>JABAKD010000025.1:17401975-17654475 GCA_012845835.1 Undaria pinnatifida | reverse complement strand
GGCACGAAGGAAGAAGGATTGCCCGGTTCGTGTCGATCGACGGATAAGAGAGGGAGGGGGGGAAGCTAGCTAGGTCGGTGGTCTCGGAGCAGAGAGGTACGAGTGGAAGTTACCTTCATCACCCAGCAGTCCATTTGGCAAAAAGATCGTCGTGGTCTCCTTGGCAGTAGCAGTGGGTCCACCGACGTAACCGCTGTTTTCGGAATCACGTTCGGCCGGCAAAGCCTAAGATCGTGCGTTGCGCCTCGTCGTATTTATCTCTGACTGTCTAGACGCTGCCGTGTTGCCGGTGACCGCACCTTGTCCGCTGCTCGTTCTGCTGTTGGTTGTATATAAAAGCGCGACGAGAAAGAGCGGAAAGATATCACAGGATACGCTACGTACAATCTTGACGTACTTTTTGCACGTACTCAATCAAGTGTATTTCATAAAAAATATACCAGGGATATATATTTCAAGGACGTCAGCCGTGAGTTCGACGAATTTCAGGTCAATAGACTACTCATCTTTGCAAGCTGCGTTTCAGCTCTGTCTACTTGTACTCTTTTAATAGACTATGTACCTTATAGCAGAAGATACCCACGAGAGATACTGCTGTAGATTGGCGAGTGTATCGTTTCCGCGATTTAGACTGCTGCTGTCGTAGGACGCGCGAAACAACGAGCGTAAATAACATCGCGCCTTATTTTGGCGGTCTACTAGCCTAGTAGGTTCTAGATACTGCTGCTTGCTGTGCTGGTGCTGATCGCATTTGTTGTACTGTAAGTACGTCGCGTGAAAAAAGGCAAAACAAAGAGCGTAGTCTAACGGTGCTGCACAAATTGCAGCCCAACCAACACAGCTCTAGGAGGGACGCTGTTTGGCGTGGCAATTGCTGGGGTTGGGAGGGGACACTACAGTATTATTGTTGTGTGCCAGCATTCCAGTGTTGGCACAACTGTTTTTCGTTCGTTCTTTTATTTATTTATTTATTTTACTTTTCGTGTGAGTTGGGGGCAGACAGCCCTTGGCTGTAACCTCTATCTGTCTTGCAGTCACTCGTACACTCGTACCCGCGGTTCGAGAAAAGGTCAACGTTTAGTCGCGAGCGAGGTAATTAAACTGTAGTAGCCGTAACAAAAATATTACAGCGGTCGCATGCGCCTCCTGCTGTTGTCTAACGTGGTCACATCGTGGATCACAACAAGAGGGGCGACCCGTGTCGCGAGAGGAGGTTTTGTGCACGGTAGAACCGGAAGGTCGATGAGAGGGGGGGGGGTACTAATGGCAGAGCCACAGAGAGAGCGAGAAGGCGGGGACTCTTTCCTTGCCACCGCCGATAGCATTGAGCAGCAATACCGCACGGCCTTCTGCGCGTTGAAATATACACGCAGCAGTTACAAATCAGCCATTTATATGGATAGCGGGTTGTCGTTCGATGCTTCTTCGGAAGTGTATGGGAGGGAGGACTTGGCCCTTGCGGTCGGAAGTGGCAAGCGTAAGGGTGGGAGATTAGGCAGTGTTTTTGGGGAGGGGGTTAAGAGGGCAGGGTCACACAGAGAGCGAGACGGCGGGAATTCTGTCCCTGCCACGACCGACAGCATCAGCCAGCAACACCGCACAGCCTTCTGCGCGTTGAAACATACACGCAGCAGTTACAAATCAGCCATTTATATGGATAGCGGGTTGTCATTCGATGCCTCTTCGGCAGTGTATGGGGGGGAGGACTTGGCCCTTGAGGTCGGAAGTGGCAGGGGTAGGGGTGGGAGCAGTAGTGTTTTAGGGGGAGGGGTTAAGAGGGTAGGGCCACAGAGAGAGCGAGACGGCGGGGACTCTTTCCTTGCCACGGCCGATAGCATTGAGCAGCAATACCGCACGGCCTTCTGCGCGGTGAAATATACACGCAGCAGTTACAAATCAGCCATTTATATGGATAGCGGGTTGTTGTTAGATGCTTCTTTGAAAGTGTATGGGGGGGAGGACTTGGCCCTTGCGGTTGGAAGTGGCAAGCTCAAGGGTGGGAGAGGCAGTGTTTTTGGGGAGGGGGTTAAGAGGGCAGGGTCACACAGAGAGCGAGACGGCGGGAATTCTGTCCCTGCCACGACCGACAGCATCAGCCAGCAACACCGCACAGCCTTCTGCGCGTTGAAACATCCACGCAGCAGTTACAAATCAGCCATTTATATGGATAGCGGGTTGTCATTCGATGCCTCTTCGGCAGTGTATGGGGGGGAGGACTTGGCCCTTGCGGTCGGAAGTGGCAAGGATAGGGGTGGGAGCAGTAGTGTGTTTGGGGGAGGGGTTAAGAGGGTAGGGCCACAGAGAGAGCGAGACGGCGGGGACTCTTTCCTTGCCACGGCCGATAGCATTAAGCAGCAATACCGCACAGCCTTCTGCGCGTTGAAACATACACGCAGCAGTTACAAACTAGCCATTTATATGGATAGCGGGTTGTTGTTCGATGCTTCTTCGGAAGTGTATGGGGGGAAGGACTTGGCCCTTGCGGCTGGAGGGGGCAGGGCCATGAAAACAGGGAGGTACATCTAGTATTTTCGTGGTTTTTGGTTGTTGGAAACATCGTTCCACGCTTTCATCTGGATTTTGTGTTCTTTCATCATGTTTACGGTTTTTGACACTCACGCTACATTGTCAGATGGCAAATGAAATAATAATAATAATAATAATAATAATAATAATAATAATAATAATAATAATAATAATAATAATAATAATAATAATAATAATAATAATAATAATAATAATAATAATAATAATAAATAATAATAATAATAATAATAATAATAATAATAATAATAATAATAATAATAATAATAATAATAATAATAATAATAATAATAATAATAATAATAATAATAATAATAATAATAATAATAATAATAATAATAATAATAATAATAATAATAATAATAATAATAATAATAATAATAATAATAATAATAATAATAATAATAATAATAATTATTCGTCTCTTCGCTGGACCAGCTCCCCGAGACGAGGCCCCAGCGAGACACAAGCGAATCTCAAGGCGAGAAGGAGACACGAGACTTGGCCAGGGCCCGGCAACGGAGTCAATCGGGATCAGGGGCTACCGCCTTCCTAAGGGCGAGACCTGTAGACTCAGCTAGAACCATCCCTGCATCAGAGTTCGTGACTGCGGGGAAGAGATTTCTGGGGATAGAAGAATTCCTCGCGGCGAGATGCCCATGCTGCGGTGAAGCGGAGGTTAATACGCGGCATGCGCGATTGTGTCATCGAGCGGGCGCGCAAGTGAACCAGCACCAACCCCTCGTGCACGCGCTCTCCCGCACCCTTAAGAGCATGTCCGTCCGCCACCAGGTGGAAAGCGGAGCCCCGTTCCACGCAGACAGGGATTTGCGAATGGACATCGTGATTGAGGCAGGTGGACTAAGAGATGCTACGGCACCGGAGTATCGCGACAAGTCGATACTCCTCGACGTGACGTATGCGGACCCACAAGCAGGGGTCCACATGCGGGCAGGAAGCGCGGATCGAAACGGATCAGCGGCTTCCACTTCCGAGGCGCGCAAGCGCAACCACTACGCTCGTCCGGGACAGGTGTCCTTCGACGAACGCAGCTACAAACTCGCCACCCTCGCGGTGGAAAGCTTTGGGCGCCTCGGTAAAGAAGGCAGCGACCTGATAGATCAGGTAGCGGCAAGCATCGTTGGAGGGACGGACGCATCGTCCCTAGCGCGGAAAGGCGTGTGCAAGGAGCGACTATTCCAAATCATCTCTGTGACCACTCAGGTCGCGATTTCGCGCAGAGTTCATCGATATAGACTATTTCTGAGGGATCGTCAGGCCGCGAGGGGAAGGGAGGAAGAATCGGGAGGACTAAGGCCACTGGCCTGGGGTGGCAATGTTGATGAGGATTAAGGTAGACTCCCAGCTGTAACATACCAGGTATATATAGGAAAAGGGAATAGTAGATAAAAGGAGAAGATGTGGGGAAAGGAAATGGGCGAATGGTTGGCGGAAGATACCACTGCATTATGGTGCGATCATTCGACTTCATATTAGGTGCTACTGCTGCTTTAAGGAAGGATATTCGATTTATACCGGAAAGGCATCTACGCTACATTGTCGGAGGGCAAAAATAATAATAATAATAATAATAATAATAATAATAATAATAATAATAATAATAATAATAATAATAATATAATAATAATAATAATAATAATAATAATAATAATAATAATAATAATAATAATAATAATAATAATAATAATAATAATAATAATAATAATAATAATAATAATAATAATAATAATAATAATAATAATAATAATAATAATAATAATAATAATAATAATAATAATAATAATAATAATAATAATAATAATAATAATAATAATAATAATAATAATAATAATAATAATAATAATAATAATAATAATAATAATATAATAATAATAATAATAATAATAATAATAATAATAATAATAATAATAATAATAATAATAATAATAATAATAATAATAATAATAATAATAATAATATAATAATAATAATATAATAATAATAATAATAATAATAATAATAATAATAATAATAATAATAATAATAATAATAATAATAATAATAATAATAATAATAATAATAATAATAATAATAATAATAATAATAATAATAATAATAATAATAATAATAATAATAATAATAATAATAATATAATAATAATAATAATAATAATAATAATAATAATAATAATAATAATAATAATAATAATAATAATAATAATAATAATAATAATAATAATAATAATAATAATAATAATAATAATATAATAATAATAATAATAATAATAATAATAATAATAATAATAATAATAATAATAATAATAATAATAATAATAATAATAATAATAATAATAATAATAATAATAATAAATATTCGTCTCTTCGCTGGACCAGCTCCCCGAGACGAGGCCCCAGCGAGACACAAGCGAATCTCAAGGCGAGAAGGAGACACGAGACTTGGCCAGGGCCCGGCAACGGAGTCAATCGGGATCAGGGGCTACCGCCTTCCTAAGGGCGAGACCTGTAGACTCAGCTAGAACCATCCCTGCATCAGAGTTCGTGACTGCGGGGAAGAGATTTCTGGGGATAGAAGAATTCCTCGCGGCGAGATGCCCATGCTGCGGTGAAGCGGAGGTTAATACGCGGCATGCGCGATTGTGTCATCGAGCGGGCGCGCAAGTGAACCAGCACCAACCCCTCGTGCACGCGCTCTCCCGCACCCTTAAGAGCATGTCCGTCCGCCACCAGGTGGAAAGCGGAGCCCCGTTCCACGCAGACAGGGATTTGCGAATGGACATCGTGATTGAGGCAGGTGGACTAAGAGATGCTACGGCACCGGAGTATCGCGACAAGTCGATACTCCTCGACGTGACGTATGCGGACCCACAAGCAGGGGTCCACATGCGGGCAGGAAGCGCGGATCGAAACGGATCAGCGGCTTCCACTTCCGAGGCGCGCAAGCGCAACCACTACGCTCGTCCGGGACAGGTGTCCTTCGACGAACGCAGCTACAAACTCGCCACCCTCGCGGTGGAAAGCTTTGGGCGCCTCGGTAAAGAAGGCAGCGACCTGATAGATCAGGTAGCGGCAAGCATCGTTGGAGGGACGGACGCATCGTCCCTAGCGCGGAAAGGCGTGTGCAAGGAGCGACTATTCCAAATCATCTCTGTGACCACTCAGGTCGCGATTTCGCGCAGAGTTCATCGATATAGACTATTTCTGAGGGATCGTCAGGCCGCGAGGGGAAGGGAGGAAGAATCGGGAGGACTAAGGCCACTGGCCTGGGGTGGCAATGTTGATGAGGATTAAGGTAGACTCCCAGCTGTAACATACCAGGTATATATAGGGAAAGGGAATAGTAGATAAAAGGAGAAGATGTGGGGAAAGGAAATGGGCGAATGGTTGGCGGAAGATACCACTGCATTATGGTGCGATCATTCGACTTCATATTAGGTGCTACTGCTGCTTTAAGGAAGGATATTCGATTTATACCGGAAAGGCATCTACGCTACATTGTCGGAGGGCAAAAATAATAATAATAATAATAATAATAATAATAATAATAATAATAATAATAATAATAATAATAATAATAATAATAATAATAATAATAATAATAATAATAATAATAATAATAATAATAATAATAATAATAATAATAATAATAATAATAATAATAATAATAATAATAATAATAATAATAATAATAATAATAATAATAATAATAATAATAATAATAATAATAATAATAATAATAATAATAATAATAATAATAATAATAATAACAATAATAATAATAATAATAATAATAATAATAATAATAATAATAATAATAATAATAATAATAATAATAATAATAATAATAATGATAATAATAATAATAATAATAATAATAATAATAATATTAATATGCACTCTGTAGGAGGTCGCGTGGTAAAGCAATCTGTGTTGCGGTGTGCTGGCTCAGTCTACAGCCCACGAAAAGCTCTCGTGAATACTGCATTCGGACGTCGAATATCGCGTACCAAGTAAGTGCGTATCCTTTTTCCGGCACGTACATATTTCGTCTTCGAGCCTCTTCCTCGGCCCTTCTATTGAATAATACACGGGGGACACGAAGCCTACAGCAGCAGCTGATTGGAGGTCAGTGGCAAACTCATCTGTGCTGCGGAACGTCTGCTTCAAACTCAGCTTTATACGTATACTACTTCAAGCTAAGGTCAGCTGGGACCTGGTAGAACGGCCGAGTGGAATGAGACGAGAGGGCTGAAAGATACGCATATTAAATATACGTTCTCATCCTCCAGGTACGACGAAAGCTCGGACATATATATATGATAAATAAGGCATGAAAAGAAAACAATAAAGAAAAAGGAAGACGGAGAAAGACAGGGCGTAAGGGAACTAGGAGTTACGGGGGATCGAAGGCCACAGTAGTAGCACTCTGTAGGAGGTCGCGTGGTAAAGCAATCTGTGTTGCGGTGTGCTGGCTCAGTCTGCAGCCCACGAAAAGCTCTCGTGAATACTGCATTCGGACGTCGAATATCGCGTACCACGTAAGTGCGTATCCTTTTTCCGGCACGTACATATTTCGATATAGAGCCCCATCCGGAAGTCGTCGCAATTATTGAGGCGCTAGACATATTTTCTAGCTTTTTCATCGGACCTCGCTGGGCATCCCTTAAACGGCTTTTTCTACGAGTATGTTCCATCACAGGAACGTATTAAATGACCGTACGTATAGACAGCTGTGATTCGAGTGGAGTCAGGGATTGCATGCAACGGAGCTTGACGAGAGTAAGGGGGTGAAAGTGAGGAGTTACAGGAACGGCGATAGGAAAAGGAAACGGACAAAAGAGGGTCAACTACGATTTCAGGGATTGCATGCAACGGAGCTTGACGAGAGTAAGGGGGTGAAAGTGAGGAGTTACAGGAACGGCGATAGGAAAAGGAAACGGACAAAAGAGGGTCAACTACGATTAACAGTTTGTGCCACAAGACGGAAAACCAACGCGGGGCATTAGACTTCATACGGACGAGGCACTGATATTGAGGTGGGGGAAATCAGCTGTGAAAGAAAGATTTCAGCAGTCAGCTATTATTGCATATTGTCCCATAGACGATTGTGAGACAAACACGACAAGACCGTGGGATAGGTATTACCACAGCACCTCTCGTTGATGGCCTGCGAGTCCTGACTGGCGTAAATTGTCTGTTTCGGAAGCGCAACGGACATACTGCTGTACAAGCGTCGGAGGCCACGGGTAGCGTACTGTTGTACGAGCCGCGACCAATGCACGAGCCTAGGCGAACGACGTTGGAAGGACCTTTGGGTAGGACACCAAACGCCGTTGGGCGGACCTCTTGGGAGGGGCATCACATCGATGAGGTTTTCCGGCTGGATTAGACTTTCCGCAAAGGGAGGCAACTCGGAACGACGATCCGGAAAGTCAGGGAAGGGTTACTATACGAGGACCTTAGGAAAAGGACATCCCGCAGGGGGAGGAAGAGGGGATCGAAGTTATACTCACCATTGTCGCGGAAAAGCATAAGGGTGTTTAACGCTCACCGTATAGAGAGTGGTTTAGGGTTGCGAAAGTGTGGGCACCCTCGCAGACGCGAGGGTGCCCATAATGTCAGGAGAAGGCAACCGCCAAGGACAAACTATTAGAGGGGAGGGGGAAGGTACACCAGTACCTATGCGTCCAGAGAATGTTAGAGTGTCTGCAAGCACGGCTACGGAAGCTCAAAGGGGAATGGGCCTTCAAGAGCGGGAGGAGAACGATGCGTTACCGGCCAACGTACGGGGTCCGTCGGGGGAACTACTGTCAGCAGGGCGAGGGCGATGGAGGACCTTACCATCGTGGCTAGCAGGACGATCACACAGGTTAGGCGGAGTACAGGGCCATTCCCCCCCTATGGCGACGCCGGCGGATACCCGGACCCAACAGAGACCGGTCAACCACACCATAGAAACTGCAGCACAACAAGCAACTACGGCAACAGCCCAATCACTATGCCCATTGCCAGCGGGGCGAGGACGGGGGAGGACCCTCCCGGCATGGATGCAGTCTAGGGTCACGGGAACAATCCCCGAACCGGGAGGGTTACAACAACAGACAGCAAATGGGGAGGAGTCGGAAACCGGTTGTCTCGGGCAGCAAGGAAGAAGAACCATAGCAGGGGCCACAGATTTTACAGCGGGTGCGTCGACAAGTGCATTACCGGCGATAGTGCCACTGCCGGTAGGGGACGTAGAGCAGACGACGGCCCCGGCATGGACACGAGCCCTGACAGGGGGGTTAGCCCTTGCAGGAGGGGTCCTTCGGCATCAAATGCCGAGTGGGGCTCAACAGGAGGAGAACCAGACGCCTACGGAAGAAGGGAGATGTACGACGGAGGGACGGCTGGCGACGGAGCGCGCGAGACGGACGACTCTCCCGGTAAGGGCTAACACAGAGACAAGAGTACCAGGTGTTACACCAGGAGGGGTTCAGCAGCCTTCGTCACGCCGACCGATGGCGACGAGTGATAGGAACGTTGCCCCGTCTCCCCACACCAACGGAGCTCAGCAGAATAGGGCAGCATCAGGCGATCGACCCTCGCTTCGACCGACGTTGCGGCGGAGGCGTCGTTCTCCATCGCCAGCTGCGGTGGACCGAGCGATGGTGCCACGGCCGATGGGGCGTGGGAGGTGGACGACTACTCCGGCATGGATGCACGCGAGGACGATAGGGGGGTTGCAGCATCAAGCGTCGAGTGGAGTGCAGCAAGAGAGGGAGCGGGCGTCCGCGACAGTAGGAAGGTGTCCATCGCAGGTCCCACCGCTGGTGGAACGCGAGAGTATATGTGTAGCGACACAAGGTCCCGGTGTCGTATCAAGCGGGCCCCAGCAATTGACGTCGCGTCGGTCGCTGCCAATGACGGGTGGGAACGCTCCCCCATCGCACTTCATCATTGGGAATCGGAGGAGTAGGGCAGCATCATGTGATCGGCCCTCGCCACGACCGACAACGCGGCCGAGGCACCGCTCGCCATCGCGCTGTAGAGGGAATATCATAAATACTCCGGCTTCGCTCCTACCAGGAATCTTAGGGCGCCGGCAGCGGTCCATCTCCCCTCCCACAGGAACACCGGTGCGCCCGCACCAGCGGCTTCGGTTCACTTTTACCGAAAACACACAGAACCAGAGAGCCTTGGTGCCTCGCAGAGACAATCTAGCCGTCCAAGGCCGTAACCCGCGCCCATCCGAGAATATGCCTACCCTTTCCGAGATTATAGCCAATGCCCGAGCGTGGAGCAACAGAGCAGAGGCAAGAGGGGCCGGTGCGCAGTTGGTATCAGGCCCCCAAGTAGTAAATGAGCTTGGTGGGAGACATTGCCATCCTAGCACTTGTCGAAGTGCTGGGAGAGAGGCTACACGGAGACAGAGCCCTTCGCCAATGGAGGTGGAAGGTGCGCACATCCATATTTCGCAATGTAGGACACGGCGTCGCCGTCATACTTGTGTCACAGGAGGCGTTGGGTTGGGTAGGAGGAGGAGTTTGATCCCTTCCCGTGTCAGGAGAGGTCGAGGAGGCGAGGTAGCGCCCACGGAAAACAGAAGGACGAGCAATGGACCCTCCCACTCCTCTCTGTTATTGAATGAAGCAGTTCCCGCACCTCAAAATGTCCGTCGTGCAGCCGGAAACTCCGCCCAGCCGAGGATTCTATGCGGGTCCACACCTGAGAGGACCCAGCAGAGATATCAGGCTTTCCCTTCCAGCGACAGTGTCCATAGTATGCCATCGGACACGGCACTAAGGTTTCGTGACTCGAGTTTCTGTTCCCAGGATGCACGTAGTGGAGCGAACATCTTTGTTCGGGGGGGTATTTCAGGGGCGGGAACATCTACGAGGACTAGTAGGAGAGCAAACAATCCCCCCCCCATGCCACCGGGCGCGACACCGGGCTCTCGGGACTCAAGTCACAGGTATCAAGAAGCTCGATGCGCTATAAGTATTTCCTTCCGGAGGGGGGATACTAGAGAGCCTACGCCTACGCGCAGTCAGCAGGGGTGCCACGCGACCTTCACAGGCGGCGGCAATCAGAGTGAGGTCATGTCTCCCCACCCTCGGCCATTAGGCACAGCACCGACCTTCCGGCACTCCAGAGCGACGCCTCAAGACGCTCGTCTTGCCGGCGGAAGCCCTGTCGGCATGAGGCCCTTGCGGGGCCAAACAATTCTTAGCAGTCCGCAGGAGTGTCGGATGACGCTCGGCGGTGGCGGAGCTCATGATGGAATAGGGTCTGGATCTTCTCCTCCGCTACCACCGGGCGCGACAGCAGGTTCCCGGGTCTCAAGAACGCCCCCCCCCGCCCCCGACGAGAGAGAAACATGTGGGGGGCGACGTCAAGAAAGCATCGATCAGATGGAAGTTGACCCTGTTCAAGGGAGTACACCGCGAGAGGATAATCCGTCCCGTAGGGAGAGACGTAGGGCAGGGGCGGGAAGAGGTGACCGCCAACCCAACAGTGGTAACACACCGGAAAGAGGTGCCGACGGGGCAACGCCGCGACTAGGATTGTCCACATCTCCGGGAACGGCCGCAGGTGAAAGGCGACGGGCCACGAACAGTACACCGGCGGAGGGCCTCATCTCCTCCAGGACGAGGGCGCGCACCCGTTTAGCTGCTACCATCAGCGCGCGATCATCGGACGGGGGAAGGGGGAGGCAGCTTCTCACTGGGCTATTCCGCGGAGTGTCGCCTCACCAGCCAACGATAGCACAGATGGAGTCATCGGCAACACACTCCCAACCAGCACAGTCGTTGTCGGAACAACCTCCGGACACGCCTGGTGCATCACAGCCGCCGACAACGGAATTGGTACCACCCCTAACTACACCACTTACACTTGAGGATTCTAGCACACCCGTCATAGAAAGTGCGCCGCTAACGGGAGATCCACCGTTTCCACTTGGGGGTTCAAGCACACCTGTCATAGAAGGTGCGCCGCTAATAGGAGAGACGCCACCCCAGACATCAGGTTCTGCACAGGCACCAATCTTCGAGTCACGCCCACCTCAGCCTGCATCAAGGGGGGAGTCTCAATCGTCGACACACCCCTCCCTAGCGATATCGGTGCTCGCCTCGACCCCTCCGACGACACCGCAACTGCCGTTAGCTACCTCTCCATCTTCCAGGCCACCCACAACGTCATCGCCAAGTCCGTCACCGTCATTGTCGCCGCCGCCGCAGCTGCCCACAACTGGCCATTCCTCGACGGCGACACCTATCTTGACATCGAGTGTGGTCCCTGCGCTCGAAACGCCATCGCAGACAGTGGTCAGGACGGCAGAGGCAGCATCGCCAAGGCCGTCACGGACGACGCCTACACGGACGGCGGAGGGAAGGGGTTCGGCACCCGTACCGATGCCCGAACGACCTCCTTCTCCGCCACGGACACCATCGCCGACGATTACAGAAAACCAGCTCCGGGAGGAACCCCCGGAAAGCTGCTGTGTATGCTATGAGGCATTGTCCTCTCCTTTGGTATATTTAGAGAGCTGCTCCCATCGATTGCACCTTCCGTGCTACGCTGCACTCCGAGTCAGAACGGAGGCCGATCTACGGTGTCCGGCATGTCGGGCGACCGTAACAGTCAACGAGGCCGACGGGATGGCGCTCCGCCAGCACAGCAATGAGGTCATGGTGGAGGTGTTGACGGTTGCGCGGCAAGATATGCCAGCTGACGGGGAAGCAAGGCTGACAACAAGGGCCGCAAGAGAAGGCAGGAGGCGGCGAGCGATATGCAGCGTTTGTCATGGTTTGGTTGAGGAGACTAATTGCGTACAAGTGTCCTGTTCGTGCGACGCACACCGCCGTTGTGCTTTAGGCTTTTGCGAGGACGCAATCCCCCGGGCTAGGACTTTCGGAGGGGTACACCTAGTCACGTGCCCGAACCCGGCTCTGCACGAGGAGCATCAAGAGGTCGATCTACACCCCCTCCTCCAACAGATTCGGGCCCTTGGCAGGTCGGTGGACACGACGGAAGAACACGAGATCAGAGCCAGAGTAACTGCAGCTGAGCAGCGCCTCCGGAGAAGAGCGCACATTACCCCGGAAGTGGTGGACTTATCGCGGAATCTCGCAGAGCGAGATGAGGAGGACCACCACGGAGAATGGCGGGGCACGATCCCCCAGCAACATGTGCAAGCGCCGTGTGGGGTCTGTGGCAGGCACTTGGAGGATGACCAGAGGTTCGCTTTTGGTGGCTGGCTAGTCCACAGGAGGTGTGCCGTTGAAAGCGCAGCAGGAGCAGACGGCAGGGGGGACGACCGATTTGGGGTAGCTATCCGAGACGGGACAGGAGTGTCGCGTCGGAGAACGTTCCGACTCACGGCAATAGTGCCCAGAATCCATATGAGATACGACCGTACGACCCCGGATGGCGCTCACCAACAACGACAGTTGGAGATATTGTGGCGATCACTAACCTCGGGTGTAGAGGAGGCCGCGAGTCAGGGTGAAGGGGGTCAAGACGTTGAAGGGGGATTGGAGGAGTCCGAGGAATTTTGGTGCACGTACTGCGGTTGGCCTCTCGATAACTCTAGTGGGGAGTCGGGGGAAGACGACGCTCGAGTACCCGTTCCGTGCGCCCATGGAGGCTTTGTGCACACCCGCTGTATGCTGGACCGCGCGGAAAACCTCGCGAGAGGACTTGAGGATCCTAGGCCCTGCGTCGCGTGTCGCTCGGCGTGGCCGGGAGGAAGCCGACCTCCCCATCCGGCGGAGCTGGCAAGAGGGATATCCATGGACGGTCATGAGGGAAGGTGGGGGGCGGTGAGAGGTGCCCTGCAGTTCGCCACCCGCGTTCAGCGGCACATATCCGAACTGGAGTCAGCCAACTATGTGACGACTGGCATTTACGGTACGTTCGAGCTCATGTTACATGCACACGGAAGGAGCTCAACCTCCTCGTTCTTGCTATGCTCCCTATTTTGCGATGCGCTGGACCTGCCTCAAGGGGCATACCTTGATTTTCCCCGACCGAGGGAATGGGAAATGGCGGCAGGCCGATACCGTACGCTGTTCACTGCGTACGCCATCCATCCGCAGGATATCCTACTCCGACTTCAAAATCAAAGACTCTACATCGCACCTCACGTCCTACAATATCTAGTAGGTCTCGACGCCGAATGCGAAGAGCAACTAACGAGGTGGACGCTCGGGGTCCGAAGCGCGCTGGAAGCGGGTGATGCTCTTCCTTCCTTTTCAACAGCGATGGCAGCGATACCGGAGAGAACGGACCGGCCGCCGGAGAACGACCCTTTACACACGGGACCAACTGAACAAGGAGGCGCTGGTAGAAGTGCAGCAGAGAGGCGTCATGCCACGGGAAGCAGGGGTGCATCTCCCTGCGCCTACTGCGGGCGGGCACTAGAGGAGCCTACTGGGGATTCGGCGGTGGACTCTTTATGGGCAGTTATTCCGTGTCCCCACGGAGAACAAGTACATGCCCGCTGCATGCTAGACCGTGCGGAATGCCTCGCGAGTGGGCATACAGACCCACAACCATGCGTCGCGTGTCGCTCGGAATGGCCGGCAAGAAATCGGCCTCTTCATCCGGCTGAGCTGGCTGAGGACCTTCCAAGGCCACGCCCGGGGGGAAGGTGGCCGGCAGTAGCGGGAGCCCTGCAGTTCGCTGAGCTCTTGGAGGAGGACGGTCCCCGGTTGGACCCAGCTAGTTACGTCACGACTGGTTCCCACGATACTTTTGAGGGGATGGTGAGGACCCACGGGCGTAGCCCAACCTCCTCGTTCCTGTTGTGCACCCTGTTCGCAGATGCTCTTGGCCTGCCCCAAGGCGCCTACCTTGACTTCCCCCGACCGAGAGAATGGAGAGCGGCAGCCGGTCACTACCGCGAGATCTTCGCCGCGTACGGCATCCGCCCACAGAATACTGTACTCCGACTCCCGAACCGAAGGATCTACATCCTGCCTCATGTCCAAGAGTTCTTGGCGGGCCTCGACTCGACGTGGGAGGACCGCCTAACGAGGTGGACCCTCGGGGTGCGAAATGCGTTAGAAGAGGGGGAGGCGCTTCCTCCGTTCCCGACGGCAGCGTGGACCGTCGGGTCCCAAAACGGGTTTGAGGCAGGGTACGAGCTGCCTCCCTCCCCGACGGCAGCGGACGTAACATCGGAAGGAACAGACCCGGTGCTGGAGAGTGACTCATTAGCAGTGGGAGTAACACAACCGGAAGGAGCAGCCCCGGCGTCAGAAGGTGATTGGAGGGTAAGGGGGCAGGCGGAGCCAGGAGGCGCCGCTTCTTATGCAACCGTGGAGAACACCCTCATGGCCGAACAAGAGGATGTCACGGCGGCGGGACCCTTGCCCCCCCCCCTGAGTCAGCCCAGCGCCACCCCAGCGGCGGTGAGGGGCACGGCTGAAGGAACGGGCCCGGCACGGGAGAGCGACCCTTCAGCAGCGGGCGTGGCACCACCGGATGGTGCAACTCTAGCGTTAGAAGGTGACCCGGGGGGGAGGGAGCAGACGGATCCAGGAGGTGCTGTACCTGTTACCACGAGAAACTCCCGAACTGCCGAAAACAGGGAGGCGATGGCGCCGGGACACTCGCGCGCGCCCCCATCACAGCCCAGCGACACCCCAGCAACATCGAGAGCGACTGCGTCTATTTCCACTGGTGCAGTGGAGGGTGGGAGAAGCACAAGAGGCAGACGAGGTCGACCGCGCGGATCCGGAAGAGGAACACGAGCGACGAGAACTGGGAGAGGAGGCACCACGAACCGGGGGCGAATCCCTCGACATGGAAACGGCGAGGTTCCCTCGGCCCCTGCCGAAGGAAGGGTTGGCGGTGGAGAGAGAGAAGGCGGGGACGGAGAGGGAGGAGGGTCAGCACCAGGGAGCGTAACGCATCTTCGCGCTTTCATTGCAGACGACCACAGCGGTACGAGCTGTGGGGGCTGTAGATCAACTATTGCTCGGGGACACCGAGTGGTGGGGTTGCCCTGTGGACGTCAACATGCAATGCATGCGCGGTGCGTGGTGAATGCGGTCAGACGAGGCGGGGCGCAGGCGTCGTTTCTCTGCGGAGCAAGGGGATGCACAGTCCGCCATGGAAGACGAGAAGCAATAGAAGCAGCAGTCCAGGCCGACCCTGGACTACGCGTGACGGCGGCGGGACTCGGGGGGAGACCTGACGATGGCGAGGAAGAGCGCCGGGATGGCCTCTGCTATCCGTGGGACCAAAACACATTGGGAATTGCGGGACCGCTCGATGATGTCTCCCTTGAGGACCTCCAACAACGCTTCGCCACTGTTGTCAAAGTGCAGCCGAGGCTGGCTACTGCCCACGCCAAGCTTATCACCCATGTGCTTGGCCTCCTCAATCACGCCTTGGGAGAGCACCGTCAATCCACACAATCGGAGACACCGCAATCACTGCTGAGGTCAATCAAGTTGTGGTACATCCTCCCAGCTCTACTACACTCGCAGGATGGCCGAATGAAACGGCGTGAGAGGTTTGCGTCTGCCGAACGCGGTGACCTCACCCTCTTGCTCCCGTGGTTAATGGAGTACACCCGTCGAACATCTATGAGGCAAATCGGTCAAGCCCGAGAAGAGACGGACGCTGATATGTTTAAGAGGGCATCATCAGCATGCCGCCATCGAGGGGGGGTGACTGTGGCAGCACGCAGCCTTCTCGCGGAACCGCGCGCGCCGGGGAACGACGAAACGTGGGAGCGCGTAAAAGCAAAGTTCCCGGAGGAGGACCAGGCCTGCGTCTCCGAAGCTGCAGCAGCAGCGGTGGCAACAAGTTCCACCGACCAGGAGGAAGGGAGTGTACCCAACTGGCGCCCGGAGGAAGAGTTCGACCCACAGGTGGCCCTCGAGGTAATCAATTCTCGCAACGCCTTATCAGGCGCGGGAAGCGACGGTCTGCGATTCTCGCACTTACAGTCAATAATCAGGACTGGTTTTGGGCGCGAAAAATTCGGAGCTGGCATCGAAGCCTTCTGGAGAAGAATTATCGATGATCCAAACGCCTTCCCGCCTGAATTCTGGCAGCTCTTCTTGCAATCCAACCTCACTGCCCTGGGTGAAAAATGCCGCCCCGTGTGCGTGGGGATGACGTGGAGGCGGCTTATTGCGGCCGGAACCATGCGGCAGTGGCGACCACGGCTGGAGGAGGCCAACCGTGAAGCGAGACAGTTTGGAGTCGGAGTACGAGGGGGGGTGGAACAGGTAGCGCTACGCGCAAGAATACATCACGAGGCAAACAACTGGCTGATCCTCACCGATTGCTCCAACGCATTCAACACAGTGAAGCGGACTGCTATGCTAGCGGAGGCAGCCACTTGCGTACCGGCGCTTACACCGTTCGTGGCAAAATGTTACGGCGAGATGTCTGCGCCCGTGTTTTTTCAGATGGAATCGGGAGAAAGGCGGAAGATCGACTGCTCCAGCGGGGTACAACAAGGTGATGCTATGGGGCCAGCGTTGTTCTGCATGCCGCTCCTGCCGGTGCTGAAGCGGACACGGGAGGAGTTCGAGCCAAGAGGTGTAGAGGCATTCGCCTACCTAGATGATATTAGCATCGGAATGATGGAAATCACACCCGATACTGTGGAAGTGGTACCCTTTCTCCAGCGTGAGCTGTCCAACATCGGAATTGCGATCAACCCGAGCAAAACGGTTGCCCTGCCCCCAAAGGGGCACGTACCTACGCCGGAACAAATCGCCCTTCTTGAAGGCATTGGCGTCAGCATCGCTGAACGTGGTGGGGTTCAGGTGGTGGGGGTGCCCATCGGCACAGATGAGTACGTGAGGGAGAGCGCAATGGAGATAGTCCGAAACGGGGGAGCGGAGCAACTTGCGCGGATGTTGTCGCGCATGCCGGACAAGCAATCAGCCAACCTGATTGCCACCGGCTCCATGGTTCAACGGACCTCCTACCTTGAACGCGTGATGGACCCAGAACTATCGCTGGCTGCATGCAAAAAAGCAGATGGCAACGCCTTGTGGATGTTGGAGAAATTGCTCGATCTCCCGGGGGCAGCAGAAGAATCATCGTTCTTCGTGGACGGGTGCCCGACAAACATGTTGACCCTGCAACCCCATCAACAGGCGCAGGCGAGCCTGTCCACGGGGGCCGGAGGGTTTGGGCTGTCGTCGGCTGAAGCCCGGAGGATGTCAGCATCCGTTGGGAGCTTGGTGGCGACGGTGCCAGAGGTGCTTGCTGATCTATCCGGCGCAATAGGGAACAAAGTCCGGAGGGAGCTGCCCGATTCTGACCTCGTGCGACGCATCTGGAACAGCATCAGGGACCTGCGCGATGTGCATGGGGTTTCAGAGGAGGCCATGGCGAACATCGTACCGGAAAGCTGGCGAGACAGAGCATTCCGAGCAGGAGGACAAGGTGCCTCAGGGCGATCAATTACAGACGCGTTGCCTGCACACGACGCCGAAACTATCAGCTCCAGTAAAGCGCAGCATAGACTGGGTAAACTGGTAAACCGAGTACGTTATGAGAGGTACGTCTCTTCGCTGGACCAGCTCCCCGAGACGAGGCCCCAGCGAGACACAAGCGAATCTCAAGGCGAGAAGGAGACACGAGACTTGGCCAGGGCCCGGCAACGGAGTCAATCGGGATCAGGGGCTACCGCCTTCCTAAGGGCGAGACCTGTAGACTCAGCTAGAACCATCCCTGCATCAGAGTTCGTGACTGCGGGGAAGAGATTTCTGGGGATAGAAGAATTCCTCGCGGCGAGATGCCCATGCTGCGGTGAAGCGGAGGTTAATACGCGGCATGCGCGATTGTGTCATCGAGCGGGCGCGCAAGTGAACCAGCACCAACCCCTCGTGCACGCGCTCTCCCGCACCCTTAAGAGCATGTCCGTCCGCCACCAGGTGGAAAGCGGAGCCCCGTTCCACGCAGACAGGGATTTGCGAATGGACATCGTGATTGAGGCAGGTGGACTAAGAGATGCTACGGCACCGGAGTATCGCGACAAGTCGATACTCCTCGACGTGACGTATGCGGACCCACAAGCAGGGGTCCACATGCGGGCAGGAAGCGCGGATCGAAACGGATCAGCGGCTTCCACTTCCGAGGCGCGCAAGCGCAACCACTACGCTCGTCCGGGACAGGTGTCCTTCGACGAACGCAGCTACAAACTCGCCACCCTCGCGGTGGAAAGCTTTGGGCGCCTCGGTAAAGAAGGCAGCGACCTGATAGATCAGGTAGCGGCAAGCATCGTTGGAGGGACGGACGCATCGTCCCTAGCGCGGAAAGGCGTGTGCAAGGAGCGACTATTCCAAATCATCTCTGTGACCACTCAGGTCGCGATTTCGCGCAGAGTTCATCGATATAGACTATTTCTGAGGGATCGTCAGGCCGCGAGGGGAAGGGAGGAAGAATCGGGAGGACTAAGGCCACTGGCCTGGGGTGGCAATGTTGATGAGGATTAAGGTAGACTCCCAGCTGTAACATACCAGGTATATATAGGGAAAGGGAATAGTAGATAAAAGGAGAAGATGTGGGGAAAGGAAATGGGCGAATGGTTGGCGGAAGATACCACTGCATTATGGTGCGATCATTCGACTTCATATTAGGTGCTACTGCTGCTTTAAGGAAGGATATTCGATTTATATCGGAAAGGCATCTACGCTATATTGTCGGAGGGCAAAAATAATAATAATAATAATAATAATAATAATAATAATAATAATAATAATAATAATAATAATAATAATAATAATAATAATAATAATAATAATAATAATAATAATAATAATAATAATAATAATAATAATAATAATAATAATAATAATAATAATAATAATAATAATAATAATAATAATAATAATAATAATAATAATAATAATAATAATAATAATAATAATAATAATAATAATAATAATAATAATAATAATAATAATAATAATAATAATAATAATAATAATAATAATAATAATAATAATAATAATAATAATAATAATAATAATAATAATAATAATAATAATAATAATAATCTATACCTTTGCAACATTTTTTTACTTCATCCCATTTGTTATCCCCGCACCACTCTCGCGCTCCCTCCCAGTAGTAACTCGGATCCGGGGTCACATAGCGGGCCCTCCTCCTCCCTCCCCACTTCGGCACGTACGTGCCTTCATTTTTACCGCGAGGAGAATCCAGCATTTTCTTCCCTTGTCGACTCGCGTCGAATTGTACCTACCCACGCTGCTAGGCGCTCTCAGCAGTTGATCCCTTTCTTTTTCTTTTTGCATTTTTTCAAATAGATAGAGTCAAATCTCGTCGTGGTGGGTGTCGAACTCAAGGACAACAAAACGTTGGTAGTATTCGAGGGTAAAACCACTAGACCACCGGGGCGGCCGGCTGACAATTGATTAAAACAAAACAGGATCTTTGCATAGATGTTACATTCCCTCCCCCATGGTATGGTATTACAATGGTTGACGCGATATAAAATAAAGCGCCAAATAGCTAAATATCAGCGTACGCGAAGTTTTAGATATCATGAATAACGAACGACCGCGACGGCAGAGCACGGCAAAGCATAGCGCTTCTCTCTGCTGAGCTAGCGCTGCGCTGTGGTGCGCTGCTGAGCTGAGCCGCAGGGCATCGCAGGGCACTGCAGGGCTTCGTTGCTGTGAGCTATAGCGCTGCGATGGGGTGCTGGGCGGTGTGGAGCTGATGAGCCAAGCCCAGATCTCAGCCGATGAAGCTTCGTCAAGTACAAAACGAATGGTGGGAATCAAAGAAAAGCTAAAGCTGGACCGTTCCGCAACTAATGCACAGGCGGCAAATCAGCGGCAAATGGTAGGAAGTTCAACTTACTAGACAGACAAAAAGGAAGAAAAAATCGCGAAAAAGTTTACAAACGATTTGGCAGAAAAACCAATTTTGCAGGAAGCAGCTGAAAGGTCAACAAACAGGCAATATTTCAGTTGTTGTTGTTCTCACAGTAACTCGCATAACCAAGTACGTACGTGGTCACAGGACAGGCTCCAGGCACTCTGGAGCTGAGAAATACCCTAGTACGTAGGGGAAGAATACAAACCAAAGGTGGTACACGCATGAATCACAGCTGACGCAATTCATGCCTCCACCACCAGAAACATATAAAAGTGAAGTCGGGAGTCAGTCTACGATGTGCCAGGTCCATACCGGTGCATACGTCTCGTTACTCGCGCCTGGAAAAACCGACTATCTATATCGCTTGCCGCCCAAGAAAGACTACCACGTATATATTACGCGTGGTATCTATCACTACGCATACGCACAACAGACGCAAGTCAATTGGAAAAAAAAACAAAGAACAAAGAAGAGAACGGAAAGGAAATGGGTGCAGGGGGCCAAGAAAAAAAAAGAAAAATACATTTTGGGGGGTCCACTGGCGAGCCTGCCACCAGAACGGGATGTCACGTGGTTTTCCGACGGTCTACAGCAGTATGTACTACGAACGGCTTCCGATACGCCCACCGAAGCACGGACTACCGGCCAATTACGCGATCGACAATTGGCCGTGGTTGTCACGTGTCTCTGTGGTGGGGCCCCCTGGGCCCTGCCTCTTGTTGGCTCTTGTTTGGGTACAACATGCGGTGTGCTCGATGGTCTCACGGCAGCAGCACACAAGAACGTCCGCTCGTACGACGTATCATTCTTACAGGAAATGTAATATTTTTTTCTTCATCAATATGAACATAAAACGGTTGTTATATATTGGACAGAGTGATGCGTGTACGACTAAACTTGCCAACGGCACTCGTACTGCACTTTGAGCTATCTGATGTGGTTCTGGTTGCTACTAGTTGCTGCAGTATGTGCTAGAAGTTTCACCCTTCGGCTACTGCTGCCACAACTGCTGTTGTGCGTTTGCCAATGTCGTTAGTTGGCGTTCATGCTCGTCGTACATACTGCTGTTCTCACCCAGTACGTACGGGTTTCCTCGTACCACAACCGTACGATGACGAGCTCAAAACAGAAGGAAGGTGGCATGAAATGGCACGGACAATGGCCACACAGAAGGGAGCACAGCGGGATAGTTCGCTGTGAATCAACCGCACTCGTTCATGCCTACAGCAGAGGCTGCCTGGAGTGTCAGCGGCCGTGCTAAAGCCAGGGCCAAAGGCCGAAGAGATGGCTCTACCTGCTTGGTTTTGTCTCGAGATTCTGTTACGTGAAAATATCATGATTTGGGAGTTATTTTGTCACGAAACGTCTTGCCGTCGGTAATTTGTGTCACTAAGTTGTTGGATATCGTCGGTAATTTGTATCACGTTTTAGGTGAACCCACACTAAAAAATTGAATTTCCAGCTGGCAAAACGAGCAGAAACAAAAGCAATACAAAGGCCGAGCAAGAAACCAAACGATCTCGTAAAAAAATACAGCAAATAGAAACTAACGCTCGAGAGTATGCCACCGCAAAATTCCAAACATTATCAAGTACCGTTTGGAATGATGCCAATTTTGTAAATCATCCAGGCGTTGCAGACATAAAGACACATCCGAAATCTCCGAAATTCCTCCTCGACATGCGGTCTTTTTGCAACTTCTCGCTTGTCTCGCTCGGCATCCGTCCGAGTTCACGTCGATGTGCGGAACGGACACGGCAGGGCGAGGGGCGTTGGAGCCGCCCCCCGAAGGCGGCGCTCGAACCAAGCTATATTCGACCGAGAATTCCAGTTCCGTGAATTGCATACTTCGGCCGAGACGAAAAAAACTCCTGACCAAATCTCTGACACCAAAAAAGGATTTTATATATATTTATATACAAGGTTCCCCTCCGGGAAGTTCCTAAGGGAGTGGCGCAAGAACGAAACCCAAACATCCAACATCTATCTGACTGTCTGTGGGCAAATAAGATGTACCTGGTGGTAGTAAAAACTATGCTATTGTCCGCAGCTCGAGAAGCGGAGTGTGGGGAGGCGCCCTCCCGGGTACGGTTCGCTCTCTCGCCGTCGTAGTGGAGAACCGGCAATAAGTGGTAATCTCATCAGTACGTACGTGTCCAGCGCCAGTACTCGTACGATGGGGACTTTTATGCGGGCGACTCTTATGCAGTAAAATTTGCGCGGTAAAAATAAAAGGACGAATAGGTGGATTTTCAACCGGCAAAAAAACAAATCAGCAGCCAGTTAGTTGTTCCGTGCGCCGTCTTTCTATTATTGTGGTTTCGATGTCTTTTCTTTGTTTCCTGTTGTTGCTTCGTGTGGAAATCAGCAATTAATTTCAGAATAGGTACTCTTCGTGTCTTGTTGAGCCAGATATTGAACTTAACGACGAGTGATACACGCCAGGATGGGCAATCATCCCTTCACCGCCAGTTCGTCGCAGAGAGTGCGCGGAATGAAGAACTGTAGGGCTTTTATCATTGTCGCTGAGACAGAGAAGCCCTTTCTCATGGAGCATCAGCGCCTATTATATCCACTGCTGTTTGCTTTTTAAATTCAAGAAGAAATACGCTGGATTGTTTTGATCGTCGTCCGATTCAAAATCGTCCCCTCGTGGAGACGAAAGCAACTCGCCTCAGCATAGCGAGGACTCGCCACGTGCACATACATGATGTATCCTACTACTGCTGCTGCGCGGCAAGGTTGTGCACGTAACGTTGTGCTGTCCTCATGTTGTCTGGCCCCTGTCATCTGTGGCGTGAGCAAAATCTCCGACTCATAATAACATGATTGCCCCTTTGTTACGGAAGCGAAAACACTCTGTTCATTTGGACGTAAATGTAAGGACGGTTTGGTAGACAAATTAAAATAAAAAATGTTCCCATATTACCGTCCAAATTGGCGCGATCTATGGACATGCAATGGAGATGCGCACGAAGTGGCAGCACAGAGGTATAGTGGGGTGACAAATGGCACGGTCTGATCAAAGAATCAGCTTCTACAACTGCAGCCACACGCGCATAGAGTTGCAGGCTGCTGATGCTAGGAGGCTGGACCGCTGCTGGGCGGCAGGATCATAGCGTGGTGCCATCAGCGCCTATATCCACTGCCGTTTGCGTTTTATAGTCAAGCAAAATTACGCTGGATTGTTTTGATCGTCGTCCGATTCAAAATCTTTCCCTCGCGGAGACGAAAGCAACTCGCCTCAGCATAGCGAGGACTCGCTACGCGCATGTACATGTTGTATCCCACTACTGCTGCTGTGCGGTAGGGTTGTACACGTAGCGTTGTGCCGTCCTCATGTTTGGTACCTGTCATCTGTGGCGTGAGCAAAATCTCCGACACAAAACAATAGACTACGTACCCCTTTGGTATGTAGTACGGAAAAATACTTCCTCTTTGGATGTAAATGTAAGGATGGGTTAGTATATCAATTATAATCAAAAATATTCCTATATTACCGACGAAATTGGCGCGATCTATGGACATGCAATTGAGATGCGTCCGAAGCGGCAGCACACCAGGACGATGGGGTTGTTGTTGTTGTTGTTGTTGTTCTCACATTAACTCGCATAATCAAGTCCGTGGTCACAGGACAGGCTCCAGTCACTCTGGAGCTGAGGAATACCCCAGGGAAAACACACACACAACCCAAGGTGGTACACGCATATATCACAGCTGACGCAATTCATGCCTCCACCAGAAATATATAAAAGTGAAATCGGGAGTCAGTCTACGATGTGCCAGGTCCAGGCCGGTGCATACGTCTCACTACTCACGCCTGGAGAAACCAAATATTCCGATTGCCACCCAAGGAAGACTACCACGTATATATTACACGTAGTATCTATCACTACGCATACGCACGACAGGCATAAGTCAATTGGAGAAAAAGAAACAAAAAAAAGAAAAGAAGATAAAGGAAAGGAAAGGAAAGAGAAGAAAAAACGAAACAAGACGAAAAAGGCAAGCAAAGAGAAGAGAAAGACAAGAAAAGCAAGAAAAGACAAGACAGGAAAGCAAGGAAAGAAGAAGAGAAATATGATGGGGTGACAAATGCCACGCCCCGATCAAGGAATCAGCTACTATAACAGCAGCCACACGCGCATACAGTTGCAGGCTGCCGTTTGCTAGGGGGCTGGACTACTGCTGGGCGGCAGGATCGTAGCGTGGTGCTCTGTGCAAAAAGAGGGAAAGAAACGTGTACCCTCTACGAGAGCAGGAAAAAAGCCGGGTTTGCATCCAAATTTTACGTGCATACGCGGGGATAAGGGATGCAGAAACCCAATCCCCGCGGGGATGTTGCGGAAACCCGGGGATTTGCCTCAAGTGTGCCCAAGGCCGAAAAAGTTTAAAAGGCTTGCCACGCGCAACACACTGCACGGATCGCGCCCAAACCTCCAGCAACGTGAGCCCGACGGTCGAATTATGCCCACCCCACCCGACGTGGGACAAAAGTGCGAACACGAAGAGATATGCCCGAAGGGAAAAAAAAAAATCACAATTATATACAGTCTATACATACATATATTCGGGCATCGCGCATTCGCACGATATAATATTAATAATAATCGTAGCTGGCGAAATTGGCTGACGTTTTTCATTTTTTTATAAAATAACAAAAATACAACGTACGCATGCCCCCCAAGTCCCCTCGTCCCCACCAATCGGGACCTTGCATACGTGCGATAGCAAGGATTGCAACTACTGCTGTGGGGGAGAAGAGAAGACACACCTGTGATCATGCTTGTTCAGAAGACCGCTGTGAGGGAACAATTTGGCACGGGTAAAATAATGAGCGGAACGTACATATATATATACTGCAGCAGTCATCGTACAGTTAGTAGTAGTAGTGGTAGTAGTGGTGTAACTAGTAGTAGGTTATAGGGTTAGTTAGGTATATTCTCACGCCTGTCGATCAGGGGCGGGCCGCTGAAAGTACGTTCGGGTTCTTGCGCACGGGGTTGGCT
This sequence comes from Undaria pinnatifida, assembly GCA_012845835.1. Classification (NCBI taxonomy): domain Eukaryota; class Phaeophyceae; order Laminariales; family Alariaceae; genus Undaria; species Undaria pinnatifida. Next base: position 17,629,037 of record JABAKD010000025.1, on the reverse strand, counting down.
TGGCGTCTCGGCAGTTTAATTACTTTTTTTCCTGCTTACTTACGGGGAATTTTAGATAGGGGTACAAGTATACTATCGGGATTGCATGTATGTATGAATGGATGTGTGTATGCACGTGCACGTACGATCTCTTTGTCGGCGTGCCGACGCGGATCTCTCAGATGAATTATTAAAACGGGCACCGCGCATGTAAGACCCTGCTAGAGATACCTGGTGCACCATAACCACCGAACTATCAGTCTAACGAAGAAGCGAAACATGGGATATATGTCTGTTAGTTCAATATAAGGTTGACTGAGTGGTTCATTCAGTGGTTTGTTATCGTATGAAATTATTCTGAGGGCACCTCAATCAGCTGTGAGTTCGACGAATCTAGGGTATTTATACACAACCACCGACCGTGTGACTGTAAATCTGAGGTCGATCAAGAGGCCTTCGCACATAGCCAAGGTTGATTTGAGAATACAACGCCCACCATTTGCGCTGGGTGGAGTTATTTCGTCGCCTCCACATACATACAATACAATCCTGGAATAATGGGCCGAATAGTACCAACGGTAAACGTAACACTATAGACGCCACCAACGGTAAACGCCGGTTGGTTGTATCTACCGTCTTCCGCAGCCGGCCACCGAGTTCGAACGATCTGGAACTTACAGCCCCAACCCCCCATATACAACCCTATCCAATCCTCCTGTAGTTTCGCTTCCCGGGGTTTTTCTCGTCGGGTATGCGGGTAGGTGGTCTCCTGTCCCTTCCCTCTATTTCTTCATCGTCCTTAAATTGTGCTAGTTGTCTACGGCGACTGCGTCGATTTTTGCCGCCGACACAGATGAATTATCGGTCTGGCCTTAGCCTTGCAATCTTTTGCTGCTCCTATTCACGCTCCGCCTACAGACCCGTATACACGCTGCCGATAAAAATAACGCTTCCAAGGAGGCTGGTTTTTCTTCGTGCTTTTTCTAGAGACACTGGAGAGCTTTTGTGCCGACCAGTGCCCCGTTCTGTCCACTTTGACGTTTCGGATCAAGCTGCTCTCCAATCATAGCCATCGGGCCTTGTATGTCCTCGGACCCTTAGCTGCACTGCGGCCGCCGCTGGAGCACCCGGGGTGGTCGCTGACTGTAGTCTAGGCCACCGGGCGCCAAGGCCACCATCCACAGCGCTCGTGCTGCCTCCGTTACCGTCCACGAGACAATGGAACCACTTCCGCTCTGCGTCATGCGCATAAAAATGTTGTCCATTGCCGGCCCCTTGGATACTCCTTCCGCCGCGGTTTCTACAGCATTTCTACCATCGGCACACTGCAAACACTTCCATCCACACGACGGAATCTTCTCCGCATGGTGCCGCCTTCGTGATGTTGGCTTCGACGACTTCACGGTCCAACCGACGGCATCTTCTTCGCACGGTGCCGCCTTCGTGATGTTGGCTTCACTTGCATGGTTTCTATCAATTTCACCTTTCATTTCGGAACCCGTGTGTTGAGCCTGATGATGATCTATATCTCCCTGCTGAGCATTTCGCATACACGGCTTGGACCCGTGAGTAGCGTAGCGAGCCCAATCGCTCCTACCCACGATACCTGTGCCTAGGCTGCCCTCTACCACCGCCGGGGAACATGCTTGATTTCACTCCTTCATCGCGCCGCGCCGCCCGTACGAGTAGCTTTCGGAAGGGTTCGACCCCGCCACCACCGATCGACTTCAGCCACCGGCTTGATGCCACCGACAAAGACAATGCTCTCCTTGTTGGACCGCTACAACAGTTTTGCCCTCGATCCTCTTCAAACATAATTGTCATCCCCGTCACCGCCTACAACCGACCGGCTGACCGTTGCGCGTGTATGTGCCTCGACGTAGATTCACCCTTTGATTTCTGCGCGCGAGTCACTCCTCGCTCTTTCTTACCACGTCTATACACCCATGTGCACAAGTATAGTGCTAACGTGTTTCTTGTTGTGGTTGGTACGGGTGAATCTCTTCACCCTATAATGGCTTCGTCACTGCTTCAAGCACCAAACCCGCAGTGCTTCTCGTTAAACGACCCCCAGGCCTACCCTTCATGTGCCTTTCCCAGTGTTGATGGTTTGACTCTCAGCGTCGTGTACTTTGAAGTTCGATCGGCTACTCCATGCGGTAGCGCTTACCCTCTTGCTTACGCAGATTTGTCGTGAGGGCATCGTGATGGACGCCGAGTTGGATGATACCCGGCTTGCCGAATTTGGCACTCCATCTGGCCACCCGGCTTGTGTCTATATTGGCAATTAACTGCATCTCTGCTTCAAGATCTCCCACAGTATCTACCAGCGCTCAGTCACTCACGATCGTCACTAGTTGTACCATTCCAGCACCAGCGGCAGCGCCGAGCGTGTCAACTTACCTTACGGCTCAAATGTGAGTAGCAAACGATTGATCGATTGGGATGCTCACCTTGCCCACGTTGAGTTTTCCCAGCAATATGCTTTCAACCCCACTGCGGAACTGGCCTCAAATGATTTGCGCATGCTCGACCATCATTGTGCGTACAACTCACGACTTTTGCGTACCCCTGCCTTTATTTTCGATGCCAGTGGCTGGATGTCAGCCTAAACCTTTACTGCCACCATCCGAAAGTTTGCTAAACAATGCCGCAACGCAGCTTTGCTCAATGAAAATCCCTTCTTCACCTGGATTGGTCGGTACAAGATTATCGTCACCCACCTGGTGTCGGCGTTCGACATTCCTAATGACCGACGACTTCCGCGCAAGCTCTTTCGTCCTTAACTTCCTTCGGATCTTTCCGGAAAGAGAGTCAAATGCCGCGTCTCTGTCGGACGGTACATGTCCTGCCGGAGCACTGACGAAATTGGTGATATCTCCTATGACCCACCGGCGAACATCCAAAACGCGTGCTTATCTATCTCGTCGCCAGGACGCTTCCCCGACGACATAATTCACAAAATGCCACCCTCCGAACGCGAGGTCGAACGGACCATCGGCACCAATGGAGTTGAGTTAGTGGCACCGTTCAGAGCAATCACGTGCGAAGGACACTGGTTGCATGTGCTCAGCCCTCGATGAAGGTGCGAGTAATCTTATCAGTACAACGCTTCCGGCGACAGTTGTTTGCTACAACCAACACTACATCACGCGACCAGAATCTACCGCCAAAATTGCGTCGGTGCTTCCCAGTGCACCAGGCGATCATATAGGTCGGAATGCGAGTAATTCGTCGCCCTCAGGTTCGTCGTCATCCCTCACGACCTCTTAATCCCGGCCAGTTCCTGCCGCACACAATGCCGCTTGTGACGGCCTCTTGTGGATGTGTTATCAGTGACTATGCCTAGATACATGATTTCAATGAAGGGATCACCCACATCTCTGAGGCTTTGCCCGCCGCCGGCACGCGTCGGGTCCCAGCGGAACCGGCAGCCCAGACCTCTCTGCCTGGAAGAGCTCTCCCCCCCCCCCCTGGGTGCAGTGTGCGCACGCGGTTCGGGCTGGTTCTAGCGTCGCGGAGCTTGTGAGGAAACCACACGGAGCGGAGGCCCTTTCCGCCCTGGACGGGAATATAGGCGCCGCTTTTAATATGAACATATATATATATTGATTGGTCGTCATGTCTCGGTCCGAGTTGATACCTACAAGCTCGTCTAGTTCGATTATGGCCCACGAGAGGGCCTTCTCTGCAACATTCGAACTTCCACGAGTTTGCAACGGCAAGGTGTGAAACCGGCCACCCACACCCCCCCGCCCCTTTACAGGCCTGCGCCCACCGGAGCCATCTGTTGGTGTGGTTGGGTTTAGCTGTGATTTGCGTGCTGTGTGCATTATACGACAACGGCAGTTCACTCGCACTCCTACTTGTTTCAATTGAAAATAGACACGAGATTGTTTTGTCTTGTAATAAAGACTTTTCTAAATCCTTTTCTTTAATCGAATGATAAAATATTGCAGACGCGGGGTGGGATTCCTCGACCTGGCGGCGGGCTTACGGAGCAAAACCACGAGACTTCCTGGGCAGTGGCGGATGATATGTGTGAACTCACCGCCGCGAGTGCGTGGTTGTAGCTTTATCAAGCCGGGATTTCTCAGCCGCATTAAAAACACTCCGATCAAATAACCACCGTCAAATGAACCCGGTAAGAAAAACGCGGTACAGAAAAAGTAGCTGTCTAGCCGTCTGAGAAACAGACAGAAGAGAAACTAAAACCCTAGAATACATATGTATATATAACATGTATTTATATTATAAAAATAAGAATGCACTCCAGCTGTGAGATCAAAGGTTTTGTGAAAACTCATCTTTGCAAGCTGTGTGTGATACTCCGATCGCGCGTATTATGGGTTGTGTGTCCTCATTAAGGATGTAGGTCGGCGAGTTCCCTTGCAACTACAGTGTAGCTATCAGGGTCAACAGGGTGATGTTAGTCAGTCTGTGCGCGGAAACTATAAAACCCGTTTTTGAGGGAAACAAAATCTGACAGCTGTGAAAGGAAATGCATCAGTTTATCGAGTGAATCCTGTAATTCGAAAAACCGGTGAGGGGATGGCGGAGGTTTTTTAAGGACGTGGGCGCCTGGGTTTGATCAAGAGGGATCGGGGGGGGGGGGGGGGGGGGGGGACGGGCGGGTCAGCTCAATCCGTGCGTGGAAACTATAAATCCTTTAAGGTGACAAATCTGACGGTTTTGGAAAAAATGCACCAGTTTATCATGTATATCCTGTAAGTCGTACAACCAGTGAGGAGAGGGTCGGAGCGTTCGAGGGGGTGGGGGTTGGAGGGGGTTGGGGGGCGTTGGGGGGGGGGGGGGGACGAAAGGGTTTTTTAAACAACATCTTTAGGTCGCATAGATGTAGGGGTTTGCTATGCGCGTGATGCTAGGTCTAGGCGATGGTGCGGGCGGTGGGGAAGGAGGGGGCGTTGGCGAGGGGGGGGGGGGGGGGTGAATTGCAGCCGCGGCATGGATGGCTCTAGAAAGATAATGAGGCGATATCAAGTGCGTGGAAGCGTTTATTACTCTGGCAGATTTCGATGTTAGGTGGGGCGTTTGAGCAAGAGGGAGTGGGGGAAAAAAAAGGGGGGGGGGGGGGTCGGGGGCGGGGGGAAGGGGGGAAGGGTTTTCAAGAGGTTTAGGTGGCATATAATATAAAAATACATTCCAGCTGTGAGATCGAAGATTTGGTCGAAGCTCATCTTTGCAAGCATGTGTGTGATACTCCGATCGCGCGTATTACGCATATATGTAGGGTCTTGCTATACGCGTGGTGCTAGGTCTAGGTGGTCGTGCGGGTGGTGGGGAAGAAGGGGGCGTTGGGGGGGGGGGGGGGGGGGGTGAATGCTACGTCATCGGTGGCTCAAAAGATAATGACGTGATATCAATTGCGTAGAAGTGTTTACTACTCTGGCCGATTTCGATTGTAGGTGGGGCGTTTGAACAAAAGGGCGGAGAAGAAAAAAAAAGGGGAGGGGGGGGGGAGGAGGCGGGAATGAATTGGAGCTACGGCATGGATGGCAAAAATATATGATATCAGCTGGCAGGCAGTGTTTACTACTCTGGCAGATTTTGATTTTAGGTGGGACGTTTGAACAAGAAGGATCGGGTGGGGGGGGGGAGCGGGTGGGATACTTCAATATGTGCGCGGAAACTATAAATCCTTGAAGGGGACAAATCTAACGGTTGTAGCAAGAAGACATCCCTTTGTATCACCTGCCTGTTATTGTTTATTATTTTAGAAGATTTGATGTTAGATGTGGTATGCAACACAATCTTTCGGTGTGGTGAACAACGTGTTAAAGCTTCATAATTTGTTATTGTACATGGATCGCAAGATATAATATTTCAATCGATAGGTACAACCATGTAGTTGCCATTATTTGCTGACATCGCTAATTATGTGAAAGAAATACATATTGCAAAATACAACAGGCGAGGTGATGTGGTCATGCAGTATCACCACCATTGAGCACGAGAGGGAGAAGTGCGAATCGTCACTGTTTTGAAGTAAACGCTTGGTGTACCCGCGCTCAATCACGTTACTTCGTTAGTCATACTTCGTTTGACATAGGTTGGGAGGCGATCATGCAGACGGTATGTACGAAATACCCCACCAGGTACGTAATAGGTTGGTAGTGTGGTCTACCGCAATTTTAACATATCTGCCTGTACTTCCTTTTCACATTATTATTGGCTCAAAAATGTACGATTTTCCACCCGTGATTTTTACCGTGCCGATGTGGGGCTCTGAGGTCACCAATTCTAAGACAGAAATATGCTTCGTACATTTTACAAATATAGCAAGCGAGGTGATGTGGGCATGCAATGTCACCAATATTATTGAACACGAGGGTGGCTTTACTTCGTTAGGCATATGCTACTGCGTTTGGTAGAGGTTGTCAGGCAATCATGCAGACGGCAGGTAGGCATGAAATACCCTGCATAATAGGTTGGTAGTGGGGTCTACCGCAGTGTTAACATATATATCTGTCTGTACTTCTTTTTCACATTATTATTATCTAGTGTACGCTTATACGCCCTGCTTTCTCCCCACTGTCGTCGAAGATGTTGTGTTCGTGTAGATGTCGCGTCCATGTCTGGTGCTCTTGTTAGTGGTGCTCATGAAAACATGCCCTAGCGTGTAGTAGATGATCGCTGAGTGGTGTTCCTTTCCTTTGCATCAAGCCAGGTAGTATATGTCAACCCGATCGCTTGCTTGAAAACGACAAATAAAATTCCTCACACACCTGATAGAGAGCAGACGCGGCCCGAAGATTGCTCAGTATACCGACGGTCAGGAACAGGTTATCAAGCAGCGCACTTGATTTTTGCTACCGCTCCCCACCCCACCTAAGACAACACGGGCATGCGTTGGGCCCAGTTCGCTGATGCCCACAACCAATTGCAAAGGAGGTGATGTGGTGGGCGAATGCCATAATTATTTGCGCTGCTGTGATTACCCCGTCTCTCGTTCTGTTTGTTTTTTCGTTTTTGATGAACCTGTTATTTGGCAACGAGCAGTTTTGAAGCATTTTAGGTTTGTGTAAAGACTTTATGTAGACAATGTGATGTTTCTGACTCGTAGAGACCTCAATTTGGAACCCAGGGTATATGGGTTCCATCTTTTGACTGGGTTTCGTATGTGAACGTATATGTGGTTTTAGTGTGCGAACATCCTTATGATTTGAGGTTTTTGTGTCCGCGTGGTTGTTGCTACACGTGTATGCTTTGGTTGATGTTTTAGAATGCGTTATCGTGTTGTTTCAGAGTGGTGTTTTCGATTACGTATTGTTTTACAGTGGTTAGGGGGGGCTGTTGTGCATATCTGCAAAACTTATTTGTGTACGCCGAGAAAACTTCTTCGGGGGGCTAAGAACGAAGTTACGAGGGACGTTTGGGAATTTCAACGTTCCCCCGCGCGGATTTTGTCATTTATGGTTAAATATTTATCCCTGAAGATAAACATGCAATAACCAACCTTGGCAACTATGGGTTATAGCGGTATCATAATACGTTATAATACCGTTACTGCTCATAGTTTGACTATGTGTGTATTCATCATTTTGCTGAACGATGTGGGTTGAATACAAACACTGAGCGAGGCTAGGGTTGAAGCCTTAAAATGAAAGTTTACAAGAAGGTTTGATATATATAATTAGTCTGCTTATTGAACACAATGATGTGGACGAGGTAGTAGGTGTTTCATCAGTGCGATTGCTGGATGCCCGACATGTTTGCGGATGACATGTGATTCACTGTGGGAGGTTTTAACGCAACATATATGTATTAAATGATTGGGGATAAAACCGACGACTAGCTCTTGCATTTCGGCGTGATATTGAATCAGTAACGTTCGCTGTTTCTGTTGACCTGCCATGTTTTGGCATGATTGTCGGCGTTGTTCATTTTTTGACATACTTCGGTCCTAGGTAGCGTGTTTGATGTGCGTATCATGAATATGTGTTTTGGGTTGGTGTAACTGAGAATATTAGTTATAATTTTCATTCCTCAATCGACTTCGTCGACAAAACGAAATAACCCATACATAACAATATTAAAAGCGAACATTACATATAATTAACATCGTTGTAATTCTCAGATGTATCGTAACGTCTTTGGTTACGTATTTAACAAAGACGTTGTAACCTACGTACGTAGCTTGAACACTTCCATGCTTATATACACCCTCTTTTAAACCCACAGACACCCAGTAATCGACATGCACAGTCCATATACACTTCCATACTCATATACGCCCGCTTCCCAACCCACAAACATCCAAAAGTAGCTTACGTAATCTACACAACTTTCCCGCTTAACTCGAATCCACGAGTCCATGACATCACATTACACACACGTAACTCATATCTCAGCATGCTGTTAAGGAATTAGTGGGTATTGAGCGATAGGGGCTCCGTGTTCCCGGCGTATAGTACCTAGCTGCGGCTTTATTCGTACTGTCTTCTCTGTTCCCTACATTCTTTCTGGAGCTAGACATTTCCAGCGCTGCTTCGAGCTGAACGAGTATTTTCTTGAACCCCATTTTTGGCTTGCTTTGTTAGGGTTGAATAGCCTCGCTACGTATGCTGGCATTGTTCCCGTTATTAGTTAGCCTTTAAAGGTGTCATATGTCGACGCTCTTTCCGGCTTCCGATAGCGCCTTCCGGCTTTCTTTGTCTACGTTTCAGTTCCGTCCTTGCAAACTTGCGTATTGCTTGGCTAGGTGACCTCAACACTTATCTCTTCCGGTTTTCCTGGTACTGTACCCAGATAGCTTCTAAGGGTACTCCACTGTTGCCTCCTCGCATTCTTGCGCTCAGTGGCCGCGCCCTTCGTGTTTTCGTAGGCCGATCGCTGCTGGTATACCGTAGGTACATACCCTTTCTCGAGCTCTCACGGTTGTGAGCTCCATCATAGAGTTGTATATCTTGCAATGAGGCATTTAAGCCTCATTATTATGAGGTGTGGGGGAATCTATAGCCTCATTTTTGTTTGTTTCGAATAATAATAGCCGCATCTTGGATCCTCTTCCCAATCCTGGATGTTTTGTTGACATCCTTTGATTGCCAGGTGATCTGCGTTTACGACTTTTCAGGGTAGCCTAATGTAATGGAGTGCCCTCCGTAGAAGGATAGTTTATAGATTCGAAGTGAAACCATGTCATGGTTGAGGTGAAACCGCGTGACATTAGATATCACATTCACGTCAAGGCCATCATAGATGGGCGGTAATGTAGGTGACAAAGCAGGACGCCCCTCATCTCACTACCTGCTCTACCCTGCTCTACTCTGTCTTGGTTTGTTTGTCTGTCTTTCAGAGTTCAATGTACAGGAAATAATGTATAGACTAAGCTCTCGAGTCTATCCAGCGAGCCATGAGGATAGACCAACCAAAGACACTGGAACCTATGAGGAGCACGCTTCCCAACACCGACCAACCACGCATCCCCCACTCGGATTACCACTACAGTATTAGTCCCTTTGGCCACTTGCAAAAGGTTAACCAATAGCTTACCCAAACTAAGCCTTATAACATCCCCCCCCCCTGAAACGGCGGGATAGCAGGTCGGCCGGATATACGGGCGGACCTGTCAATTATGCAACCCGCTTCATTTTATGGGGATACCGAGGAGATTATTAAGAAGTTTGACATGGGAAAAAGCCTGAAAAAGTTTTACTATGCTGGGTGTGGGATTTGAAACCACGACCCAGAAAAACCATGGTCTGTCGACGACGCCATTTGTTAAGGTATTAGTGGGGTAATATTAATAGTCCGTTTGACCATTTGCAAAAGGTTAAACAATAGCTTACCCAAATTAAGCCTTACAACAATGCCCACACACATTGTTTACTCAGGTACGACGGTGCATCACACTCTCATACTCTTATGTCTACAGCTATGCCTACGTGACTACGTTTCCACTTGTCCACGCAAATACGCCTCCCCCACTCTTGTTGTATCTATCTATTCCCATAAACGGCGGTTGTTCATTTCTCGATATGACAAATTAACAAAAATAAATGAAAAATACACTTCAGCTGACATCAACCAACAATGTTTTTTTGATCAAAACTCAGCTTTGCAAGCTGCGTGTGATGCTTCGATCGCGCGTGACGGGGTGTATACCCTCGTGGAGGATACAAGTCGGTGACTCCCCTGCTAATGCCAGGGTCAACAGGACTAAGGCGTTCAGCCTTGTCCTGCGCACGGAAACTGTATAATCCGCGTGAGGGGGACAAAACCAGACATCTGTTGAATTCAATACGCATGAAACAATCACGTGTTATAGTGTGAGTTAGCTTTTGCAGTGGGCTACTTGGGTCTAACGGGTTCGTACGCAAGTTCCTGTGTACTCCCTGTATATGTGGCAGGCCAGCGGAGGTCCAGCCCAGGCCTGATCCCCGGGGTTTTTTGCTGTCGAGTCATGATTGAACATGCGGTGGACGTCGATCGCTTCTGCTCCGAAGTGATCTCTATTCTGCTCTTGATGTAATGCAAAGGCACACTCACACACCAGTATTGGTCGATTGACGACCGACGAGTGAGATATGGCTTTCTGCATCAGGCGTCGGGCGGTGCACACTTGATCCTAAAGCTCTTCGAACGCCCATTTCACACTACCAGGGGATACAGAAACTAAAGCGTGAATCCAAAACGCCAGATCCCTGCACTCTCTACAGATGGAAGTTCTTGCGCTAAAATAGAAATGATCGTATAGTCTAGTCTATATAAGTTGAAGGTGGACGTACTCTGAGATGTAGAAATGAAGGTACGCACGTAGGCCCCGAGGCAGCATTTGTTGTCGTTGCACCAATAGATGCTTGGGCCATGGCTCGGAGGGTCCAGTCGTTGACTCACAGCCGTGGAGCAGTTGTTATTTTGGTCGTATATGTTACACAAATACAACACCGAGGTGGTTTCTGTCGCCTGTGATCACCCCCGCAAGTGTCTGTATGCAAAAACATTAGACTAGTAGGTCATTGGCTATAAGCAAATTCATGGGCCCTGTGGATAAGTTTTTGTAATTTCCAAAAAAGCATCTTGTCAAATGTGAATCTGACGCAATTGTACCACACGGAACAAAATGTGAACCTCCATGTTTTGCGAGCCATATCCGAACAAGCCACTGATTGCAAAGAACACATTGTAACGGCGGGCTGGAGTCGATGAAAAAGAGCAATGCCACCATGTTCGAGCCCTCCGAAACACTCAAGTGCTAGACTACAACATAACGAAGATCCATCGTAAACGATTTCATATTGCGTTATATATTACAAAATGCCAGAGATTTGAAAATACATCACAGACTGTGCTAATAATTGCCGACCCTTCACACGGCAGACAAAGACAGGCGTCAAATATCAACATGCCAAGTACGCTGCGCGACCCAGGTCGTAAAAGGCTGGAAGAGCCACCCCACGGTAGTTACAACACAGAGTTAAACGTGGTCGAAATCAGCCTTGATCTGCAGGTACTTGTCCACATCTGCCCCGCTCATGCCCCTTGTCTTGACCATCCAGCTCTTGATCGACCACGTGTTATCGGTCCAGCGATTCACACCGTCTTTGCACACCTATTCCGAGCGAAACACACCCGAAAAAGACACGTACAAACTGAGTTTGAACCGTTTTGCTTCACGGATAATGCACTGGCCTTTAGAATAGATCCAAGCCTGAAGCACTGCAGGTCCTGTAGCTTGTCGCCTCTGAAGCAGAGGACACCCTCAAGAATGTTATCAGGGGACATGGTTGAATGGGAGACGGCCATTGCAGTGCGCCAATGGGACTGCCAAGACGAATTCACATGGTGCTTTGCCCCACAAACTACGCGAACCGACAAGAGCTCCACCCGTTACGCTTCACGTCACTGCTATAGTTTAGCACGTACTAGTTACCATCATTTTTCGACTACGGCATACTGTATCCCATATGGCGTCATCCCATGCCACACAGTGATGAGGCACCCTTACAACTTCAGCCGCTTACCTCTGCCACGTTGGTGACCTTCTCTAGCTCTGCAGGGTCGTTTTCTTTCAAGGTCTCGTATTCGCTCTCCAGCTGTTTTACCCTTCGCAACAACCAGCGAGCGACAACATGTCCAGGTTTGGTCAGGTGTTCGCTTCGTACTAAGCGAAGCAAACTTTCGCATAACAACTGTTTTGGAGCACCTAAGCTCGCCCGTCCCAAAACGCGTGCGTGCAGGTTACCGCAACAATTTTGACGCCATTACCTACTGCTAGATCTACGACTGCAGCTGCAGAGTTGCAGAGAGCAGCAGAACTACAACCTTCAGCGCGAAACCGGACGTCTGTCGTCGTGTACAACACCCAGGTGCACTTTCCACGACGACCGAGGCATACCGTAGCAACTATCACAGACACTAAGCGACCAGCTTCGTCTCTCAGTCCACCCGCTTGTTGAGGCGGGACGGTGTCATGGGGGTGCGACATCGATGGTTTCCGTGTTTTGTTCGGCAGAACATGCCTCGCCGTCTCACCGTTGTTTGTTATCTTGCAGGCGTCGGAGTTTCAGCTGCCGCTCTTCGGTGTCCGCGCGCTCTTCTACAAGGCTAGCTATCTTGCGCTTGTTGACCGCGGCAGTATCTTCGGCCTTTGGGATTTAGTGAAACAGTAGCAGTGCATGTGGTGGTTTATAATGCAACACCGAATCGGGAACCAGGACCGCGATTAGATAAACGAGTAAGAACTGGCCACCAGAAACGAACGCACGTGGTTTCCAACCAGGCAGATCTTTAATTGGCAGTTGGTGCTCAGTAAACCGGTCCATGACCATCGAACACGTGTTTCCGCGTGACTCTGATTTATTAGTTCTACGCGTTTTCATGACGGTACAACTTTGCTAACTCAAGTAGCGTTTGGGCATGGCCTCCATGTGCCCTCACCAAATGGGCTAGGAAACGACAGTTTCGGGCGTCATCAGTCACGCCGTTTGGGGCTCCCACATTAAAAGTGGTATAGACTGTCGTCCGTCGTCACAGCTCACCATCTGAACGTGAAAAATCGAAAAAAACGCAAGACGGACAAAGGAGCACAAGAGCGGTGCCCTTTACATAAACTACTACAGCAGACTACTATTAATAACAGTCTAGATCAATGCCTCTTGTAAGGTACCTGGTATACAATAATATCGCGCGTTTTCTTCACATTAAACTTTTTTTCCCACCCATCGATATACCAGAGACCGGTCGCCCCGGTGGCGTATCAGGTTATCCTCGAGCCTGGTATAGGTCAGTTTCGTGAGTTCGAGCCCCGCCGAGTGCATACTCGCATAAATTCGTTGGGACTTTTTCTTGTCCACAAATTGACTTGCGGAAAGCGCGAGAGCGTGAGTAAGCAACACTTGATGAAACATCGACGAGCAGTGGGATTGCTGAACCCAATGCGTGACAAAAATTGAAGGCGAGAACCGGGGGGGAGAAGGGACGACACCTGTGACCACGGCTTGTCCAGAAGCTGGAAAGTGAAAGTGTGAGGAAAAAAAAAAAAAAAATCAATAAAAAAAAGTACAAGTAGTGCATTAGTAGGTGCTCACCTTGGCAATATCACGCTTGAGAGAATCTATTAAGTTCTGCCTGTTGACAACAGCTTTACTGGGGAACGACCAAAAAAAGTTGGACGGGCCGATCTTGTCCATGTCGACGAGGCCATCGTCCACCAGAGACTGGTTCACGTCCTGCAAAACAGGGAGGAAAGGGCTTCAATTTATTCACATGTTGGATATGCCGCAACTAAACCTCAACCCAAACTTCCCTTAGATGCTGTACCAGGTAAATCGAGAGTGTTCCACGCTTTCGTGTGGTTCTGCAACGGATATGAGTGAATAGAGGCATCATAATTTAGGACACGTGCCCAGCTGTTGCGCAACCAGTTGCCAGGGTTCAGGAGTATCCTCATTTCTACCTCCTTGCTAGGCTGCTTTGCGTGCGGAAGGAACCGCCACCTTGGGCACTCGGATTTATTCACTTTATGTTTACTGCCGAACGCCTCTGCCCATTTAATGGGACCTGTGAGGTAAGTTACGGCTCAGCTTAACGGAGCAGGTTCCTTAAAGTGGGCAAGCACGGTGTGCAGAATTTTGAGGTTCCTTATTTACTACTGCTGTCTCTGTACATTTTATAAAAAAAAAATCAAGGACGTCAGCCGTGAGTTCGACGAAGTTCGGGTCCATCGAGTGTTTGCGTTAAAGGAATTCAATCTAAAATTCAAGCAAATAATCCCGCCGAGCGAACTTTGAAGAATTTTTTTGCCCCAAAACGGCATGAAAATTCCAGGGCTTTTCACGGGTCAGGTCAAATCTCGCGGGTCGGGTCGGGTCAGCTGACCCGCGAGATGCGGGTGTTATGCGGGTCAGGTCGACTTGACCCGCGACATTTCTCACGGGTCAAAGTCGAAAAGTCACGGGTCAAAGCATGTATACCTCGGTCGGTTGGTTGGTCCTTGGTCCCTCGTACTTTTCCCCGTATGTCGTGTTCTCTGGGTTTTTTACCGGTATTGTTTGCAGCTGATGATTATGTCATGTGGTGTGCGCGCGAAAAATGATAAAGAAACCGCAACCCACATGCATGGGCATGCCCATACCGCTAGACCACCGAGTCGACCCGACTAGCGACCCGACGAGCGAGCTAGTTGTAAGTTATAAGTACAATCTCTGGCCCCGGCAAGCCGCCTCGCTGATCCGCCTCCGGCAGCAAGCCCACAACTGAGGCGATGGATCTGTCAGCAGGGGCTGCGATCCGCGAGGATGCGTTGTCTGCTGCTGGTGCTTGCTGCTGCCAGGGTGCTGCTGCTGCTGCTGCTTCGACGACGACTGCTCTTCTTGCTTTTTTACGTTTGGTCACATTCCGTACTGGTATGATAATTTTCGAGCTAGCTACTACTGCTGTATCTACTATCTGTGCAGTCTCCAGCCCCGGCAAGCAGCCTAGCTGAGCCGCCTCCGGCAGCAAGCCCACAACTGGGGCGGTGGGTCTGTCAGCAGGGGCTGCGATCCGCGAGAATCCGGGGTCTGCTGCTGCTGCTTGCTGCTGCCAGTGCTTGCTGCTGCCAGTGCTGCTGCTGCTGCTGCTACGACGACGACTGCCCTTCCTTGCCTTTTTACGTTTGGTCACATTTCGTACTGGTATGACCGTAATATTACTACTGTTGTTACGGCCTCAGCAGGTAAGGGATTCGCGTCGCACTGCTGTATGCCTTGGTACGAGTAGCTAGGGGTACTGCCTGGTGATTGTTCTGCATGCTGTGATGACATTGTATGATCGGAGCATCGGCACGAGGGAGGCAAGAAGCGGAAATGTTCGTATTTTATTTGCGGACCCGCGGGCCCGACCCGCGGGGCGCCTGCACGGCATCAATGGATCTCAGCTGTAAGTTTGAAAAAGGCGGATTCGCGGGCCGGATCCGCGGGTTTGATCCGCGGGTCAGCTCAAAACAACTCGTGGCTCATTATGGCTTGACCCGCGAAGTGACCCGTATCTCGCGGGTCATGACCCGACCCGACCCGCGAGATTTTGAAAACCTCTTGACTCGACCCGACCCGACCCGACCCGCGAGATTTTGAAGCCCCTTGGCCCGACCCGACCCGACCCGCGAGATTTTGAAGCCTCTTGACCCGACTCGACCCGACCCGTGAGATTTTGAAAACCTCTTGACCCGACCCGACCCGACCCGTGGGGTTTTGTAACGTAATGAACCGACCCGACCCGACCCGCGAGGTTTCGAAACCCCCCGGACCCGACCCGCGGGTCGGGTCATGACCCGTGAAAAGCCCTGGAAAATTCCAATTTGAGTGAACGATTTAGAGTGAACTTCCATCAATTACGACTACGATAGATCTACCAGGAAAAAGGAAAAGAGAAAAGCTCGCTGGATGATCTTGGAATCGACTTCAATTTAGAGTTGCGGTGTCAAAGCCGCAGAAACCATGAGCACTTAAAAAAAGAGCAATAATATTCAAATCCGAAAAACACAACGAGAACAAAAGTCATCACGCGTTCGGTGAGACACCAATTACAGCCACCGTTCACAGAGTTGACAGCAGCCGGGTTTCGCAGTGATTGTTGCCCATGTGACGTCTCTATCGTAGCGGGAACACAAACAGGCAAAACAGGACATGAGGCGTCACTGGACAGTCAAAGCGAGAGTGGGTGTACCGAGGACAGACATGTCATGTCGCCATGTCGCTGCTCTTGGCTCTCGGGCACGTGCCAACCTGCGTCTACATATCCCATTGTCAGGGCGCTGCCGATCGACGCTAAAGGGCGCCATGCTCAAGTCGCGGGATATACAGCACCACGGTCCTACATGCCCATTTCCTGTACATGCAGCCCGCTTGACGCAACGAGGTAAGCTGCTGCTGCCCGCTTGACGCAACGAGGTAAGCTGCTGCTGCCACTTGCGAGCTACTTCCCATTTGCCACTGACCTTGATGGTCTGCGAGACGACACCCTGCTTGCTTGCTGCTTTCTCAATCTCCTTCAGGCTGAAGATGCTTTTGGTACCATGATAGATGTTGAGAATCTTCGCCCGCTTCTCTTCTAGGGAGAGCCCCTTCTTCACCATGCTGACCCTTATCCACGACCCGGGCTTCGGGCGATACTACCTCCTTGCCCTTTGTGTATCTACTGCTGTGCACAGCGCCGTCGGCCCCCTCATGTCTGCTGTCTCCGGAGATGCCCGCTCTTGTTATTATGCGGCCTAGAAAACATGCACGGGCACATAGCCGGGATTTCCCTCCTGTCATCCCCCGACAATGCGAGCAGAAATACAACTGGAAAAATAGGTTTGGGCGCAAGTTGAGTTGTGGAAGTTGGACGGTAAAAAAAACCAACGAAGAGCACGGAAAATCGTACTATAATTCGATTTTTTTTCTAGCGGTAGTATCGTAGTAATAGCAACACGGCATAGTCATAGATAGGACCAGAGCCAGGTCAGTGTCGTCGCCGTGCGTGTGTCTCGTCGATCAACCTCCTGAAAATAGGTATACTCGTACAGCAGAAATAATGCCTGTCAAATCACAAAAAAAATGCCACACAACTATCTATTATTATCTATCTCGACAAACTCTCAACGACTTCATCAAGCGAAACCAGCATAGAAGATTTCTCTGTCATTTGTGCGTGCACGGGGCCCGTCGGAGCTGGCCTTGATGTCGTGTACGCTGAGTGCCGTGGACAAACGTGGCCGAAAAACTTGAAACTAACAAACAAGCACACATACAAAGAAAGTAAATCGAGGCAACCTTGCAACCTTCCCTCGTATGCGATCCGGTCGGGCTTTTTTCCTTGGAAAACCAAGAAAAAAGGCTCAGCGCTACGCGCTTGGCGCGCCTCATTATTATTTCCATGCTCTATCAACCTGCGACGCCTCTCCTAGGTATCTATCTACTTGTATGCGTTTTATTCACCGCCACTGCAGCATTGCTGCAGCAGTTGCGCGATGCGCGGGTTTCCACTTTTTGCCTGTATCCACTCGTCACGAAACAACCCCCCGCTTTTTTTGGGCTTTTTTGTGTTCTAGACTACACCAGTGCTGATTGGTCTTTGTCTGTGCTATAGACTAGTCTACATGAAATATTTTACTCGGGGTATTTATTTTTATGATTTACAAGGGCTCCGCCCCGCGGGCGGCTCACGCCGCCCGCTACGCTCGCGCATGGCAAGGAAGAATGCAACAAAAAACATAATATTATGTAAAGGGGACAGAAGAGACCCATGATTTGGTGCGAACAGCGATTTGATAATGCCAAGAGCTGCTTGTGCGGAGCAAATTGCTCTGTTGTTGTGCTCAGCTGTGCTGTGTGCGTTTGTTACCGGTGTCTGATTGGCAGTATGGGGGTAATTTGCGTGGGGGAAGAAACAGGGGGCCGTGAAAGATCAAATACAATGTGACATGTAGAAGAAAAAAGAGGAAAAAAAAGTAGTATTCCGCACACAACACGCATTATACCCGGTACTTACTACTTACTGCTCTATTTTCGAAAGAAAGCACACAGCGCAGCGACACAGCACCGCAGCGAAGGGCACGGCACCGCATCGCACGGCTCCGCACGGCTCCGCACGGCGCTACGCTGCGCTGCTGGGCTATATATGGCCGGACTGATCTGAGCTGGGCGTGCATTGCCATGTGATCCAACAGCGTATAGTATCTGAATGTATGTACTCGTACAAACAAACCTGGTGTTGTAGTACCGGTATGTACTACTATTATTGGCGTTTCGTTCGTATTTCGAACGAAGCTGGATAGCAAAGAAAAGCTGGAAAGGTTCCGCAAGTAATATGGAAGTTGTAGCTCTGAGAGGCCAAGGATGGGCAATCCCTGAGAAAGACAAAATTAAGTAAGTCTATTACCGGTATTATTGTTATTATTTCATTTTTGCCATCTGACAATGTAGCGTTAGTGTCAAAAACCATAAACATTATGAAAGAACACATCCATCCAGATGAAGGCGTGAAACGATGTTTCCAACAACCAAAAACTACGAATACTAGATGATGTACCTCCCTGTTCTCCTGGTCCGGCCCCCTCCAGCCGCAAGGGCCAGGTCCTCCCTCCCATACACTTCCGAAGAAGCATCGAAGGACAACCCGCTGTCCACACAATAAATGGCTAGTTTGTAACTGCTGCGCGTATGTTTCAACGCGCAGAAGGCTGTGCGGTGTTGCTGCCTGAAGCTATCGGTCGTGGCAAGGAAAGAGTCCCCGCCGTCTCGCTCTCTCTGTGGCCCTGCCCTCTCTTCATCCCCTCCCCCCAAACACTACCGCGCCCACCCTTAAGCTTGCCACTTCCGACCGCACGGTCCAAGTCCTCCCCCCCATACACTTCCGAAGAGGCATCGAACGACAACCCGCTACTGGTATCCATAAACATGGCTGGTTTGTTACTGCTACGCGTATTTTTCAATGCGAAGAAGGCTGTGCGGTATTGCTGTGGTATAATCGGTCGTGGCAAGGGAAGAATCCCCGCCGTCTCGCTCTCTCTGTGACCCTGCCCTCTTCACCCCCTCCCCCAAAACACTTACTTCCTCTTCCACCCATAAGCTTGCCACTTCCAACCGCAAGGGCCGAGTCCTCCCCCCCATACACTTCCGAAGAGGCATCGAACGACAACCCGCTATCCATATAAATGGCTGGTTTGTAACTGCTGCGTGTATGTTTCAACGCGCAGAAGGCTGTGCGGTATTGCTGCTTAATGCTATCGACCGTGGCAAGGAAAGAGTCCCCGCCGTCTTGCTCTTTCTGTGGCCCTGCCCTCTTAACCCCTTTCCCCCAAACACTACTGCTCCCACCTCTAACCTTGCCACTTCCAACCGCAAGGGCCAAGTTCTCCCCCCAATACACTCCCGAAGAGGTATCGAACGACAACCCGCTATCCACATAAATGGCTGGTTTGTAACTGCTATTTATTATTGGTGCTCCCTCTATCGTGTAGCGACAGTAGTAGTTGGCTCGTATTAAATACCAGTGCCTGGTAGACTGCAACGGAAGTGGGGGACGTGACGGGGGGAAATGGACGAGGCGGACAGCCACCGACGCAAACTAATAACGCCGGGTAAAAATGACCATGACATGACAGTGACATTAGACTATGCAATTTAGAGAATTTCGAAATCAGTACGAGTATAAACTATGCTTCTTGTTCTTTGCTCATCTTTTCTGCCTTTTTTCACAATAATAGTAATAACTTGGGTCAAGACCGAGTGGCTTTTGCTACCGCGCATAATTTCCCCCCCCAATTTTTGCTTGAGCCCCATATCCCACAGCCAACAACATCCAATCAATGGTACGGCTGCAATGTGCCGTGTGTGACCATTTATTTCCTAGAAATCCTCAAATCCGAGTGCAGTGGCAAGCTTTTGCGGGTAAACATACTGATACGGTGAATTACTAAATGACGCACCGGCGAGAACCTTTTCCGTGCATTTTGAAAACAGTTTTTTTTTTTTTGCTTCCTGGGTCCCTTTTCCCTCCCCTGTGGATGTATGATGTATTTAATTTTCCTGCCTCCCTCTTTCCAATTATTTTCCTTTTTGTTTTCATTTTTTCCCTTGCAAATACGCAGCCTGGAGTGTTGGCTTGCAATATGTATGTTTTGTACTCGTGTTCATTGAGGTTGGGATTGCAGGGTCAAATCACCTTGCCGTATTTGCCATGCGTGTCTGTGTCTTGTAGTCACAGCGTTCGTCTCTTTTATTATTAGGAGGTATCGGCACGGGCACTGGTTGTGCTGAATGCAGATGGGTGGACATGTCAGTTCAGTGTGAAGAACACAGCAGTCACTACTCTAGTTCGGAGGCAATCCTCTCGATACTCCAGCACACCCGGAGCTTTCGGACGCGACGAAGAGGAAAGCCGATCCAGACTTATGCGGCAACTCCAAGCATGGATGTATTGCTGTCATTGATGTTGCTGCCTGCCACCACGCACCGCTAAGATGCGTGCAAGCGCCACAAACATATGTCCACCGGAAAGAGTTGTTCACACCCTTAAGAGTAGATAAATGTGCGTACTATTGTGTCACTGAACTGCGACGATGGGCGCAACGCAATTTTGAATGTCATGGTCTGTGCGACCAATACTTACCTTCTTCCTTACCAAATCGCATCGACATCTGCTCTCGAATGGACACCCCCACAGCCTTAGCAACACGCCGCAATGAGAGCAATAGAGCATGTTCCAGCTTCGCCCAGCCCCCTCGCAACCATTGCCTCAACATAAAAGCAACACAACCGGTCTGACCCCTATCATCGATATCCGACCTCCACTGTGCGGTCGCGAATCACGCACGATTCGTGAATACATCACCCGGGACGCACGCACATGGGCAGCGCTTTTGCTGCCCTCTACACCTTTCTCGCACTTTGCCTAATTGTTTCCCACCTATTTTTGTCTCATCAACTTGCTTCCAACTGCCACCAGCACTTCTCGTTTAGGTCAAACCGACCCCAAGATTCACGCACCATACAAACAGGAGCATTTCCGCTGTCTCACCCGCAACACTCTGAAGCCCATCGGATCACGCCGGCGGTGTCCCACTAAAGCCCCGCATGGTCGAGTTTTTTTTTATTTCGCCTGTCATATCGACGATTTCGCCTGTCATATGGACGGTTTCGCCTGCCATTGTAAACGATTTCGCTTGTCATATTGACGATTTACTGTCTAAGCCTCGACGCACAAGCCCGACCGCTGGCCGCATGTGCGTCCCAGATGGTAGCTACACAGCAGCTCGGATGCAGCCTAGCCGGAGAGCGCGCCGAGGCAATCACCTCCACGCTCTAGCCCCCGTTTCGTGTTTGCAAGTCCAGCACGCACCAAGAGCACATCGCTGTGCACCTCATTTATCAACCGCTCACATGCGACGGCACCTTTCACCCCTCCTTGCCAGGGAACCCGTTCAAAGACGTGCTCGATGAAACCGCCATCCTCGGCACTTCGGCAGGTTGCCAATCACATCATACCGCCTGGGTTTGAGACGTACCACCAGTGGGCGCCTGCCTTCCGGTGGGCTGCTGGCCCTGCCTGGTAGGCTGTTGCTGCCCATGCCCCTCCTGACCTCGGCCCGCGTTGCCGCCTCTTCCCCTGTTACCCCTTGACCTTGTTCGCGCCTGGGCCGTCCCGCCGCCCCGCCGTGGCTGCCCCCCAGTGCTTGCACTGCCTCTACCAGCAACCCCGGTATAGCCCCCTGTAGAGCTCCTCCCACCAGCACGACCACCAGTGGCAGACCGTCCAGCGCCAGTACCTCCACGACCGGTTGCTCCCCGCCCACCGCTAGCTCCGTAGCCACCACCGCTGCCGCCGCCGCGACCGCCACCCCCGGCGCCGTGCCCCCCTCCTGCACCCCCCCACGCCACAGCAGTGTTTCCTACCCCTACCCCTCCGCCGCGGTTACCCCGACCACCACCTCCCCCGGCTCTGCTCCTGTTCATGCCTCGCCCACCCCGACGGCGGGCGTGCTGCAGGCCGGTGGTGCCGAACGTCTCCATGTTGACGTCCATCTCTACAGCGCGCGTCACTCGCGGCTGGCGGCCTGAATGTGTATCAGTCAATTTACGCCAGAGGGGGGGGGGGGCGACAGTAATAGGGAAGAGGGCGCGTGTGAGGCGAGTTCTACCTGTTTAGGGGCTGCGAAATAGGCGGACGCCAGGAGCTGGGCGTATGATGACGAGAATTATCTAGACTGTTAGCACCCGGGTGCGCGGCATGTGGTCGGACTGCAACAGCAATCCCGACGGGATGAATCCGCGCCTGGACACGAAACAAAAACTACTGCCGAGTCACGTGCTCCACAAGCAGCAGATGCTCAACAAATCGTGGTCGTGCTGAAACAGCGTTGATCAAAGTATAGTGGTGCTTTACTCTGCTTCGTGTTATAGCGTACCGAGCACACAAGATCGGCGGCCATCAATCATCGCCTCTGCCAAGGCGCTGCCATCAATCATCGCCTTTGTCAAGGCGCCCGCAACAGAGTTGCAGGGTAATCTCCCACTAAAAATATATGACGTCGTGACACACGCCGTGGGTTCGTTTGCTTGCAATGTTTTCGGCTCACCTTGGGCACGGTCCAGGACATCGCAAGAAATCTCGTCGAAGAAAGAAGATTTGTTGTACTTCTTTACGCCATCCGCTGCCCCAGCACCCGCACCGGCGTTTGCTGATTGTGTGAGGTTCAGGCCATCCATCTCCTTGGCCAGTTCTTTTTCCTGCAAGGCAAGTTGATCGCGCACATCAGGCGATACACTTCGCAGGCTGCAGACGGCTGTACCTCAAGCTAAAAAGAAGCACGCCAGGATTTTCCCGGATACGTCGTGAACGGCCGCCTCGCACACACTTGTTTCGCTCGAACACCGAAATGAAAATTCAACAACAAGAACCTCACATAACCGCGGCCAGAAATGCACGAGCTTGCTTGCCCATCGAAGTTGTACGTCCCGTGTGCAGGCAGGGTCAGCACCCGCTATTAATATTGACAACATGTAGTGCAGGTCAGGCGGTGATAGCTTTCATTCTCGGACCTCACCTTGTCGAACTTCTGAAGCTCGCTCTGGAAGTCGAACTCCGGCGCGGCGGGCGTAGTTGCCGCTCCCTTTCCATTCGCTTGCGCCGCTGGACCACCTCTTGCACGTACGTTAAGTAGTGCCTCTCCAGTGCCAACCATGGCCTTCGTCGAGCGAGGAAACAGTTTCACACCACAAGATAATTCGGAACGGCGAGGGTGGGCGTGAACGGTTATACTTCTTGTTCACGCAAAGGTAGAGCGGCGCTTCACCCGTGACGCCGACGAGCGTGATAGGACGCGCGCGACAAAGTCAACTAAAGCACGGCTACTCTGCCCGGTGTGGGTCGACGTAAGCAACACGCGAGCCTACCGTGGAGGCCAAATCCACCGTGCTGTGTCAACGTCAAACGCATACAACCTTGTATGCATCGTAGCTGCTGCGTCGCAGAATCGAAACAAAGGGCCGCCATTAATAGTTCAACCGCCTTCCATGAGAGCTCGAGAGAAGGGAGGAACAGGGTTCCTTCCCAATACCAGATACTTCCAAAGACATGAACACCCATCATATGAGCATCCATCACCCTGTCTACGCTTCAAGCTCTTACCCCTGGTGTCCGGAGCCCAGCTCCTGCCGCCGCCGCAGTGCCACCACTGGTCCCACTGGCCCCATTAGCACCCGTGCTTCCACCGCTCCCCGTTCCGCCGCCGCTGGCAGGCTGACGCGACTTAATGCCGTGGGCTTGGCCGCGTGGCGCTCCTGTTGGCTACCAAACGGGAAGGACAAGAACGATATACAAAAATAGGTAGCTCACGTAAAACAAGCTATGGCACGCGAAATCACGCCCCCATCGTCTCGTTGCAACTCCCTCCGACACGAACCCACTTGCACAGCGGGTTGTCTGTCCAGTCTGATGTCATGTTCACATAGGATTTTTCTCGGACCCGTTCACCCCTTAAAATTCAACGTCAATGGTTCATGATTCTCTACGGTATGTTGACCATTTCTTGCAGCCCGGCGGGGTACTGGTAGGCGTACAGGATTCAAATTGAACAAGCTGCCCAGTCTATGATACAACGGCCGCAGGAAGTACTTATGAGACATCATGCTCGGCGGAGAAATAGAACACCTGGGAGGCATGTTGCTGTTGCTGCTGACGATGCTGCTGTGGCCGCGGGGCGGACCTCTGCGCCGCCGGCGCCTTCCGCTGCTGCTGCTGGGCCGCCTGCCCCGCCGTTTGTAAAGCGTGACGTGACGAACTAGCCGTAGCATTACGCTGAGCCGCTGGTCCATGTGGTGCACCTCTGCCACTGCCGGACGTCACGGCCGGCCTTCCACCGCTTTGCACGGCGGGCTGCTGAGCAGGAGGTCCATTCGTAGCTCTGCCAGGAACGAGCGCGACACAAAGCTCGGGTGATGGCTTTCTTTCGATACATATACTTGAATGGTGACACAACAATCGCCTGGCAGCAGCAGCAGCACAGCATAGAGAGCTCCGGCAGCAATCGTTGTGATTGGCATCATGACGCAATCCAGTGTGTGAATACCGACGCACAATAAATAGTACACCAAAGAGCGCAAAGCCTCCCTCCTGCCTTGCCATGATTAGAGTTGCCTGGCATGATAGATGCAGAGCGCTAACGTGGAGGTTGGCCAACTTGTCGGTCTTCTTGCTCTGTCTGCCTTGTTTGATCGACTAAACGGGTCCAACCGAGCGCCCCTTTCGCCAACCACGAACTGCTAACTCCTCTTATACGCAATTGCGGGGCGAGCGGTACCCTCCCAAGCTTACGCCGCCCACCGCGCAAGCCAACGCTTTAGGAGTTGCGCGGAATTACGTCCTGGCCAACGTCACAATGCTTAAAACAACCTACCAGGTACAAAAAAAGGGCCGGTTTTCACCTTGCAGCTCCCTGTCCTTGGGCGACAGGTGCAACGCGTGGAGGGGCCTGCGGCTGATGTTGTTGCTGCTGCTTCTGCTGTTGCGGTTGCTGCTGTTGTTGTTGCGGTTGCTGCTGCAGTTGTTGCTGTTGCTGTGGTGGCTGTGGCTGTAGCTGCTGCTGCTGCGGTGGTGGCTGCTGCTGTGGAGGCCGTAGCTGCTGCTGTGGTTGTAGTGGCTGTTGCAGTGATTGCTGCTGTGGCTGCTGCTGTCGGATATTGTTTGCTCGTGGTACTGGCATCTGCTGCTGTAGCATCTGGGGCTGCCGCTGTCGCGGCGGTTGTGTTGGAGCAGGAGGTGGCTGAATCTGCAGCGGCTGCTGCCGAGGGGGTAGTTGTTGCTGTAGCTGCTGTTGCTGCAGGTGCTGCTGTTGCTGCTGCTGCCGTTGGGAAATAGAGCAAAGGGATTCGTGGCCTCAATGCCGTGGCCAGGGCGAAACATTTTCACACCTTCAACGAGACAACTCAAGGTACTGTCGTTGTCACAAAGTCATTAGAAGTATCAATCAACGAGCGAGGCGTCCGCGCGATGTTGTGTTCGGCAGACGAATTATTTACGGTTTCCTCAGGTCCACACATATGTTCCAAGATGCCTGCACAAGCCTTGTCGCTTGACCAATGACTTGCGTATGGTTAAAGCGCGCCAAGTCGGATATCTTCGAAGATGACCTTGAACGGCAAAAAAAACGCGCTCGCTTTCGATGCCAAGCCCCTAGAAAGTGTTCGCTCGACACATCGACAAAACCTGCTTCCAAGCATTGTAGACGGGACATGCCATTTTCAGTCGAAACCCAGACCAACGAGAACCATTATCAGTTTGCAGCCCTTTGGATAACAGCCGATACTCACAGCAACAACGGCAGGGCTAAGGAGAGGAGGGGGGCCAGGGGGCAGGGGCGGCTGTGCGAAGTTCGGGGTCGCAGCAGGGGGTGGCGGTGGTGGCTGGCTAACCTGCACACAAAGTAACATAAATGACAAAACGTCCGAAGGGTAAAGCGTTTTAATTGATTTTGCTCTTAACGAAGTCGTGCACCGCTACGGGTACCGAGAGGATTCGTGGTCGCAAGGAGATGTTATACGTACTATACTGGTAAGAGTGACTAACGGGTACCCGAGGGGAATTTTCATGTTTGGGAGAACATGTACACCAGTGGAACGTCGAGCTTTTAGACGGGATGCCCATCGCTGTTTTGTAATATTTAGATTGCTTTCGATGTCTATGCACGCGGCGAATTCTTATCATCAATCGGAGGTTTGCCCTTCACATAGGTCGCAAAGTGTCGACGGCTGCTGTTTTTCATGTGTTAGTAAAGGGCAATTCAAATATGAACCCCTGCATTCTCCATTTCGTGCTTGTGGATATATTTTCCATGATGTACCGGTTCTAGATTCGCATCACCACATTTTCGTTTTCTAAATGGGATCAATAACAAGAAGGTCAATATAAAGACAGGTTGTATCGATAATGAGTGCACTTTTTCTATGACTGTTTCTACTACTCGTGACTGTGGTCGTACGGCGCAACGGTTCCCAGTGCCAAATCATGTACATACTACACGGTCCGACGTTCCTTGTTGACTGGCGTCCCAATGCTACAGCAACCAAAACCTGAGAGACGAAAGTAGAAAATCCGACTTGACCAATATATAGTGCCAGGCACGTGCGTAGCCCCCAACACATCGATGCTTTTGTGTTTGTATAAAAAACAGCAAAAAAAATTCGGGGATAACTTTAGGTGCTGTATTCGTGTTCTCAGTTCTTACTCATTGCCCTTGGAGGATCTCAAAAAGAAAACAAGGAAATACATGACGGTTACATCATCGACCAAACCAAGCAGCCCGGGCTGCTGGGTTCGTCTTTTGTCAAGTGTTTCAACGTCCCTTACCAACATTCAAGGACTCGAACGTACGACAGGCGCACAGCATTATTCTACTCGTTATGCTGCATGCTCGCATAATATTATACCACACTACACGGCCGTTGGTAAGACCACATTGTTCATTGTTTGGTCGCTATGTACCTGGTATAGGTAGTAGCTGAACCTGATTCTCATAACCTTTACACCAACACAGCACCCGGTGATAAGACCACGTTTTTCAGCGTGTTAGTCCCCATACAGCAGTAGCCGGTTCCCACAGAGTTACAGTATATCAGGCATAGGACAAATGCTATGAATGATGCAGTTAAACCCGAATGTTAGCAGTCCACTGCGAGAAGGTGGCGGCTGATGCTGCGTATTGTTTTACTGCTGCTGTGTTATTTTACTACCTGGTATAAAAAAGGCGTTGTACTGCTGTATTCAAAAATCATATATTAGGGTAACGGCGTCTATTGCACGCAGCGAAGGCCGCCCCCCGCGTAGCGGGCCGCGCCTGGCAAATTCTTGCGAAAATTGCGTGAATATACACCTGAAAACTACTTTTAAAAGCGTTTTGAGAATGCCTACTGTACGTAAAACGTTGTTTTCGCCATAGGTGCCTAAAACAAATATTCGACTCCGGCGAGAAAGACACGCACACATTTTTTTCGCCAACGGCGAAAAAAGCTGAGCGGCACCAGAAAAGTGTGTGTTGTGTGTTGCCCAAAACCCAACACATCAATTCCGCCACAAAAGTTGAGCCCGTGCAACAGCACAATAGCTAATTAATGCCCTAGTCTATGATATTAAATGATCGTAACACCCACTGATGACATGACACGAAGTTAACAATAAGATATATCACCAGCTATTGATGATGGTTTTCAGTCGCTCGACCGCAATACAAATTTTACCGCTGTTTTACTGTTGCTGCTGTGTTCTGTTGCATATATAACATCGTCAGAATATACGAGTACGCGCATGATACGACACGCTCTAGCTAGTATAGATATTATAAAAATAAAAATACACTCCAGCTGTGAGATCCAAGATTTCGTCGAAACTCGTATTTGCAAGCTGTGTGTGATCCTCGATCGCGCGCATTACTTGGTGTGTCCTCATTAAGAATATAGGTCAGCGACTCCCCTTGGAAATAGAGTGTAGCTTGTACCAGGGTCAACAGGGTGATGTTAATCAATCTGTGCGCGGAAACTATGAAATCCGTTTTCGAGGGGGACAAAATCTGACAGCTGTGGAAGGAAATGTATCAGTTTATCAAGTACATCCTGTAAGTCGTATAACCGGTGATGTTGTATAACCGGTGAGGGGAGGGCGGAGATTTTAAGGGCGAGGGGGCCGGGGTTTGAACAAGAGTGAGCGGAGGGGGGGGGACTCAATCTGTGCGGGGAAGCTATAAATCATTTAAGGGGACAATTCTGACGGTTGCGGAAGGAATGCCTCAGTTTATCATGTATATCCTGTAAGTCGTACAACCGGTGAGGAGAGGGCGGAGTGTTCGAAGGGGTGGGGGGGGGGGAGGGGGGATTTCCAACAGCTTTAGGTCGCATAAATGTACACCTGTTAGGAGCGTGCCAAACGCGTGGTGCTATGTCTAGGCGATGGTGCGGGTGGTGGGGAAGGAGGGGGCGTTAGAGAGGGGGGGGGATGAATTGGAGCTACGGCATGGATGGCTGGGAAGGTAATGATATATCAACTGTCTGGTAGTGTTTATTACTCTGGCAGATTTTGATTTTAGGGGGGGCGGCGGGGGAGAACAAAACGAGGGGGGGGCATGGAGGGGGGGGAATCAAACCCCTCTAGGTCGTATGAATGTATACCTGGGAGGAATTTTACTACCATATGCGAGGTCTCCGCGATGGTGCAGGTGGTGGGGAAGGAGGGGGCGGGGGGGGGGAAGGGGCGGAAATAAATGAATTGGAGGTACGGCATGGCTGGTTGGATAGGTAATGAGGTGATTATGTACTTGGGGCATGGCGTACTGCTGTTTTTGTCGTTGATCTAACACTACAAGAAGCCTATTGCTACTATCGAGGCATGGCAGTTAAGGCGTTACGCGTAACTTAGCGCAATGATAGCCCGCCGTACGTAACTCGATATTCTGCCGTCACTCTTTGCATCTCCAATCCTTGGTATAATAATGCCTCTATAGAGGAGTGGAAACTCCTTAAATGTACAGCAGCAGCACGCAGGACAGGGCACGCAGCTCACAGCAGCGTACAGAGCACATATCGTGGTTCTTCATGGGGTGCCCTCAGAGGTCGGGCTTCACAGCAACCACTCTGACGCAGGATGAGAAGGGTGGTCGTGAGGGCCTTCTCGCCTTTGCCGACGTCACAAAAGAGGCCTCGAGTCACTTCAAAATCAAGTGCAAGACATGCCCGGACAAGAATGCATGCACCAAAGAGGGGATGGCGTGGCCCACTTTGCCTTGCAGAAGGAGCTAGTGTCGCGTGGTCCGCCTTGTTCGCGGCGTGTCAAAACTACGTTTAGTTTGTGCGACTGTCTTTTCATATTGGAGTTTGCTTAAAAAGTGAAACTCGGGGGTGCTTTGTTGTCCTCCCTGTTTCATCCCATTTTTTGCCATAACTGCCGCACGTAGCTACAAAAGCTGATTATCTACGCGTAAGGAGGAGCCCTGATTAGCCGTAACTGCCACCCCTGTGACGTAATCTAGCAATCTAGAACGTCATGACGAACAAGCACGAGGAACTACGTAGGAAAACCAAAACCAAACAACACCCAGTCGGGGTACTAATTAATTGTACCAGGATCACCGCCAGTTCTACGACTTGTTTTATAACGACCTACCAGGTATTGTACAGACTGCCCTGTGAGGTACTGGGGCGTTCCCAGTAAGTTTGGGCATATCATACTCTGAGGTAATGGGGCGTAATACCTCCTATTGGGGATTTTTTTTCAGCCATTACTTTTGGCGATTATTTTTTTCGTTTTGAGGCTCCAGAAATAACTGCATGAGAAATAAGGGGCGTCCATTATGGTGTCTGATTTTTGGAAAGTGGTTTTATATTGAATTGGTAGGTCTTGTTATACCTTTTGCCTTTATTTTCGAAATCTGGCACGTACATTGTCGCCGGCGACGTTAGGTCACCGCCGCCTCTGCTGCTCTCTGCTGCTGTGCTGCTTCTGTGGTGTCTGTGGTGGTTTTGATGGTGGTGGTGGTGCTGTCGCGTTTGTGTAAGGACGAAGCTGTCTCGCACAATACAAGCGCGGTATACTGTCGTAGGTGTGATTGTGATTCTTTGTTGTGGGTGATGGGCGACGTGTACAGCAGACAGTATCATACCAGGTACAGAGTAGGCAGTGGTGACATGTGATACTTGGTACTAGATCCAAAAGTAAAAAATCCCAGTTCTGAGAGGTTACGAAGTAGAAGAGCTGTTGTTTCTGGGCTCAGGCTATTGTTCATGGTACGCCGATTCAAGTCACAGATGTTCCTGACATTCGTTTCGCCGCTAAAAGATCAAGATGCCGATGTACCATTTCCAAACAGTGTGTATCGTGAAAACGAGTCAAGATGCAGAAGATAACAGCAATGTTCAACATATTCGTTAGCATTTTTCAGAGGGGTGGTTGTACGATTTCGAAAAGCCGAACCACAAAAACGCGACGCAGCGCCACAACACGCTACAGACCATGGCGATCGAGGTGCGCGTGGGTCAAGCGGCAGCTACTCGGCAAATGGCGCAGGGGGCCGCCGCATCTTTGCAAATTCCTCCTGTTCTGTGCGTGAGTGCGCGCGGGGGCAAATCTGCGGCCTAACCTCGAGACAACATCCGGAGAAGAAATAATCTCAGGCTGAGATCGGGACGAAACACCCCTTTTCGGTGGATTTTCTGATCTTGGAAAATGTCAGAACCAACATTCGTCTCCACATGCAGTGTACACAGATCTCCCTTTAGGCGAATCTTGTGCAGATCAAGATATATGGCCTACATAGGAGTACCATAAACAGTGTCCTCAGAAATCACCAAATCCGCTGATTTCTGGCCTCGATTATTCTGAACCCAGGAATAACGATGATTTTTGGTCCTATTGTGAATGGTTTTTACTGTTGGCGTCGGAGAGCCCTGTCAAACAGAGAAATAATCGCTCAAAATATTTCCTATAATAGTTGGTCTAACCAGAGAGTTGGATATCGCGTACCCATGAAATCTGAGTGCTGATACTACTGTGGACCAATACTGGGTATACCGCTGTACGAAAAGCAGCATTTCAGGCATGGCGTAGTAATATGTGCACAACGTATTCTGAGGTACTACTCGCACTGCGGTACTACTAATATAAATAAGTGTGTTCTGAAGCAGGCTCTGAAGTACTGGTACTGGCATCATTACCAGGTATACTGACAGCAGTACCAGGTACCAGGTACGCTGCTACTACTGCTGCGACGACCTTGGAATACCGCACTGAGCAAAAAGCGGATCGTAAAGCATGACAAAATACAAGCTTCGATCTGCATCACCTTATAGCAGCGTGGGTGGCCTACTCGGTATGTTGCCTTGGGTGGCTGCTCTTGAGCCTGTAAAAATCTGATATCTGATACTGGTATCAGGAAAGTACGAAAGTAGACGGGTACGTGTGCTTTCAATACGCATATGCTCGCCCTGCTGTTGTAATTACCGGATACTTTACACTGCCAGGTACAAATAAACGACATCACTAGAGCGCTCCAACGTACTGTCTTGTACACGACGACCGGCACTGATGACTACGAGTACCTGGTACTGTGCGATACGCGTACTTACTGCAATATACTGAAAAAAAGTGTAACACCAGCCGTCGACGCATCGTCAAACGAGGTATTACCATTTTCTTTTTTTTCCTCGCACTTCTACTTTTCAGCTTCTGGACAAGCCGTGATCACAGTTGTTGTTGTTGTTGTTGTTGTTGTTGTTGTTGTTGTTGTTGTTGTTGTTGTTCTCACATTAACTCGCATAATCAAGTCCGTGGTCACAGGACAGGCTCCAGTCATTCTGGAGCTGAGGAACACCCCAGGGAACAAACATAAACAAACCAAAGGTGGTGCACGCATATATCACAGCCGACGCAATTCATGCCTCCGCCAGAAACATATACAAAGTGAAATCGGGAGTCAGCCTACGATGTGCCAGGTCAATCAAGGTCCATACTGGTGCATATACGTCTCACTTCTCGCGCCCGGAAAAAACGCCTATACCGCTTGCCACCCAAGAAGGAGTACCACGTATATATTACCCGTAGAACCGATCACTACGCATGCGCACGTCAGAGGCAAGTCAATTGGAGAAGAGAAACAAAAAAAAGATAAGAAGAGAAAGGAAAGGAAAGGAAAGGAAAGAAAAGAAGACAAGAAAAGCAAGACAAGACAAGAAGAGGAAGCAAGGAAAGGAAAAGAGAAAAAGCGTCATACTAGCAGACACAGGAACTGCCTAAAGACGGCATTGGTATCAGAGGGCATCAAGTGCATCAATGGCACTGGGGAGAGAACGCAACAAGGCGAAGTCAGGGCGGCCTTACGCTAAGTCGTGCCATTGAAAGGCCCACATTTTCCAAGACAATGATGGCCAGACCTAGACTTCAGTCTCTTGGGCAGGACGCCCCTCCCTCCCCGTCCCCCCACCCCCCTGCCGCTTAAAGATGCCGACGGTGAATGTCGTCCCTTCTCCCCCCCGGTTCTTGCCTTTAATTTTTATCGCGCAAACGTTTCAGCAATCCCACTGCTCGTCGATTTTTCATCGAGTGTTGCTAACTCACACTCTCGCGCTTTCCGCAGGTCATTTTGTGCACAAGAAAAAGTCCCAACGAATTTATGCGAGTATGCACTCGGCGGGGCTCGAACCCACGAAACTGACCTATACCAGGCTCGAGGATAACCTGATACGCCAACGGGGCGACCGGCTATCGGTATACCAGGTACCAGGTAGTGACTGCTGTAGCATACCTGGTATAGCCCTGTGGGTTTAAATACCGTACTCGTATGCATTTCCCAACGATTGCTTGTTGCTGCTGCTGTTGTGCTGTTGCTGCGTGATGGAACTTACCTCCGCAGTCTCTACATCGTGTACGTGGAGATCCTTGATGTCCTGACCACGGAAGCACACGAAGTCGAAGGTCTTGTCCGAAGCAAGGATCACGTTGCCCTCCTTGACTCTCGACTCCGTGCCGAAGCTTCGCACTTTGTGACGATCGTTCAAATATGGTTCAAATTTTGTTAGGACACCATTGTCAAGGAGACGCAGGCGGGACAGGAAAAGGCACATAACGGAATGGCGGGACGGGCGGTAATGGACCACAGAGCCGAAAACATTTATCACGCGGCATCAGTGCAGCAGCAGCAGCAGCGGGGCAGCAACGGCAGCAGTGCAGCAGCAGAAAGTAGCTGGCGGTATGTGAACGTACGCCGGTACAGCACGTAAACCTATCCTGGTGTTACGTGAAGCATACCCCAATGTTGTAGGTATCGTACACAGCAGTGGAACAAAGCAAGGGGAAGTCCAGAGAGAGAGAGAGAGAAAGAGAGCCAAGTACGGTGGGCACGCGAAGGCGGTCACACGGTCTCACAAGCAGCCGTACCGGCGGGGCGGGTGAGAGGGGGGGATCGAACTATCGCAGCTCTCTTTGGCGAGAAAAGGGGCACCACAGACGACCTTTTACGCGCACAGGCAGGCGGTCAAGTCGCTCCTCTAAATTGGCCGAGAAGTTTCGTTTCCGAGTTTCCGCAGTTGGTTGGGTTTCAGTCGCACGTCAGAGAGGACTTGCCGGAAGGAACCTACAACGAGCCTTGGAATTTGGACGGACAATAACACCGGAGCAATACTCTAAGAAGTGGTGGCCACAGCAATGCGTGCATATGCGTGAGGGATGAGGCATGGATCTTCTCGTGCTTGTCCCTTATCGTACCAAGAAGACGAGGGAACCTACTCGTACTACAGCAAAAACTCACCGTGTTGGAGAGCGAGAGAAGCATCGTTGGTGTTAATGCTAAACAGGACGCCCTCGTACCGGATGTCTTTTTTGGAGATGAGGCTGATGCGAGAGCCTACAAGGGGTACCCCGCTAACGGCTTCCTCCGCCATCGTTTGGTGGCCCAGCTATTGTCCTGTGGTGTTGCGTTGCAGGCTGCAGGGCGTGGACGTGGGGGCACTCCAACACCCCAAGATAAACCATAAACGCCATCCGGACATGCTTGAACCCCCTGACGAGCCACACCCCTCTTTGCACGACGCACTTGCAAATAATAACGTGCACGACTCGAACCGCCTCCAGAACCACACTCCCAGAAACCCATTTCGACACCCTTTCGACACTTGAAACAGCAGCGCCAACACCACAGCATAAGACCATCGCACCAGGCCACACAGCACGCGCAAGGGCAGACAACACAGCAGACCACACAGCAGACACTCAGACCACACAGCAGACATGTCCTTGATGGATTTCGCCGGGAGAATCACGTCGTCAAAGCGTTTTTTTTCAAAAATTGCCCATCCCCACCATCCCGTTTACTTTTAAAAATTGTTTTACAGCAGCATGTATTATTATGTATGTCGCGTACATACGGGTTTTTCTCCGTGCGCTGTGACTGACTGCTCTTGTCCACATATCGCATATGACACGAGCAAGTGCCGTCTCCGCATGTGTCTGGTTTCACGTCACACACCCGCCTGCCTCGGTGATGGGTGGTCAGTCCAGGGTCAATCTTTGAAAATCTCAAAACCCTGATGAGATGGATGCTCCTTTTGGGTTGACATGTATGTTTTATTTCGGAGACAAGAGGACCATGCCAGCTTTCTTAGTAGAAAAAAGACGGCGGCGGCGGGCGGCGGTGTAACGCAGCGCAGGAACACAAACGGACACAGACCATAGGATAGATACTACCACCAACCAGGTACACGGCACTGCCCGCGCATCTACCACTCCTAGGCGGGATTGATCACCGGACCGACTATGGGGATGATGGTGGGCCAACAGGTGGTGGTGGTGGCAGTGATGGCTTGACGGCTGCAACGCCTTGCTGGCTGCTGCTTGCTGCTGCTTCTAAGCAGCAGCTAGCTAACTGCTGCTGTGGGTACAACAGTGTTGTAGTAGTTCAACTAGACTAGTAGTAGTAGTACAACAATGATGGACTGGATACGTACTCCCCGCAACAAGTAGATACTCACTCATAAAACTATATACCTAGACCTCGCCCCCCTCGGACGTCTCGCTCGGCATATCCTCCCCCCTCTCAGCCCTTCTCAGCCCGTAATTGCCGAAAGGAAAATTAGTTGCTGGGGAAAAGAACCGTCCCGAAGTTCCTTGCCTTCCTTGCTTTCCCTAGTCTCATTCTTACTTGCTTTTTAGCTCTAATTCTCTGATCTTTACAGCTTGCTCTCTGATCTTTTTATTTTGCTTTTTCAGCAACTTCTTTTTTGTACTTCTATTTGAAGTTGGCCAATTGCTGGCTGTTGAGAGGGAATTGCCGTTGACGGCTGCAAACAATTTGAATTTGAAATTTGCCGGATCGGCAATAACAATTTGAAGTTGAAATTTGCGAAGCGGACCACGGCTAGTGCGGGAGGAGGCTCCGCCAACAGTGGGGGTGGTGGAGGTTCGGGATCAGGCGTGTGGAAGCTGGTCGGGCAAGAACGGGACTCAGCTTCTTCTGGCAATCCTGATTGGCCGTGCCCGAGCAAGGGTTGTGACGGCTTCCTCATCGCACGAAATAGGAAAAACAGGAGTTCCCAGTACGCTGTCTGCGACACCTGCAGGAGTGACGAGCCTTCCACGTGCCAAGCTCTTCATAACCTTAACAAGAAGCACTGGGGAAGCGGCGACAACCCTCGTGTGTGTGACTGGTTTTGACGCGGACACCTGTGATTCACCTTCGATCGGCGTCCCTAACGAAGGAGCTGAGAGCTTGACGAAACGTGAGTTTCATTTCTGTTGTTGTGCTGTGATTTCTTTTTCATGCGTACAAACACACTTTTGCATGTACGAGTACATGCACGGGGCAGTCCCGTCATCGGGGTATAAGCGGGAATTGTACAAGTACTCAGGTCTACGAGTAGACCTATGCAGTGACGCTGTGTGATGCGATTTCTTTTACAGCCAAACACACTTCATGTATGTACGACTACGAGTACGGGGCAGTCCCGTCATCGGGGTAAGCGGGGGTTGAACAAGTGGTCCATGCAGTGACGCTTTGTGCTGTGATATAAACACACGTTTTGGATGTACGACTACGACTACGTGGTATCTATACATGTAAGACGCAATGAAAACGGGCAAGTCTCATCACGGGGGTCAGCCAGGGTTGTAAAAATGGTCCATGCAGTGATAAATAACACAGCAGCATGATACCTCAGCACCAGTCGCAGTACACACTGGAGGTTGATATAGAGCAGTAAACAGAAGCTGAAGTTAACCTGGGTGATGCTGGAGAGCAGTCCCGTGATTGGGGTTAGCGAGTTGTTCATGTAGTGACGCGGTGTACTACTACTGTTACTCATTTTTCATACAACCACATGAACTCTTCGTATTAACGAGTACAAGTAGGGTGCGCAACCTCTTCAGGAATCGCAGTACACGTCGGTCTTAATAGTGTTGATAGCAGCAGTAATAGAGTAGTACCGAACAATATATACAGCAGGTACTGTCTCTTACCCTTCGTTGTCGGTATTCCGCCGGTAGGCCTTATATAGCAGTATACCGGGGCTTACGCTTACCAGTAGTTGCGACTGTGAATCCCGTTCGTTCCTGTCCCAGTGGTGGTTTCATAGGTGTTAGCAACGTTGTGGTACCAGGCAGGGCTTTGCCCATAAACGACCGCTTTCATTACAACAGTGTTAATTTGTACGACTTCCTTTCCAACTTTGGAAATCGACGACAGCTACGTGGCCTTACTATTTTGAACATTCACTGAACGCTAGGTATTCCCATCCGTTGTTGTCCTTTGCAGAAGCCCTGCGAAGCAGCCGCCGAGGGCCGCCAAGTCGGCGAGGACATAAACACGAAGTGCACCGGCGACATCAAGGTCGGTGACCTCCTGAAGAAGGCAGGCGACCACTTGCTCGATATACATCCCGCATTCCATTCCCACGGTGCCACGAGGGCGTTCGACATCGAGGTACGTTCTACTCTTATCTTGCGTCCTGTGTGTCACGAGTCGAGACATCCATGTCTCTTGCTCAAGACTAGGGGATGGCGTGCGGGTATAGTCTATGAAGTGCGGCTCTTTTTCCAAGTACCAAGAGCAAGTACAACAATACCACAACAATTACTAACAACGAAACGAGCTCCAATAATTTGGATGGTTACGACGTCTGCTGGAGAGAAGCACGAATACTTTTTCACATGTTATCGACGTTCTCCCGCCTTGCTTCAACGTTTGTGGACAGATCCACAAGATCATCGACAAAAAACAAGAGTGCAAGGTGCTGGGTACCTCCGCTGAGGAGGAAGAGTCCAAGCAAGCCTGCATGCTCCTTCGGAAGCAATGTTGACAGCACGTTCTTTATAGAACGTTAAGTTGTGGTTTATTATACCAGCATCGTTTTTTGAGAACTATGCCTAAATGCGTGCTCTTCGTCTTTCAGGAATACAAATGTACTTCACATGTTTGCGGTGTGTGCGTTCAAGTTCTTGCTTCCAGCATGTTTTTTTTGGCACTGCGCTCCTTTACATCTTAAGTTGTAGTTTTCCTGTCTCTATCCTTGACAAGCGCGTCCCTGGTGTTTATGCACTGCGATAATTTATTATTGATGATCGACTTAGAGAGAGCTATTAATAAGTGTACAGGACCTAGGTGCTACCTGAGAGGTGGAAGGATATGCCAAGCAAGTCCTCCGACGTGTCCATCATGGACTGGGCGAATGGATGATAATAACAAACTCATAATCATAATCGTCTCTATCCTGTACCGTTGTACTATATATGGACCTCTTGGCATTTTCAAGTCGCCAGTTGCGCCATTTGTGCTTCTTTTCCGCCTTTCTACTGAATGTCCATTCCTCCTTCCGCGAGCGTAGCGGGCGGCGCCCAGCCGCCCGCGAGCGAAGCCCTTGTATAGTATATTGCGAGTACCAACAACGCAGCTTACAAAGATGAGTATTGACCTGAAATTCGTCAAACTCACGGCTGACGTCCTTGAAAATTAGTTATAAAATAGAGCTGCTGTATAGAGCTCCCAAGGGAGAGAGATCCTTTGTGACGCTATCTACTTATTATCTGTTCTACTTTTTTATTAGGGAAATTGACAAAATCGGGTGCACCCGGGTGGTTTCTGAACAAAAGCTTGAATAGGGTGGTTGTAGAGTAAATCGAGAGTGTATAACGCCTTCCAGGTCCGATAGGAACAATGCAACCTGCAATGTAATTGGAAACCTTTTTTTTTCATCACTATGTAAGTATGCTCACCACGAATTTCTGGGAAAATTATTGGCGGAAATTTCCGGCAACATTCTTGCATAACTGCTGTGACAGCAGAAATCAATGCGCCTTCTTCGTAGATCGGGGTGTTGTGTCCTAAAAACTGGGGGACAGACGGCATTATTCGTCTTGTTTGTGTGTGAGCAGTCCTCGAGATGCATTTTGGAGTAGACGTGCGCGCACCCTCACAGAACTTCACCCGTGCTGCTGTCCGGCAGCCTTTCACACGTGGTTGCCATCTGCCGCTAGGACGCGGCTACGCACGATTGTAACACGGAAAACGCGAGACACATACATGATTATGAGTAAAACAAGGGCGGGCGTGTGGCGACACACACAACCAAAGACAAGAGCACGGATGTATGTGTATGGCGAAAAACGCGAAGAAGACACAGCAGCTGCAGCTGCTGTGGTAGTAGTAGCCCACCACAGCACAGCCGAGAGAGGGCCCTCCCGGCCAAGCTATGGTGGCGCAGCCGCATCTACCTCGTGTCCGTGCCCTACAGGGCTGGGTGGTGATTGATGTAGAGCGTTCGGAGGGGGAGGTGATATCGTTGTGTGGGGCGGGTGGGGTGTGGGGGGGCAATCAATGAAAATTGGCTTGCTGCTTGCAGGATACAGGATCAACTTCAACCAAAAAGCCCCCCTCGCAAGATTTATAACCCCCTGTCTTGCGGTTTGGGATCGTTCGAGTTTAATTCGGGTACCTTTTTTTCCGCGACGGGGCGCGCTTACGTACGCCTGCAAAACGCCTCCAAATCGCCTTCTGGCGCCTGAACTCACTGCGCCTTGTGTACGCGCAGCACCCCAAACCGTTTTTTCGGCGTTCGAACCCTCAAAACGGCGCCAATGACGGCCCCCAAAAAGTGCTCTCGACGGACAACCCGATTTTGTTCAGGAACACACCGGGTATACCCCGCCCTGTGCTTCGATTTCATCAACTACCCGATTTTGGCCATACTGCACCCGTTTTTGTTCACTCGCCAAACCCGCGGAGACACGGAAACGGACGACATCTCCCCGCAACCCAGCTGTGGAAGATCCCGCACACAACTAGCAACTTGCCGACTGTCATGCGACCACAGCAGCACTGCTAACTTCCCGGCCCACAAAGATCCCGCCCCGATGCAACCGCACTGCGAAGAATGGTGGCATGGCGGTGAGCGCGGATACCCAACCAAGATCCGGCGCTAGGACGAAAAGACAAGACCATATTATTGTTGTTTGTTGTTTTCTCACATTAAACTCTTGTCAAAAATCTAGAGCCCGTGGTCACACAAAGGTGCTGGAGCCCTAGGAAGATCCGAAAAACCAAGTGAAATCAAAATTCGTCAGGGAAATACTACGCTTTCCGGCCTAAAAACGCACGATACAGAAGAAAGGCGCACAAACAAGCGAAAAGGTCAAATATGTGCAAACTAAACTCACATGGCCGCGGGTATCCACTCAACTACAGCATATAGCTCCCCCGTCCCCACAACTAACCAACTCGTATATGTAGAGACAGTTTCATACTGTGATGCGAACACATACTACTATGTAGCTGGGTTGCGGGGAGATGTCGTCCGTTTCCGTGTCTCCGCGGGTTTGGCGAGTGAACAAAAACGGGTGCAGTATGGCCAAAATCGGGTAGTTGATGAAATCGAAGCACAGGGCGGGGTATACCCGGTGTGTTCCTGAACAAAATCGGGTTGTCCGTCGAGAGCACTTTTCGGGGGCCGTCATTGGCGCCGTTTTGAGGGCCGAAAAAACGGTTTGGGGTGCTGCGCGTACACAAGGCGCAGTGAGTTCAGGCGCCAGAAGGCGATTTGGAGGCGTTTTGCAGGCGTACGTAAGCGCGCCCCGTCGCGGAAAAAAAGGTACCCGATTTTGTTCAGAAACCACCCGGGTGTACCCGATTTTGACAATTTCCCTTTTTATTACTCCAGGAGGAGCTGCTGTTGAAATCTCGTAGATTTAGATTTTCAACTCTCTTCTTCTTGCTCTCGCATGCCCCCTTCCTTCTACATACACCTACAATTCTACTCGTACGCGTCGTTTGTTTTTTTTCTTTCGCGCACTTTTACTTTCCAGCTTCTGGACAAGCCGTGGTCACCAGTGTCGTCTCTTCTTCCTCTCGGTTCTCGCCTTCAATTTTCATCGCGCATACTTGTAGGTTCAGTAATCCCACTGCTCGTCGATTTTTCATCGAGTGAGTGTATGTATGTTGTTGTTGCTAAACTCTCACACTCTCGTACTTTCCGCAAGACAATTTGTGCACACGAAAAAGTCCTCACGAATTTATACGAGTACCATGCACTCGGGGGGATTCGATTTCACGAAACTGACCTATACCAGGCTCGAGGACAACCTGATACGCCACCGGGGCGACCGTGTCGCACGCGCTAGCGAGTACGCGAGCACGACTATTTTCGAGTGCTTCATCATGTCGGCACCACACAGCAATAAAATACTACATCATCCAAGCATCATCGCGAGTAAAATTCGAGTGAGAGCTCCTTGAGAGGGCAAAATTGCCCATAGTAAATGTGTACACATCCTCTCTACATCGACGGCACTGCTGTTACTATCTGAATGCACGACCATTCTCCCGGCAAAATCCATCAGGGACATGCCTTCTGTGTGGTCTGCGTGTCTGCTGTGTTGTCTGCTTTTGCGCGTGCTGTGTGGCCTGGTGCGATGGTCTTATGCTCTGTGGTGTTCGCGCTACTGCTGTTCTGCTGTTTCAAGTTTCAAGTGTCGAAATGGGTTTCTGGGTGTGTGGTTCTGGAGGCGGTTTGAGTCGTGCACGTTATTATTTGCAAGTGCGTCGTGCAAAGAGGGGTAGCCAGCCAGATAGGAGATGGAGAGCAAACGCCCGAGAGCAAACTCCTGCTTTGATAACCTCGCCTGCAATAGCGTGCATTTTCAGAGGTTCGCGGTGGCCTTTCACACCTTGCTCAGCATACACGCTGAAGAACCCCCACTGCCAGTGCTCTGTGCTTATTCTTGGCGTTCAGCCGAATTGAAAACGAGAGGAGTACGTGCCTCAAAAGACACACGAGGTTCCACTTTTCTTGTCGTTTTACCGGGTGAACGAGTCCAAGTACACACAGCACAAGGGGCTGCCTTCTGGCACTCATTGACTCGTATGAGAGTACCTGGCACCTAGTAGAGCCCACTGCTTTGTCTGTGAATAGGGCGGAGCGTGTAGGATTTCGAGTAATTGACTTCCGCTGGCTGTTGTACTTTGGTGCGGTTCTGCAGTCTCTTCTGCCAGGCGGACTTGCCGGAAGGAACTGTCATGGCCAGCAGTGCCGCGGGCGGCAAGGCGATGATCACGAATGGAACGTCAACATCTAGACGTGCCATGCCGACGCCCAACACCCTGGCCAAGCTCGAGGACCCAAGGGCGTGGCATGCCCGTGGCGAGGTTGGCATTCAGAAGTCCAAGCCATCCTCGCGCACCACTGATGCGACCGCCCTCGTCATGGCGCCGCCAGCGCCCAAAGGGAGGCCAGTTGCCGCGAAGAAGGTTGCCTTGGAAGAGGACGAGTACGTGGAGCGATTGGGCGATATAATCGAGGGCGACTACTTCCCGCACAACGCCAAAATGCAACATGCCCTGCTGGGTCTCGCTCAAGGCGCCAGCAACAACACGCCGTTTGGGCGAGGTTTCATAAGCACTCCATCATCTGTGGCCTCGTCGACCCCCGGTGGGACCACGCCTTCGCGGAAGTCGGGGGGAGAAGGGCAGGAGAGGGTGGAGAAGAAAGCAGGAACCGGTGGTGCGTTGACGAAGTTCGTCGCCTTGCACACCTCTGAGGACAACCAAGCTTTCGCGGAGTTGCAGGTGCGCCTATGGCAGTAGTTGTAGAGAACAGGTAAATATGATACCATATACTTGATTGCTTAAAACGTTTAGAGGGGTTGCTATCCGCACGGATCCTAATGACTCTTTTAAGGTCGGGTGTATACTTGCGGTGGTGTATGGTAAAACGAGTCTAGATGCAGAAATCTAACAACAATGTTCAGTATATTCGTTTGACATTTTTTAGAGGGGTGGTTGTACGATTTCGAAAACCCGCAACACGCACAAACGCGCCGCAGCTCCACAACACGCTACAGACCATGGCGATCGAGGTGCGAGAGGGTCAAGCGACAACTGCTCGGCAAATCGCCCAGGGGGCTGCCGCATCTTGGCGATTTTCCGCCGTTCTGTGCGTGTGTGCGCGGGGGGGCAGAATTGGGGCCTAACCTCGAGACAACATCTGGAGTCTGGAAAAGAAATAACTTGTCCCGAGTCCCAATCTCAGCCTGAGATCAGGACACCTGAGATCGGGACGAAACACACCTTTTCGGTGGATTTTCCGATCTCGGAAATTGTCAGGAAATTGTCAGAACCAACATTCGTCTCCAGAAGCTGTGTACACATATCTTCCTTTAGGCGAATCTTGTAGAGATCAAGATTTAGGCCTACATTGGGGTACCATAAACAGTGGCCTAAAGCCATTTCTTAT
Source organism: Undaria pinnatifida (assembly GCA_012845835.1). Classification (NCBI taxonomy): domain Eukaryota; class Phaeophyceae; order Laminariales; family Alariaceae; genus Undaria; species Undaria pinnatifida. Next base: position 17,586,327 of record JABAKD010000025.1, on the reverse strand, counting down.
GCAGTCGGATTCCGCCAGTCGAAAACGGCCCTCTTCGACTGGACTTTTTTTCGACTGGATTCTTCTGGTCCTTCTTCTTGTCGTCAGTCGAGTCGATTTTATAGTTTTTGTGCTCTTCCTAGAGGCGGTTGGTGTGCGGGAGTACTGCTGTACAGCAGTCGAACTCGGTTGGCAGCTCTGTGCTTCGCGCTTTCTTCGCGAGCAACAGCTCGACGAACCCCCGTCCCAGCGAGTTGGTTGCTTTGGGCTTAGCCGAAAGTCGCCAAAGCTACGTTCGTGGAGTTGCACTCAGCCGAGAGCCGCCAAAGCTACAGCAGCCGCAGCCGTTGTTGGCAGGATGGGATCGAGACCGCGCGCTGCTGCCGTCGTGTGATACACGCTGCTGGCGAGCAAAACTAGGAATGCGCCACGCTGACTTGCTGCGAGAAGCAACAGCTGGGATAGCCAAGCCAGCGTCAGCGCCTTGTATGATACTGCAATGGGGTACCTGGTATGGGTGTGTGGCCGTGTGGTTGTGTGGGTGTGTTTGGTGGTGGGATGAGCGATGCGATCGGTTAAAAAAACACGTGAAAAACTTTTTCGACTGAGTTTTTCGAGTCGAAAAAGTCGAGTTTTTCGACTGGATCCGCCAGTCGGAATTCTCAGTCGAAAAAGTTGAGTCGAAAAAGCACTTTTTCGACTGTAAGAAAGCCCGATTTGGGCTTCAGTCGAAAAAGGCCGTTTTCGACTGACAAATCCGACTGCATAAGAAATGGCCTAAGGCCGTCGGGGATCCCCAAGCAATGTTAATATTTTGTCAATTTGGCGCGAGTAGGCGTTTCGACAAACGACTTGGAAATATAGTTATAAAAGTTTTTATAAGCAAGATACACTTTTCTCGGATAAGAAATCTGTTTTGTTTTGTTGAAGAATCAGAGCTTTTTCGCCCTTCTTGCCCTTTTTCTAGCCCAACACTTATCTCAAACGGCGATGCATTTTATGTGTCCGCACTTTTTTCGGGTACGTGGGCAAATTGTTTGAAAAGATCCACGAAAACCCCTTTTAGTTTTTGATGGAAGCGTTTTCTTGGTACGTACTGTCGCGCTGTTGGTAGCACATACTAGAGTTATCCAAAACTCGGAGTACGCTGATATTTAGGTATTAGGCGCTTTGTGCTACATCGCGATTTTTTTGCCCGCTTCACCCGCTGTCTAAAAACTCAACGTCGCATTTTTACCACATCCGCCTTCGATATAAAACTCGGGTAAGCAAGAAATTACTTGTTGACAGCAGTCCCGTACACGTATACACCAAGCATCGCACACACGTCCCACGGCATGGGCTTGACGATGTGGCTGCTGCTGCTACTAGCTGCAGTGTCGTTAGCCCCGCGGACATCTACAACTGCGTCCTGTATGGAGTTGGCGCCAGATATTGGAGACGTCCCCGCCCGGCACGTCTCGCCATGGTCCTGCGACGGCTCCACCAAAAGCGAAAAGAGCGATTGGCTTTGTCCAGAGTGGATGACGGAGGCAGCTCCGACGAAGAGCACGCGAGGCGTGTACGACTGTGATACTGCTGTTTTTCTACTACTGCTGTCAATATAGTGCTGCAGTAGTGAGTGCCGACCAGGACGGAAATGTAAGGACCGTTTTGTAAATGTAACTGAAACAGATACGGCACCTATAATGAGAAAAAAATACAAATTGGCGTTGAGAGCGTTGTGTTTTTGATTGTGAAGAATCACATCTGGAGCTCCAATCAACATCGGTGGGAGACGGCGATTCTCCATAGCTACTCGTGCCAGAAGGACCACAACCAGCGTCAACGCCGAGTTCCCCAGGCAGCCCATCTCCAGCTGGACGCCGAGGGTCAGCCGCTGGCCGTTTCGTGCCAGTTCGCGTTTGCGCGGCAACGCCACCTGCGTCGGAGGTGTACCATCCGTCTGCGATGCGAGGCCCTGTGCCTGTGCTGTTCAAACCTGCGCCGCTGAACTCCAGTAACCCCAACGTTTGCCGGGGCTGCTGAAACGAGTCTCCTGTCCCCGCGCAAGTGACGGCATCGTCACGGTCACTGCTGTGCATGTTCCGGCAAGGGCGGCGATGATGATGGACAACCTCACCAGCGCGGCAGCAGACTGTCTTGGTGTCCAAGCTCTCACCTATGTTTGGTTCTGACAACTGACACTGGATCTTCCCTCCAAAAAAAATCACAAAATATCGCGTAGGTGGGGATTCCCACCTACGCGATATTTCGGTATGTGCGGACCACATATGGCGAAAATATCCCAACAGCCCGCGGTCGTCTAAAACTCCACACGCACATAATTCGGCTCTAAACGACCAATATCGCGATATTTCCGAGTTTAGGTAACTCTACTATAGCAGTAACTCGCAGACGCATCCAGTCATGGATTTTATAAAAAATGAAAATACACTCCAGCTGTGAGATCGAAGATTTCGTCGAAACTCATCTTTGCAAGCTGTGTGTGGTACTCCGATCGCGCGCATTACGAGTTGTGTGTCCTCATTAAGGATACAGGTCGGCGACTCCCCTTACAACTACAGTGTAGCTATTGGGGTCAACAGGGTGATTTTAGTCCGTCTGTGCACTGAAACTATAAAACCCGTTTCTGAGGGGGACAAAATCTGACAGCTGTGGAGGGAAATGTATCCTTTTATCAAGTGAATCTTGTAAGTCGAATAACCGGCGAGGGGGGGGGGGCGGAGTTTTGAAGGACGTGGGGGCCTGGTTTTGATCAAAAGCGAGCGGGTTTGGAGGGGGGGGGGGGGGGGGGGAATTTGTGCATGTAAGTTATAATCCTTTCAAGGGGATAAATCTGACGGTTTTGGCGCCAGTTTATTATTGGGGGGGGGGGGAGGTTGGGGCGGGGGTGGGGCGTGTGGGGCAGCTCAATATGTGCGTGAAAACTATACATTATTTTGAGGGGATAAATGTGACGGTTTTGGAAATAATGCATCAGTTTATCATGTATATCCTGGGGTAAGTCGTACAATCAGTGAGTAGAGAGAGGGTGGAGTGTTCGAGGGGGTGGGGTTGGGATGGGTTGGGGGGGGGGAAGGTGGGGGGTGGGGGCGGGGGGGGGGGCGGGGGGGGGGGGGGGGGGGGGGGCGGGGGGGGGGGGGGGGGGGGGGGGGAGGAAGGGTTTTAGGTGAGGGGTTTGTTATACGTGTGGTGCTAGGTCTAGGCGATGGTGTGCGTGATGGGGAAGAAGGGGGCGTTCGGGGCAGGGGGGGGGGGAAAGCAGCGGCATGGATGGCTCTCGAAAGATAATGAGGTGATATCCTGTGCGTAAAGTTTTTATTAATCTGGCGGATTTCGATATTTGGTGGGGCGTTTGAGTAAGGGAGAGCGAGAGGGGGGGGGGGGAGGGGAGATTTTTCAGCAGGTTTAGGTCACAAATAATATTCAAATACACTTCGGCTGTGAGATCAAAGATATTTAGGGGCTTGTTGTACGCGTGGTGCTAGGTCTAGGCGATCGTGCGGGTGGTTGGAAAAGAGGGGGCGTTGAAGGGGGCGGGTCGGGGGAAAAAGATTGAAAACTACGTCATGGATGGTCAGAAAGATAATGACGTGATATCAACTGCGTATAGTAGCAACTTCTCGACTTTTTCGTGATGCTGGCTGCAGCTTTGACTTTACGATATCGTCTCGTGAGTTATTTCTGGTGGCCTACCGGCTGCTTCCCGCTGCACCCGACGCCCTCACGCACCTTATAGTGAGCGTGGCTCAATTTCGCGGGCTGTGGTTGCTTGTGAGGAGTAATGAGATGTAGCTGTCCTTAAGTGACGCGCAAACGTTCATTTGAGGGTTGTTTTTTGTATCATTTTGTGTCTGCTGAATTTGGACGATTTTCGATCATTGCAGCCCTTAAAGTCGAGGTGTAGACCTCCGTTGAGGCTCTGCGGATGGCAATCTGAATGTGATCACGAGCTGCTGTGGATGCAACTGTATGCGTGATGACCCGCTCTCGCTAAGGCACGAACCGGCTGAGGGTCGAAATGAAGCGTGATAAAAGTGCGGCGCAGTTGACTCCACCGAAAAAGCATACCAAGATACCAAGGCACCATTGAGCTGGCCGGGGGGATCTTAAACAACCCCCAATCTACGGTTTCCCAGTTCACTCTAATCTGTAGATGTTTTGTTGGTGCACTCAATTACGCCGCATTTTTAACACAATGGCAGAGTGTTAAAAATGCGGCGTACGTACCAGGTAATTGATTCCACCGAAACGGCATATAGAAGGCCGCGCGGGGCATGTTACACCACCCGCCATCGTCGTGTTCCCGGTTCACTATAATCTGTTGATATTTGTTTTGGTGCAGTCAATTACGCCGCGTTTTAACACGATGCATTTCGACATTCAACAGCTGAGTGCCTCAGCAGACAGCTGGTGTAACCTCATAGTGTTGGGTCCACAGCAGCTCGCGATTTTAATCAGATTGGCCGTCCTCACTTTTTCGACGGAGGTCTACACCTCGACTTTGGGGAGCTGCAGTCAGTCAGTCAGTGGTACAAAATCGTCGAAGTTCAGAAAGCGTAAACTTGAGACCGAAAAACATCCCAGCTGAACGTTTGCACTTCGCTTGAGGACAGCTACATCTCATCACTCCCATCACTCCTCACAAGCAACCACAGCCCGCGAAGTCGAGCCACGCTCACTGAGAGGTGCGTGAAGGCGCGGGGGGCAGCGAACAGCAGTCGTAGGGAATCAGAAACGACTCAGGCCGACACTTACGGGGAGACGAAACCGAACAAAAGCCCCAGAATTTCCTTTCATCGTGTAGAACCCCAGGGCAATGCCGTCGGCAGCCATGAGCCTTTTTCGATGACTGCCCAAACACGGAAAAAAAACTGCGTTTTCCGCACACGGCACCTACCGTCGCCGATAAGTTCTCGCCTCACAGGGCACGAATGACGTCAAACCTGGGAGGCTGTATGCTCCACTTCTTTGAGACTGCTCGGTGCCAACTTTCAGGGGCGTTGATGGTGTGTGGTTGATGTGAGAGCCGGACCCTTTTCTGACCGGTTTCCTCGATACAGTAGGGGAAAATCTGGCAGCGTTCGGAAGTTAGTCCAAAATGCTATTCGATTGCGTGCAAAATAGCGGTAGGGGATAAGGGCACGCGATGAATGGAAATACTTCGAAACTAAGCCGTGCTCAATAACTGAAGGCACAGCGTTCCCCCATTGAACTGTGCTTATACCCAACAGCGATTTGTGCGTCGCCTGCTGGTGTAAAATACTGGTATTGGTAGTAACACTTTTGGTGAAAAAAGGAACGTGTTTTATGATTGAGAACGCAGATTGAGGTTATCGACGTGCTGTTTGATTAGTTATCGCCGGGGATGGGACCCTATGCTACCCAGGTGGCGCTCATCAGAACTTCTCGACGATTTTTCTGATTGACTGCGATATGTTGGGTACCATTCATACTTGCGATATTAGTGTAGCTTGCACTCAGCAGACATGTGTGAAAGCGCCAACCTTTACCAAATGCAGAAGGTGTAGTCCTCGCGTGTCGAAATCGTTTTCGAAGCTGCTCAGCTGCATTTTGTCGACAATATACACCTAGACACGTTGAAACAAGGACGCGGCAGAGAATCAACGCAGCACGTGCACCCCTGGGCCCTTGTTTAGATATCGGCGCTTCGTTTGGCGCCCAAGGTGCACATGCGTTCGGAGGCAAGACCGCTTACAGAGAGCAAAACAAACACGTCGTATATTTAAAATAATGCAATACTATTAAAACGTACTTTGTGGGCAAGTAGTTGGCGTCCATATGAGCGGGCCTGGAACGAAATTGATTGTGTGAAATTGATTGTGTGAAATTGATTGTGTGCCTTTTCTTCTCGAATTGTGGTCAACCGGATTAACGCGGAAACTCCGAAAACGCGACGCAACCGAAAAACCGAAGTTTTCACGTTAACCACTAAAAACGTGGCTAGGAATCGATGTTTGATTTACAGAGTTTGATGCCGTACAGCGTGCACGACACAGCTAGAACGCGAAGCCTTTGGATTTGCGAAACACGAAAATGAATTATTTAGCAAGTAGTCTGACCAATTGTTTGTCGTACGAACACTTAGGTTTAAAGGAAAACGACAATCGTAGTTCTAAATATATACTTCGAAGTATCAGGTATGAGAATTCACGAAGCACGATAATTAAAATATTTAGCAAGTAGTCAGACCGATGTTTGTTTCCCAAATTGAGATTCAAAGGAAAACGACTATGCTAGCGTTGAATTGTACCAGGTGCCATTATTTATAGTGTATGATGACAGAGGAATGTCGGCGTCTTGTCTTGACTCTTGGCTGCTGATGTTATCCTTATTATACGAGGAAACTTGACAATCTTATCACGGGGAGCGTTCTTTTCTGAAACGTACGTATTGATCGTGTGTTTGTGGCAAGTCTTTTTGGTGGAAACTCTTACTGTACATGGCTAAACCAGCACGGATCTGGACACAACCGAGCTCTATCAAGCTCCCCAGATAGCATGTCCATCCTCTGCGACTCGTTTCGAAAGTCTTGTTGAGTTGGCCAAGTTGTGTCTCGAGTAGACGGCCTCTAGAGCTCGACGAACCAGGCTGGTGCGTGGGAGCATAACGGCAGACTGTCAATTTGAACGACGAGAGTTACGTTCGTAAGACTCTCCACCCCGCCTACAGCTCAGGGCGCATCTGATATATCAAATAACGCCTGTGGCAAAGGACAGCTCGGGAGGCTGTTCGTCTTTAGCTCTGGTTGGCTTCGTTAAGTCCTGATCCGACGACCCCGTGCTCTCTCTTGGGGCGGGGGCATGGTTGGTTTTGTAGTGTTTAGTACCTGGTATATAGGTATTGTTTCTGATACCCGGGCCGCCAGGGCAGGGAAAGCTACACATGTCAGTACACAAGTGTTGAAATCCTATGTGGGTGATTACTTTTCAATGTTGTGTCGTCGTACCCAGCGTAATTCGTGCCTGGTACCAGGTATGTAAGACATTTTTGTTTTTGCTTTTCCCTCCTGTTTTATTCGCACTTTTTTTTCTCCTCCCTCCCTAGATGTAACTTACATCCAGGGGCCATAACGCAGGCTCTCCCCCCCCCTCCCCCCTACGATACCCGCCCTCAGTTTTATCGCGAGAATGCTCCAGCCATTGCCGCCCTCGTCGACTCGCATCGAATTGCCACTACCCACGCTGCTAGGCGCTCTCAGCAGTTGATACCTTTTGTTTTTTATGTTTTGCAACTAAACAAAAAAAATCCGACCCGCGTTGGATTCGAACCATTCGAGGGTAATCACTAGACCACCGGGGCGACCAGGTTACTTGTCTAAAATGGCTTGTCATCGGTTTAATGTGAAGAACATCCACTCACCGGGTGGTTGTCAAGTGCTTACCGGGTATTCTTTGGAAAATATGAAAAAATACACTTCTTCAGCTGTGAGATACATTTTTTTGCGACAAGAAAAGCTTTTACAAGGTTTCTGCAATAACGTGCATTAATGAAGCGATCCCATTACTGTACTGGCGGTGCAGACGCTGGTGCCGCAGTGGTGCCGCGGCTGAAAGCACTAGACTTGTCAATTGAAATCTTGTTCCTGTGTCCCCGGGGTCGTCACGTACTGGTTCTGTCCCCATAGCCTCCGCTGGTTGGTTGTACCGGTTCGACCGGCATAGCGGCGGTTGTTTGCATTATATACGAGGCTGAACACGAGAACACATGTATGACAATACCAGAACCGCCAACGCAGTAGCTTAATCTAGTTAGGAGTCAGGAGCTTGACCAATGCCCTACTGCTGTAGGTCTGTCACCCTCCTCATTCCCGCGCTTGTTGTACGAAGACGCTACCGGCCCTCTCCTGAAAGCCCTGCAAGAAACTGATGTTACACATTACCGGGAAATAAACAATAAAAAGCGCTGTTGTATTGAACACAGTGCAGGACACCATTTCTTAATTAAGAAGTATGCATTAAACCCAATACTGGTATATCGGTTTCTTATCACAAGGCCGGTGCTTTAGGTGAACCTGTTCTGCTGACTATTATTTGGGCCTTCCAGCAATTGAGCTGACTGCAGCTACTGCGATCACTGCCGTTTACTCACCAGGCGATGCTGGGAGTACGCGAATGACTGATAAAGCTGTTGGCCTGCCGTGTTGGTTTATTTCGATGTCTCAGGGTGCCGTTACACCTTTGGCCTTTTGGCGTCGAGCGCTGTTGCACGAAAACGCTTCGTGACGTCTCTTAGCTCTTGCTCATGATAATCGCTACACTACCCCGCCGTTCCCGGTTTAAGGTCTACACAATATAATATCATTGCCCATGCTGCACTGTTAACGTTATCATGACATCGTTGTGGTATCTGCTGTGTTGTCGATCGATTCCGCCCAGTGAAGAGCGGCGCAGGTGTGAAATGAAATATGAGAGTGCGTAGCCTTGTACATACATCCCTATGATATACAGCCCCCGACACGGCAAATATCCATTGATACGCCTGGTATGAGCTTTAAGTTAGACACTGCGTCACCGTCGCAGCCTGTAATCGCACGAGTTATGCCTAGATGTCACCTGCTGGCTGTTTTTCGCCCCTCTTTGTTTCCAGGAGAAAGACCAGGAGGCGTTTCGAAGGCGCTACTTCTGGGCATACGACAACGGAGACGGCGAAGGAAACAACGCAACTTCCACAAAGCTTTTGATTTTGCCCGATGGTAAGATGATGTCCGTGGAGCGCCGAAAGCAAATGGATGCCGCGTGCGCTGACCGTCCGAAGATAGGGGACCACAGACCAAACCAGGTGCGACCTCGCTGTCATTGGTACTATTGTCAACGGAAAATGACGCACGGTAGATTATGCAAAGCAGTAGTGCGTGTGTATACGAAATATGACAACAAAAACACTGCAAGCACAACACCCACGCGGAATCTCGCGCCACGCTGTCCAGCCCATCAGTTGCTCTGCCCTGTCGCACCTGGTACGGGTATGTATGATGCATTTTCGCGTATCTGGAGGCTTCGAAGTCTTTGACATGGGAGGATGTGCCCTGTTGTGCTAACGTTTACTCGGGAGGGCTCCCGATGTCATGGTGGCAATACATTCGCGTGGAAGTATCGGCAATGCTTACTGCTTTTCGGTTTTTCCTCTCACGCCCAAGGGTTAGGCCGTGGCCGCGATAAGCAATGGTGGGCCCATCCTCCAACCTACTGGTACCAACTTTTGTAGTGGCACCGATATGATGTTAATATGCATTCCCACGCCACGTGCCGTCTTTGAACGTCGTAAACCTTGACCCGCATCATCGCGTTTGTTGTTGCTGTTAATAGGTTGAGACGTGGAAGCACAGGACCCGAAACCAGCTTATGTTTTCTCCGAACCTGGTCGCGTCGAGGGATACTTGCAGGCTCGAGGAAGAGCCGGCAACGTCAGCGCAGCTTCTTTTGACAGGAGCAAGCTCGAACTCAAGCACGAAGCAATGGTTATTAAAGCAAGCAGGAAAGGTGGGAAAGGCGGCACGGGTACGTAGCCGGAGATCTACTGCTGCTGCGACTGCTGCTGCCGCCGTCGACGCTGATGTCGACAGTGGTCACGACGACGATGACGACGATGACGACGAGGTCGATGGCGACATCGGCAACGACGACGGTGATAACGACAACGAGGGCGACTCCGACCCCGACTTATATATTGATGTCGAAAACGACGACGACTCTGACACCGTTGATGTTGGCGAAGACAACAACGACCCTTCACAGGTGCCCCGGGCGGTGGGAATAGAGCATTGGCAAACGGTGGCGACAGTGCCCCCCGTGACGTCTCCTGCCTCGGAGCCCACCCCCTCCACTCGTGATCAATCAAGCATTGATCGACGACCCCGCGTAGCGGCTGTCGAACAACCGACGGTGGCACAAGGAATGGACGGTCGGGCGGAGGAAAACGTACCCGCGCCTGGCTTAGACGATGTTCCCGAATCGCCGCAGCCGTACGGCAAAGCGTCGGTCGGAAGCCAACCAGCACCAGCGGTTCCGCGCACCCCAGTGGTCGTCCAGACGAACGTCAAGACTATTCAGGCCCACGCCACGCGGTTTCCGGTCCCACAGGCGCGGCCGCCACGGCAGGGTGCGTGGGCGTCGCCGATCGAGAGGCCGTCCTCGTCTCGTGAATCTGTCGCCGAACTGCTGGCGGGAACTGCGGATGCCTCCGACTACGCGGAGGTTCCAATGACGCCTTCGAGGGTGCCGGTGAGCGTGTGCGCAGATGCAACTGTCATGTCTGGGTTTATTGGAAGCACTCGAAACTCGACCAATGCTCTGCAGAGTTTGTTCCAGACCAGATATGTGGTATGGTGGGGGGGTTAGCTTTCTGAGGCGTTCACTAGAGCTCGAGCTCTACGAGTGCCTTGCCCAACGGCCGACTTTTGAGATATATTGTGAGCTAAGATCGCTACACCATTGCATGGGCTAGGTAAAAGATACTACCAATATTAATATGGAGCAGGAGGATGCAAGTCGAATTCGTAGATCGTGAGTATCGTCTCAGTTGAGCAGCCCCGTGTTTTGAGAGATGTTTCGTGGAACAAGTGAATCCCCTACCGTGGCATGGCTCATCACCTGGGGGCGCTAGATGCTTGCTTTGCCGGTGAAGCTTCGGAAGAGCGACCTTATGTTCTTAACGAGCCGGTGGTATGAAGTGTACCCGTGGCGCGCACATGCACCAGAATGCCGAGCAACCATTTCGTAAGGTTTGGCTTCTCTCGAGAATACCTGCTCTCGTTTCCGTTTATGTGTGGGCTTCCCCCCCGCCGACCCCACGTTTCCTTCCCGTGTCCTGTTGTCTCCTTCGCGTGTCCTTTGTTCTTGCTCCTTGGTGCAGGGTGTCGACGGAGACTCACCGCAGATCACGTGGGGATCGATCGACGGCACTCCTATGATCCTCGATCCGCGTGCCACACCCCTGCCCGATGGTGCTACGGGTGGAGCCGTCGACTTAGCGAGCATAGCTGCGACCGTTGGGGGCTCCTGGGAGGGGCAAAAGTTCGAAGTCAAGGACCTTCCCCCCCGGGACAAACTCGCACACCGCCTCGAGGCCGTTGACACGCGCCGCAAGCGAGCGAAGCTTGGGCTTGCCGCGGACGGAAAGGCAAATCGAACCCCCGCCGTTGGAACGCCGCTAACCCCTAGAACTCCGGGCACCGGGCGACGAACGCCCGGAACGGCGCGGATGCTTGCCGGGGGGGCGACACCGGGGGGAGGGAGAACACCCGGGAAGGGACGATCACGAGAGTCGCGAAGCGGAGCGGCGGCACCCTCTACGCCTGCCGCACGAGCGCTAGCGGCGAAACTAGCTCTGCGGCAAACCGTTAGCACGCCGTTCGGGGGGGGGCTTACTCCGGGTCGGCAGAAGAAGCGTAGTCGTAGTTCGAAAGGGGGGGTCGGCTCTAGGGGGGAGAAGCTTACGCCTCTTCCGAGCACGCCCAGCGAAGGCGGGCACTTGGCATCGGCAACACCTGTGGTGCCAAAGGGGAAGTCGGGGAGGGGAGGGGGCAAGCGGTCGTCACTCACTGATGGACTTTTGGCCTTGAAGTGATTCACGCTCGAGTTGTGTCTGGTTGTTATGAACCCGAGGCAAGGTGTAGATTGTAGCGTTATGTTCCACGCAGCGTTAATGGGGGTGCAGTCTATTAATAGTGCAGGTGCATGAACAACGTCGTAAGAGATATAGAGGTTTACGCGGTAGTCTGGTATCCGGCCGCGTTTCATTTTTTGTAGTTCAATTTTTTCGGCCCCATACCTGCGCGGGATAGCTGAGGGTCTCATCATTCGTTTGTGCCGAATTGAGCGTGAAGACCATGGCACAGTTGACCGCACAGAAGTGGACAAATTAAAATATGTACCAGGTATCATTTGTACAATTCGCTTTTCAAGTTATTTATGTTAAATATGTACGTCTTCCAGGGTAGTTTATAGCGTAATTGTTGCTTGGTTCGGCGAGGACTATCCCCCTCGCGGTTTTTCGGATTTAGATATTTATGTTGTGCACGTGCTGTATAAGTGGTGCGAAATGTGAATGGAGGCTTTTTTTTATGTATTTTTTTCGCCGTAATTTTGGCTCCCAGGAAACTTGAGCATCATCAACTATCCATCCATCAAATATCCCACTTTACCCCGGGGCCAAGGCCACCAAATTCATTGCGAAATAAAAAAGACCCGTCATCCCTCATCAATCCTCCTTTCCTTCGGTGAAGACTCACAAATACGTGTGCATTTTTCAGTACGTATGTGCCTGGAAAAAACGCGTGCACCCTCGTGAGGGTGGAAATGTGGGGTACGAGTATTCGCTTGAGCCAACCACCACCAACCAACACCATTCGCCAAGCAGTCCATACCGTATCAAACGATTTCAGACGCCAACCGCGGGGTGCAAATTTCTTTGCACATTTCGGCATTCTACTCAGCTGATTACCGTTGTCGTGCATGCTTTGCGTATTAGCCACGTTCGTTCCTGGTGCTCCTGCAACATCATCGTCGCCGTCGGCATGCTCCTCAGCCGGCGAGACGCATTTCATAACGCCTACCAGGTATGCTGTAACACTTGTTCCATAGGTGTTGGGGCACCCTGGGGTCTACATCGGAAGTCTACACGTGTCCGATTAAATGCTATTCTGATGCGAGGTATTAAAGCATGTCGTTTTAGTACGCGTCAAGAACAAAACTCGAACTGCACGCAAAAGTGGTTTGGTGGCCACGAAAGCAAAATACTGCTGTGCGCTACTATGATACCAATAATAGTGCTGGTAATCAAAACTGGGTCGATTATGGTGTACTGCGTTTAGTTGCTGTACTTACATCCTAACTGTACTCCGGTTGCACTCTTTGATACTAGATTCCGTTGTTTTCTTCCCTGTCACCTGCAACTTGCAACTCACATATTGTCGTGTTTTTTCTTCATGCTACGCGGGTGGACGGGACCCCGTGTTTCGTCCACACAGCAGAAGGTGGGCAATAGGCCGACCTTCTGATCACCTTTTGGAAAGTGACTTTCACAAAGCATGTGGATTTGCCGACGTTCTGTGAGCTCGAGGCAGGATTTTTAACGCGTGGTCTGATGGAGAGGTGGCCCTTCTTGGCTTAAATGCTTTCTAAATGACGTACGTTCGTGGCTCCTCAACCCCAAAATGCCGGGACGTGATTTTTCTTTTGCTGTTGTATGTACAAGTAGGTATGATTTTTTGTATGCTAAGGCCATGGTTGTATGCATGAGATTGTTCGTCGGGGTGTACTCTTATCTTTCTCAAAAGCATATTTTGGGTGGGGGGAAAATAGGTTCTCATGTGAGGAACCCCAGAAAAACAAGCCTTAAGGGTAAAACCTCTTCTTCCGTACCATGTATGTGTCTAATGGCATTCGAAAACATGCGCTTCCATACACTGCCGTGTGGAGTTTGCCGACGTTCTGCGGATTTAGCGTCATTGCTCACTGCCGACTTTCCAAGAGGTGCTCAGAAACGTCTGCATTTTCCCCATGTTCTACTACTGCTGTCTGTGTCGATCGACGATGTGTTGATGAAACGAACGGGGTCCCGGCCATCCGCTTGTGTGGTCGATATACAGTCAGTCGTCAAAATTCCGACCTATCGACGGATTTATTGCAGTGCACTGAGGAGCAGCACGGCAACGCATATCGTTGTCTGCATTATATACAAGTGTAGCATAAAAATAGTTTTGATATCCGGAACTGCGTTTTACGTCTTTGTCGCCTGCTGCATGCTGCTCAGTTGGCGGTACGTAAGAACGAATTGCATTCATGCTCCGGTAGAGATGCACTTTTTTTTTCTGGGGTTACATCTCACCCAAAAAGTGTTTTGGAGCACTTAAAGTGCATTCAGAAAATATGTTGATGGAAAAATTCTACCAGGTACCTCTCTATCGTGTTCACAGTCGTATTAATAGCACTCGTCCAAGCGCAATAGCAAACGCAACTTTTTAGTGCGTCCTACACTACACGGGTGGGTGAGTTCCCTTCTTTTAAAACGAAAATGGCTAGGTGACGCCCGCGTTTCGGTGTTTGTCAGACAAGCTGTGGTTACGGCACACGTGTCACGTGGGGAAAAGCCCTAACCTTTCGCAGTGTGGACGACCGCGTGGCTTAGTATTATTGGAATACGGGGGAGTGCCCACCCTTCCGGAGGGTGGGCGACGGCGTGCGCCTATTTGGCATGCGAGAGGATGACCAGACTTTCCACAACGTGGGCCACGTCCGTCCGTCCGTAGTGTTGGCACGTGCTACGATAGAGGTGGCACTTTTGGTCTGAAATGTTTTCCGAATGACGGGGCTCCTTGATCTAAAATCGTCGGAAATAGGACGTTTTTTTGCATGGTTCTCGTGGTATGCCAGGCCTAGGCCTATGCTTTTTTTCATCTCCGGTATCAAGTTGCCGGTATCACTAATATTTTCCTCCGAATTCTCAGTTGTTGGGTTAAGAAGGACATGTCTTAAGAAGGACATGTCTTAAGCCCCGATAGCGAGGAGCCTCATAAAAAATGTGGTGCACAACAAGAAGGACATGTCTTAAGCCCCGATAGCGAGGAGCCTCATAAAAAATGTGGTGCACACCTCTATAATAGACTACCGTAGTACGCGTCTTTTTACCAATCAATGCGAGGGGTCGACGTGACCTTCAGCAAGTAAGTGGGTGAAAAGTCGACCTTTTGCAATGAGAGAGAGGGAATGACGCAATCTTCTAGGCAGAGTGGTCAGACGCGTGCCACGATAGACGTAGCACTTTTCGGTTACTGCAATATTTTGTGAGTGACGAGGGTTCTTAACCCCATATTATTGTCGGAATGTCATTCTTGTTTTGCATTTTTTTTGTTTCGTATACCTGGGTCACGGGTTTGTTTACCGGGTGGCCCCTCAGTTTGCTCAAAAACAGTATTTATGCGAGGCATTTTTTTATACACAACAACAGCTTATCACGTTAGGAGTTCCAGAAAAAAAGGTGCACCTCTATGTAGCATGTGTTGTCAGGTCACGATTTTCGAGAATCCGCAATTTGAGGTTGCAACCGTTTTCCACACAGTGTTGCACTCGCGTGTACGTTGTACCAGTAGTAGTTACTGGCCTGAAGCAAAAGCCAGTGTGTCGAGGAGGATCTATTTATGACAGAAGAACGTTCATGTCGCAGTCTACACAGCCCGCAATAACGAACACCCGACCCCTTCAATGGTTTGGTCAAAAACACACACCACTACTACTACTACTACTACTACTACTGCTACTACTACTACTACTACTACTACTACTACTACGACTACTACTACTACTACTACTACTACTACTACTACTACTACTACTACTACTACTGCTGCTACTACTACTACTGCTACTACTACTACTACTACTACTACTACTACTACTACTACTACTACTACTACTACTACTACTACTACTACTACTACTACTACTACTACTACTACTACTACTACTGTTTCGTCTCGTCGCGTAAGATGATAGTTTCCAACCGAACGTAAATGTTTTTCGCAAGGGAGGGAAACAGGGGCGTGAAAAATCACCCGGTCTGTTGAGAACAGCAATAATCGATTATCGCACGCACACACGACGCCCCCACGCCGCACCGCAGCGCAACAATAAGTACGCGTACAATGCGCTTTAGCGGATATTCCACAGGTGGTCTACAGTGCTTCACCCCCCCCCCCCCAGGTGAATACGTCACAACCACTGAAACATCCCGACCGCTGAGGACATCAAAGCGAACAAACAGAAGTGCTCTTCGTAAGATATGCACAAATCGAATAAAGAATAAAACTATTTGTACCTATAGACCTAGTCTAGACTATGTAACACACTACACACCACAATTCAGGGCAGATGCTATTATTATTAATAATACAAACAGAACATAATGTACGCTATTCTAAGCATGAACAAAAAGAAACACACGAAGGGCGAGGTAAAACTCTTTCACAGCGTACAGTGTGGTAGCTACACAACGGAATTGAGGAAAAAATGAGCAGCCCCGACAGTAAGAAACTCTAACTGAGTTACTGCATTTTTGTAGACCAGACATACATGCTGTTACCGTTAACGATCAACAGAACAATCAATAGCGCTCGATAGAGCTGGAATCACCCAGGCATAGCCCACAATAAAAGCAACCCCCCTGAGAGCAAACAATACGCAATGATAATGAGGTACTGTCGCCTTTGCTCTTTCCCCCGATTGTTTTGGGCATTTTAGCGACCTCCGCGGTCGTTCGCTTCTTCTTGCTAACCTAGCGCATCCTGCAAGCACCCATTTTCAGGGTAAGCTTGGAATGCACGTAGGGAAATGATACCCCTCGATGCCAGCATCGAGGGGTATATTATAGTCGATGCCTTAAGACGTGACGCGTGATGCCGCAGCGGTAGAGGTAAGACTAAGACTTAGCCCTAACCCAAAATCGTCGGAATGTCGTTCCTTTGTTTTTTGTAATCTATCTATATGTTGTTTTGTTTACCGAGGCCATGGGTTTGGTCGTCACAAAAGCACTTCCTGTTGAACTAAAACTAAGGTTTTGTGTGAGGTACTAGTACTAATCGTATAGTATTAATAGAACTAACCGTAAAGTATTAATAGTACAGTGTTATCGTATACTCCGGAGTAGTATATTATTAACAGTATAGAGCTCCTCAAGTAAGGAGGCTCAGAAAACGAATTGCGTCGTCGGCTATAGACGCGTACTACGATGGAGGTGCACCACTTTTTTTTCTGAGGTTCCTCCATTTGGGAGCTTTAAGACCTCTCCCGAGAACTGATTTAGAGAAAAAAAAGACTGTTACCGGATGCAAAATTCCATGGCCTAGGTCCTCGACGAGAATTACACGCAAATAAAATGTCGTATTTCCGACGAGTTTGGGTTAATTAACAAGGAGCCCCGTCATTCAGAAAATATTTCGGGCGAAAAATGCTACCTCTATAGTAGAATCAGTGACGTGTCTTTACCGTCACCGTGTGTCCCGTGCTGTCCAAATGGGGCAGTAAAGCGTTTGTTCGGCGGTTGAGCCGTTGAGATTTCACGGCCGATAATCAATCAGATCAATCGCTAGACGACACTCTTTTTCGGGGAGGATAAAAAAAGCACAACTTTAAAAATCTCAGGTCCGAAGAGC
Source organism: Undaria pinnatifida (assembly GCA_012845835.1). NCBI lineage: Eukaryota > Phaeophyceae > Laminariales > Alariaceae > Undaria > Undaria pinnatifida. The sequence goes on along the minus strand of JABAKD010000025.1, from coordinate 17,569,175 downwards.
GAAGCTACAAGCGCTAGCGTGTTTCTAGACCGACACCAGAGGAGCTCACGACTCCGTCTGAGTCTCATACGATGATTTTCAGCCATGAAATCCAGGCTCAACGGGCGATACTGCGTTACGTTTTTGAATCCAGCCTTGCACGAGGGGCGCCAATATGTGGATCTACGCCTCCTTCTGCAGCAGATTCTTAGTATCTACAGGTCGGCGGGCTGATCGGATGAGCGTGCGTTGAGATGCAGGATCACAAACGCCGTGCATCTCCTCCAAAACGTGAGCAACATCCCGTCGGAAACGGTGGAATTGTCGCAGACCGTACCACAAAGGATGGAAAAGCGGATAGTGAAGGGGACGAGCGAGACAGCCCCCCCTAGCAACCACACTTGCGAGTGCCGTTCAAGGTCTGCGCGAACACATGGACGACGCACGGGAGTTTTCGATTTATACGGCTGACTCGATCACCCGCGGTCAGCCCTAATCACGGCAGAGAAGGCTGTTGACAGGGGTGCCGATCGGTTTAGGGCTGCCGTGAGAGGGGGGGCAGGGTCGCCTGGTCAAAATATAGCGTCCCACCTCGCGGAATTATTACCATGGCTTCCCTGCGATTTGACCACGGTAACGAAGTGGGCACCTACCATAAACGACGCGTTGGAGAACTTGACGCTTTTCGCCTTTGGGTGAAGGAGAGGTCACAAACGAAGGTGATGGCGATCAGCACCCGCAGGGTGGAAAGAGGACGGGTTTTGGAGCACCTTATACTCACTTCGGTCGGGGAGTCAACCACTCCGCCGGGAAGTCGGGGGGTGACCACGCGCCTGTACCTGTTCCATACGTCCACGGAAGGTTGGTGCAAGCTCGCCTCCTGTCGGAGAGTGCGCAGCGCTTCATGAGTTAGGATGTTGGCCCGCAAACTTGAATCGCGTGCCGCGCGGAGTGGCCGGAGGCCGCCCTCCTCATCGGGCGGAGAAAGCCCGAGGGCTACCCGCACTCCTTAGCCTAGAGGAAGGTAGTCGGCGGTGCGTGGTGCTTTGCAGTTCGTCCATTTTCTTCAGGAGGGTATTCTCCGGCCAGAGCCAGTCAGGTATAAAAAATTGGCGTCCACCACACGTTTTATGTTGATAGTGCGTGTCCACGGTAGGTCGCCAACGTCGTCGTTCCTCTTATGCCCCCTGCTCCATGACGCCATAGGCCTGCTTCGGGGAGAGAATAACGACTTTCCCCCCTCGGGAGCATATAAAGTGGTTTGCGTCCATCACCGTACGCTGTTCACCGCGTTCGGGATCCGAACACAGGACCCCTCGCCTAGGACGCCAAATTGGAGGCCGTATATCGGACAGCACGCGTATGAGTACCTGGTGATTCTCGACGGATGTTGGGAGAGACATCCAGAAGTATGGGCCCTAGGGGTCTGAATCCCTTAACACGCAGTCGTCGCGTTCCCTCCTTCTCTTCGGTATCGGTGAGAACCCTGCCAGGGGGATTGGCTCCAGTGCTGAAGAACGGACAGTTGGCAAAATAGAAGGTGGAGAACGAAAGCACAATTCGTGGAGCCATGGGGGGCCCGTCATATCGATGGAGGCAAGCACCGGAACGTTCGGGGATCCTCCTCACTTGGCCTGGCGCCGTCTCTGAAACACCTGCTGGAGCGACCGCGACTACACCCAAGGGTGCTGGTGAGGGTGAACCGGCCGAAACGGGTAGACCAGGTCAGTCGAGGGGACTGAAGAAGCCGTCACGACCTACCAGTGCTTGACGAGGGGCCGGAACGAATCGGGGGAGAACCACTCGATGAGGAGGCAGTGCGCCATTGCTAGCTGCGCGCCAAAATACTGGGTGACAACGGAAAGAGACAAATTCGTGAAGAGAGGGGAAACCTCGAGGTGTGGTGAGCAGCTGAAGCAGACGGGTGTGGATTGACGTACCGGGGGAGGAAGGGGGGATGGTGAGCCGAAAAAACGAAGAGAGAGGAGTCGCAGAAAACAACACGGGGGATCTACAATACCGACCGACGCGGCACTAGCTGAAGGATCCAGCATGGTGTGGAGCGGGGCGCCCGGAAACGCGACGCCACCCAACGCTTTCCGCGGCAGTACCTGACGCGAGGTGGCGCGCGAGAGTTGCCCAGTGCCTTAATAAGCGCGCCGGACGGTGCGTGTGCCGTGTAGAAATGGACGCCCCGTACTCCACGCGCGTTTCATGGTGTAGGTCCTTGCGAGAAGCGCGGCGCCGGCCTCACTCCGCTGTCCAGCAGGTGGATACGGAGTCGGGCATACGAGACAGGGCGTGTTGGAGGTAGTTTCAGGTGAACCTGTGTCTTTGGTGTCGGGCTGTACGGATGAGAGGCGGAGTCGCGGCACATGCAGACTTGCGCAGACGGAGATTTTAGAACGGATAATATAATTTTGCCTGGGGGATGGGGAAACCATTGAATGCTGTTTCCCTAGAAGAATTTCAGGAACGGGTAGAAAACAGGAATGTAGTGAAACCGCAGCTGTCTACTGCACTCGCGCGTGTGGGCGTTCGCTTGCTAGGAACATTAAACTACGCCCTGCGAGAGTCCCGGTCGGGCCGGGACTGGGCGACGCCGAAGTTGCCCTTGCGGGCGATAAAGCTGTGGTATATCCTGCCGGCCTTGCTACACTCGCCGGACGGTCGCATCAAGTCGAGCTAGGGGTTCTCTGAGACCGGCTATATAATCTTCTTGCTCCTGTGACTAATTATTTCCACTAGGCGAGGGCTCACAGCGCTGAGGAATGCGGCCCAAGAAGCTTCGGAGGATGCTAATCATGATGGGGTGCGGTCATCGTGCCAATACGCGGGCGGAGTCTTAGTCGCAAAACGAATCCTTCCGACAGAGTCAATCTCGATCGGCAACGAGGGGATGCGGACCGCCGTTGCGGTTAAATTTCCGCCCGAACACCACGTCTCCGCGGCGGCGTCTGTGGTACTGGCAAAAGGGAAGGGAAAAAAGTGCCCCCCCGCGGCACCCGGACTACGAGCACCCTTCCCAAGTGCTCTTCGACACCCTCAGCTCCCGCAGCGCTCCATCAGGGCCCGGAAATGACAGTTATCGCTTGGTGCACCTTCTACCCATCATATACGCCAACATCGCGCGGGAAAAGTTTGGCAAGGGCATGGACGTCTCCTGGCGACTAGTCATAGACAATCATGACACGTGCCCGTCGGAGGTTCACAAGTTCTTCTTGCAGTCTAGCCTCACTGTGCTGGGGAAAATCACCGACCGGTCTGAGTCGGCAAGGCGTGGAAGCGGCTCACGACGACACGGACAATATGAGAACAGCAACCGCGACTCGGGGAGGTCAACCATAAGGTAAGGCAGTTTGGGGGCGCCGCGCATGCGGGAGTCGAATAAGAAGGGTTGAATGCGCGTGAGCCATGCGAGAGGGGCAGCTTTCCCTCCTCACACAGCGCTACAACCACCCCTTTCCTCTTTAATTCTCTCCCACAATTGGATTTTGAAGCGGGGCATCGACCACTAGATGGTAACTTGGAGGATCACTGAGATGATCTGCAGCATACCCTTTCCTTGTCATAAATCCTCCATTCCTCCCTTTAACGAGGCTCGCCACCAGCTGGTGGATGGGGGTGCTTCCCTCTACCCGGAGGCACCCAGATGCTTCCAGCTTGAAGGTGGCCAGTTCGTGACCCCACTGGTCGAAGCACACTTGTTCCAGTAGAGCGTACTGCATGCAGTGTTGACGCATAAATGTATGCGCCTCAGAGTTAGCCGCAGTTTACCCGTCACGATCAGCACTGTAGTCACGCAGATTTACACGAACGTATGGGTCTGCGCGAGGGATATCGAGCGGGATCAACTTCTCGTGGGGGGCGGCGCTGTACTTGGGTAGGCGGACTCCTACAGGCTGGCGCTCACACCGTTTGGGGTCATGTACTACGGCGAAGGACCGCCTGATGTGTTGGCTTCGATGGACTCGGCGGAGCACCCAGCGATCGTTTTCCCCCAGAGGGGTCAACGGAGAGGGCTCTGTCAGAGCGGTGACGGTCTGCATTCTGTTACGACCGGGGGGAATGGCTTCGAGGATGAGAGGGTAGTCGAGCGCGCATTAGGAATTTGTCGGGGACAACACAAAAGGCAGGGTGAAGTCATCCCACGGCATCACGGGTAGGGGTTGCACGGTTTGGGCCAAGTGAAGTATGTTTGACCGACGTGACCGATGTGACCGACCGATGTGACCGACCCATGTGACTGATGTGACCGACCGATGTGACCGGCTGACATCCTCAAGTGTGGAAGTATCGGATAGCATGATATTTTTAAGCGAGCTTTTGATTTAGGGCTAGCGCATAGAAAGATTGGTTGGGCTGCGCGAACAAGTGCCTTCGATCATGTTTCGGGTGATGATGGTGATGGTGAGATATTGAGCTCCTCATGTTAGGGGCTGAGAAACTTCCTTGGATCTGCTGCAACCCTACTGTGGGATGACTCAGTACGTCGAAGTTAAGCCGGACCTGCTATAGGTAAGAAAAGCTTCCATATTCCGTCTTACTGGGTTCCTTCTTTTTCTATCTATTAACTGCTGTTTATGAGCGAATGACGTTGATGGTAAACCGCACATCGCCGGGCGACACTCGTGGAGTAGTATAACGATAGGCTCATCGGGCAGGCGATCTGGCTCCTAGTTCGCGACCACTGGGCGCTGGACCTGGTGTTCAGACCTTGCCGCGATGACACTGCAAATACCGATGGACCGGCAGTCCCGTCGCCGTCGATACCGAGGCATGGACCACGAGCTAATAATTCCGACAGGCAGTGGGTGTAATAGGATGAACGAGGCACTCGGTGCGGTTGGTCGTAGTATATTCGTTGGGAGAGGACGTTAGGGGACCAGCCCCCGCATCAGGCGGCAACGAAGGGGCGTGGCCTGTGAACTCCGAGTGTTCGAAGAAAAAAACGGTACCCTAATGTAGGTGACAGGTCACGCGCCTTTCCCGGCGCCATGATCGCGACTTCCTGGAGTCGAAGACCAATGCCTATGGAGATGAGGGCACTGGCGCCCTCCCTCACCCCCCCAGTTCTATGGCTAGACGTTAATACGGCGGTAGTATCGCCCGGACTACTGGTTGGGAAGGTGAAATCACCTCAGCGCCCTCCGGACACAACATAAGGGGAGAGAAAGCACCCGTGGGGTCAGTAGGGAGGACGCCGGCCGCACTCGATCCCTCCCGCTCCCATGAAGCCGGCTCTAGGGTCGCGGGGAAACATTCGGAGGGCGAAAATTGGTGCCGCCACCAATCCAAGGAAGGATTCACGCCTAGGAAAAACAGGCAGGCGAGCATTGCACCCCCCTCGAACGCTGAAGTGTGTGGAAGGTTGAAGATCTCTCCTCAGTTACCACCAGGAGCGAATCCTGAATCACGGATCCCGGAGTTGCGTCCACATGTGGAGGGGTCCTCTATTCCCGAACCCAGTATCCGGTGGCGCCAAAGACGTGTCAATACCATGGAGGTGAATCTCGACCATGCAGTGGCATGAAGGGTGACCCCACTGACGTGAAACGCTCTATCGCTGGCGCCTGACGCACCAGTGGGTCGCGCTCCGAAAAAAATTGCCCTCGTATCGGGGATAGAGACGGGAGACGCCACACTGGTTGCACTTGCCTGTCAGGGAATTTTGCGAGTGCACCGCAGGTGTCAGTGCAGTTTCCGGGGCCGCCGAGTCCGAATGTTCTTTGCGGGCGCTGATGGCAGCATGGGCACCACCAGGAACGCGCATTTACACAAGAACTCGAGTGGGCAAGCACGGAGCTGTATGGGCCCACGCGAGCCTGACACAATGCGGTGGAATGGGGATTATTCTCTGCCGTCACAGCGTAACCGACCACCATTAGTGGGGACAACGGTGTTGCTGTCGCTGGTGACAAGGTTATCGTCGCCAACGCCCTCAATAGAGCAATATCCCGAGTCGCCACTGTTGCGTCTTTCGCCACAAAGGACGAGGTCGACACCATTATCGTCACAGCGCAAATATTAAAGCAGCCTCGATGCTGTCGCCACCTTTTAGTCTCCCCACTTTCATAAGATTTGACCACGTCAGTAAGGGAACTAGCAATCGCGTCACAATCGTCGGAGCGGGTTTGCCTTCCGTGCTTGATCATACGTGTTCACATCGTCCGCCACACCATCAGCTCGTGTGAGTTTTCTGCCGCCTGGCCGGCCACCATTGCCGCCCTGGCTCGCTGTGCTAAGGTTTCCGGGTGGCCCTCGGCTTTCACGGTCACCCCCGTCGTTGTCGACAGTAGTTTACTCCTCGACGTGAGCGCCAACTTTTGACGGCAGACGCCGTCCCAGCGATTAAGCCCCCCCCGCCCTCCCCCCCCATCGCCAACCGTCACCACCGTCACCGACGCGACCGCCATCGCAATCACAATCGCAGCCGGTATCATCACCGTCTCAGCCAGCAGCGGAGGAAGGCTGGTAGGGCCTAGGGCAGGGTTCAATGTCGGAACCACCGTCTCCACCATTACGGCCGGTATCGCCGACGTCTATCGCGACGGAATCGCAACGCCAAACGGATAAACCAGGATTCGGTGTGTGTTACGATCTTGGCCAACCCGCAGTATTTTTCGTGGATGTACCCGTTACATCCACTCATCCATTTATTGCGCTATGCTAGCTTCCGTGGCAGGAAACCGGGCCCCATCGCTGATTTTCCTTTCCGTTGTGTCGAGCACTAGCCAAACTCACTGAAACCGACCGGCGGGCGCTATAAGACCACGTCGACGAAGTCATGCCTGCGTTGTTGGATGTAGCTAAGTGAGTGACGCCGATCGACGGCAACGAGGACCCTTCACCAGGTGCGTGAGCGGTCGATTCAGGGTAATCAAATTATTTGGAGGGTCTGCCATGGGTTAAAGGCCGCCGCCGGTTTCGCACTTGCAGTCTTCTTGTGTTAGATTTTGCACGATTGTATCTGTGAACGTGAAATATACAGTTACCTGCTGCGACGTACGCCGGGCCACTGGCCCAAACCCCGCTTTGTGCTCAGAGCTCCGCGAAATGCTTCTGCCTTACGTTCTGGACTCGTGGAATTTGCCAGTATGTGAGCGGTGTAAATCACGAAACGTTGCGGGACAAGATCGCCGCCGCTGAGAGCCTTCTGGGTGAGACAATCACGGTCCCGGCACTGATACTTTTCACACGCGACACCATTGAAAGTGGAGAGACGGCACACAGTCAGAGTGGCGTAAATCGACTTCGCATCGGCGACCAACAGGCTCTGCGTATGATCTGCAAGCTGCACATGCCATCAGCGTAGAGGTTTCCTCTCTTCGGAAGCGACGACTTTCCGTTTATCCGCCCCCGTATTTGCCTGAGGGGGAAGTTGACCTCGACAGCTAGCTGTGCGACGCCTTCGGGATCCATCCACAGGATGTGCTTTTACGTCTTTCGGCTCCACGTCTGTGTGTTGGATCTCCTGAATAGGATTTTTGCGTCGGCCTGACGTCGTGCGAATCACACTTGATTTATCTCCTGGTACCTAGAAGTCAAAATAGCGCCTGGGCAAGGAACCAAGCTGCCCCCTTTTCTCAATCGTGGTGTCAGCACCGTCAGGACGGGAAGGGCTGATGATGCACAGAGACCCATAGGTGGGGGGGGTTATTGGATCAGGTAGGTTCTTCTCGTACAACCACGTATAGCAGTAGTACCAACAGAAACACCGGTGACACACAGCCAAGGCGACGGGGACTCACTTTCAAGACACGACGAAGGGTCGTCTGTACGACCTCTGAAATATCTCCGTCTACATCAAGCGGTACGAGAATGGAGGAAACGGCCACGAGTCGTAGGTGAGGTCGGCCAGTTAGTCTATAGTGGAGTTACGGGCGGCCAATACCGGCGGAAGCGCCGGAATGAGCTGGGAACGGCCCCTCGGACCTGAGGACAATACACTATCCTCGGATCCAGTCGAACAAAGGAGTAAGGTTGGCAGAAGAGCGTCTGCCCCTTAAGGAAAGTGGACCACGGTTACGTTTGGGGGAGAAACTTCAGGTTTTGTTTTCAACCGCTCCTGCGTCACAAGGGGCTAGCCTTTTTCGTGTAATCCTTAAGCTTTGGGTCTGTTGATTTCGCAAGATGTGCACCGCGAATGTATTGGTTTCTGCACTGCGCCCCAGCATAATATACTAAAGTCCGTTCTCCAGAAAAACAGGGCCGCCCGCGACCGTGATGTCAATCCGGTGGTGGAAATGGGTGTATCTCTCCTGCTTTTCTCGGAATACTGGGCGCAACCGAGGTGAGGTGGAACCTCCCGGAAAAGTTGCGTATTGGCGGTCCTTGCGTTACCGAATATTTGGCGGCACAAGAACGCGACGCTCTTAGACCCACAGGCGAAGGCATCTGACATTTCCACCAACCGGAGGGGATCGCCGCCATCTAGAGGTCCAGCTTGTCGTCGGGTGCAGTCTTAGGGAACGTACGGGAGCTCCGTGCATTCATTGGCACCAACAAAGACGGTATAACATGTGGGAGTTATCGGACGACAGCCTCTCGGGGGTAACGAGTGTTAGGGCTGCCGTGCGGGGACCGCCATGTTATAGACGCACAGTTTGTGGTGGACGCCATCACGAGAGGTGGATCGCAAGCGTAGATTGTTTGCGGTGTACATTAGCGCACGGGAGACGGGAAGCACTGGAGGCGGGCCTTCAGGCCGACCCTGGAATTTACGTTGTGGGAAGCCCGAAAATGACGAGGTGGACATCGTGAAGGGCTCTTGGACCAAGATTTTTGGGGATGGCAGGACTACTCTGTAGCGTCTCGCCCGAAAGTCTCCAACAACGCTTTGTCACGGTCATCGAAGTGCAGCCGGGTCTGGCTACAGCCCACGCCAATATTCCTACATAGTAGGTGGTATGCGTCCGTAACCACGACCCGGGAGCGCCCCTGGGAGACGCCCAGAACGCGCCTGAGCGTAGTCAAGCTTTCATCATATATCCTCCCACCTCGGCTGCACTTGACAAGTAGCATGGCCGAGTGAAGCGACACGAGAGGTCTGCACCTGTCACACGCTATGGCTGAACCCTTTAGCCCCTGTGGTTGATGGAGTGTGCAACTCGCCATCAGTAAGACTTGGAGGTCCAGCCCAGGAAGCATCGGACGTGAGCGAAATCGAGAGAATATCGTCAGCATGCCACCGCTCCACTGAGGTGTCCGTCGCAAATTGCGGCCTTTTCGCGGAGCCGCACACGCCCGGTAACCACTTAACACGGAAGCTGGGAAAGAAAGAAAAAAACTAATTTTCCGGACGAAGACGGTATCCCTGTCTTCAAGTCATCAGCAACGGCGTCCATGGCCGTAGATATCACTGACCCGGAGCAAGCGAGCGACCACAAGTGCGGCGCCCGAAATAAGACTTTGATATATGGTTGGCCCTCGATGTCACCATCTCTTGTACTGCACTACTATCAGGCGCGAGGGAGTGACAGTCTGCATTTCTAGAACCTGAATTTGGTTGTGAGGTTAGTCTCATAGTCGATTCAGGACCGACTTCGGCTGCGAGCAGTTTGGCACCGGTATCGAACGACCCCGATGCACGTCCCGTTGGAACTCTGGCAGCTCTGCTTGCAACCCAACCTTGTTGCCTTGGAAAAATAAGCCCCCCCCCTTTCGCGTAGGAACGACGTGGAGACACCTAGTCCACGCGGCAGTGGCGGTTGCCGGTGGAGGAGATAAATCCTGAGGCAAGACTGTTTGGATTCGGGTTTTGACAGGGGGTGGACCAGGTAGTGCTACACGCTCAAGTGCACTATGGGGAAGCAACCTGGCTCATCCTGTCTGACTGGCGCAACTTCTTCACCACGCTTAAACGGGCGGCAGTGCTCCCAGAGGTGGCCATTAGTGCGCCGGCGCTTACAGTTCGTCGCGAAGTGTCACGACGAGAGACCCGCCCTCGTGTTCTTCAAGGTTACTGCTGGGGAGAAGCGAAGCATCGACTGCTCTGGTGGAGTGCAGAAAGGGCACGCCGTAGACCCGGCGTTTCTCTGCATGCATGTCGCCGTTGCCAGCGCTGAAGCAGGTCCACGAGGAATTCGAGGCTGGGGATGTCAAAACCTTTGCATATTAGACAGATATCTTAGCACCGGCCCGGCCGAGATCACAACTACCACTATAGAGTTGTATCGTCTGTCCAACAGTTGATGACAATGCTGGACTGGTCCCCACCCCCCAAACAAGCTATACCCAACGCAAAACTCGTTGCATTCCTGTCTGAGCTCCAAAATATTTGTCCGATGGGTTCAGTCGTAGGCTCAGCTACATACCTCTGCACGAACCCCTTCCTTGCCTCGAATGATTGACCTGTCTGGTTGACTGCATAATCGTCAAAGTGAGGTACCCACAAAACCTTCAGCCAAGGGCGTTATTCGTGCAAGTAGCTGGATTACAGGGTTGGATGGACACCGGAGAGGTGGGCACATAAGACGCGCCTGTAGTTTGCAAGAGGTGCTCAGCCACCCGACATTGCTCAAAGTGGATCCGTGACTTAACGAAGATACGTGTCCATGTGGGGATCTCCCCGGGGATGCAGGCCGGCTTTGATCCACGAGGGCCCGACGAACACGGCACCCGCTCGGGTGCAGTCTTCGGTTGTCCGGTCGGGAGGTCACGCGCTCAATCGCTAAATAAACATATTTTCACTCTATAAATCTTGTTGATATCTGACCCCAGCCCAAACTCGACTGGCCCACAAAGTGATATTCTCCAAAAGCCTGGCCGTGAGGCACCGAACACAACAGTGTATTTGCATTTTGCGTTTGCTATCCGACAACGAGGCGCAGCATGAGCGTCAACAAGAAGTTGCAGAATCAACACGAGATGAAGACTATGCTATATGAACGAAAAACTACTATTAATACCTGGTGTTACAGTATTGTTCAAAACACATTTATTTTCTTCCGTTATGCAGGTAGCTCAGGTGCTCCGACACCTAACACACACACCCGACGAAGCCCGTGCTCTTTATAAAAAACAACCCGCTAATGCACTATCCTCGTGCAGTACTATTGAAAAAACCTACCCTTCTGCTATACCCGTAGCTCAGGTACTCCGAAACTATTGGCGTCAAGTTACATTTACGGCAGCGCCACTGCTCAAACGTCTGATCACATGGTATGCCCTACCAGCGCTACAGTTGAAACGTCATAAACCCGTGGTAACATGAGGCGTTGTCGTGGAATGTATACAATCCGTCGATATGTTGGCAGAACTGGCAGCAGACACGTGGATAGCGCCATATACTGGATCAAGGTTTAGCCCTTTTGACTTGACATAGACACACACTTCTCGTCACACGCTCTAAGTCGTACTTGTCGCTTGTCAATGATACCGCTCTTCTGGCATACACGGGCTCCTATCAGTGTATCTCTTTTCCTCCAACCGAGGTGCACTGTCAAAAGAGCGCACTCAGAACGGGTTCAACGGCGGTGGTTCGTTGAAAATCGCCTGACTTCGATACCTGTGAGCAGCCACATCAACACACGACGCACATCAGGGGATTGTCATTATTTTGCGACAGAGCTCTTATCAGGACAACTTACACCCTACAGAGGCTCCGGAGCCTACCGAAAACAAACGCCAACAAGCATTACGGGGTTGTCACAACCCTCGTCGCGAGACAATTAGATCAAGTCCTCACTGCCGATGCGTGCTACGATAGAGACGATAGATGTAGCAATATCACGTTTTGGTTATTTTCTGGACGACGCGAATCCTTAACCCCAAATCGTCGGGAAATAAATGTCTTTTTTGCTCGTCAAAATGATTGTTTTGTAGACCTAGGCCACGGGTTTGGTGATCGGGTTGCACTTTCAGCTTGCTCAAAACCATTGTTATGTTGTTGGGGTAGTTACTGTGTCGAGCTGCTTAAGTGAGAAGCGTCAGAAAAAAAAATGGTGTACCTGGTACCGTCGCATGTATCTTCGGTGTTCTCAACTATGGCTTCTTGCTGTCGTTGCACCGCCCAGAATCGGCAAAATCGGCAAAATTCTCGACGAGGGAAGGTACGAAATTCCGACTTCATGATCGATTTCGCTCTCTGCAAACGTGGACTTACATCGCGTTTGCCTGGCTCGAGTCGTTGGCGTTCAGGTATTCGCTGATGACGTTCTGCAGCTCCTGAAACTCCCCCAAGTCTGCTTCTATCACGTCGGACACAGGTTCCAACCGCTGCGAGCGGGTCGAACAGCGAAAACACAGAAAACAAATAAATGGACGGCCAAACCGAGCAAGATCGATTCATTTACACACCATACAGTATAATTACTAATGATACGACAGTCGCTGTTGCCTGCCAGTCGTACACTATCGAAGTTGTATCCGGTGGATCTTGACTCGAGGCCGGGACGGGCGAACCGCAGGCACGACGATCGCTTCCCGATGCACTCTACCCCAACAAAGTGCGGATACTGAACGACTCTGTCATATGGAATTGAGAGGTACATCCGCCCGTCCTTTTACCTTTGTGTACTCCTCTTGGGCTGCAGTGTACAGCAGCTGGTCCAGCAACGTGAGGTCGTCGATTTTGTTTTGAATCTGTGCCGAAAGTGGAGCATCCGGCGTCATGGTGCAAGCGAGCCGGAGTCAAGTTTTCGGAGAATCAATCCTTTGTGAGCCTGTTGCAGACACGCTGGCCCACTTAACAATGTACCTGGTACTGGTTTACAAAGATAAATATTATGCTCGTGCCACGGGACTGTCCGATTCCTGCAAGCGTGGTCGCGAGTAACCGCGAGTTCCGATGGAACCAACAGAGCCGCATTAAAATGGGCAGTCCTGCTTGATTTCTCGTTGTAGAAGGCGCTGGCGGGGCTTGCTGGAAATTTCCCCTAGGCATCCTGAGACTCTTGCCTTCTCAGGGAGATCGTCGAAGGATGGCGGGTCGACGAACGTTTTGCCATCCCATCGCTTTGCTCCCGCCTTCGTTTCGTTTAGATACAGGTATGTCATGTCGATCATGCTCCAGCCTAGAAGACGCCGTAGAACCATCAGCCCCTCGTCGAACCGTTCTGTCGGAAAAATCTTCCTCGCGGGATACGGTGGAGTTGACGCATAGACGATCCACGGTTACATAATAACAGAACAAACCAAAAAGTGCAGAAGCAATCCTATAACGCGTTAGTTGGTGGGGGTCAACCGCTATTCTTTTTCATAACATAGCGCCGCGAAATAGCGACACGTTCGTACCTCGACTGGGATCTACGAGGGGTTCGCCTACGACGTGTTTGTTGCTTCGGCCCCCGTTCTGCGAAGACTATGCTACAGCCTTCCGACGGGAATACACCATATGCTGATAACATGAGAGTGTTGCACTCGTGGAGCATGGAATGAACGCGGACAGTCAACGGTAAAGCGGGGCGGAAAGGGCTCAATATGTGGACGAAGCAAGACTACTGCACCTCGGTTTAAAAATGCAACAATCGAGCCCTCGTGAGAAAACGAGAGCAATGCGTGAGCGGAATGAAGAATGTTGCGCTTGGTCGTAAATTCGGACAGCCACTGCCTAGTTTCGTGCACCAAACGGCCACAGCCGCGAGCTGCAGGCGTTGTCTCGTACGGAGAAAACAGGTCGACCTAGTCCAGCAGTCGCCGACGAGTGCCATCTGCCACAACCTTCCCCTTAAAGGGTATATAACATATTAATCTCTGCCTGCTCCATTAACACCTTCGTGATAGTGCTCTACTGTTTTACGACCCAATGGGCAACGCCTTCTCACCAGCTTGAAGACCGAAAGTTCATGTGCAATGAGGTGTTCCATCTGCGTTAGTGTAGCCACCCCAAACTCCGCCGAGAGTGGGTTGTGCAGCCTTTGGGATTGGTGGTCGCCGCGTGGGTGTTTGGTGAGGAACTCCTCGATAGATAGCTGGCCGGTGAATCGGGATCGGGGGAAACTCTTGGTTAGGGTGCAGCGCTCGATGCGCGGCAATAGGGTTCTAAGGTATGCGTGGACATCAGGGAGGCACGGCCGACGTTCGATGTTGCCACCGGCATACTTCCTGGACAGATATATTGCGATTGCCTGGCCGCACGCGTGAAAAATGTTGCTGGAAAGGTTTGTACAAACCGCCGAACATGTGCTCTTTGCGCCGTATATTTCTCGGCAACACCGTCGATTACGCTGTCATACCCAGCACATTGTACTATCTTTGAGACTATTATTGTAGATACCCCCGCCCATTGTACATTTTGGTATTAATCAGTGTACCGGATGCGTTCCCCCCATCGTATCTACCAACCAGGTACTTCGTATTTTTCGCCAATGGCACCTTTCAAGCTCAAGCTACGTACATGTACCGTGTGCAACTGCCAGACGTTTGCGATCTTCTCTGGTTACAAACTACCCAGAATGTACTACCGGCACGACGATTTTTCGTACCTGGTTATCCGGTTGGAGGTAATAGTAGTAGTAACTTCTCGGTTCCATCCGCCCGCCGAATGGATTGTCAAACGGAATTCATGCCGAACAACGGAATTAAGGCAAGAAAATGAACGTCGCGAGGGTACGTCGTGTTACGTAACCGCGATCACAACATCATGTATATACAAATCCAAGTTAGTGCCGAATCCCAGGGAACGCATGCAGCCTTTCCTTCGATATAAAAGTAAGCGAACTCCCCATATGATTGTTTCGTGACTGACCTCGGCAAGTACATAACCGCGATCACGCCATCATGTACGTATATAGACTAGACTATATATATAAATCCAAGTTAGTGCCGATTCCCAGGGAACGCATACAGCTTTTCCTTCCATATAAAAGTAAGCGAACTCCCCATATGATTGTGCGTGGCTGACCTCGGCAAGTTTTATCCTAGCTCGTTGTGACACCGGCGATACTGCACTTTTTTTTTGTGAGCTTCGATTTTCTATGGAGCAACCATACGGATAGACATGTGGTGCATGCGCGTGAACGAGAACCACAGGCTGTGTGGAGCGAAAGCAAAACGGGCAGAATAAGCAGATACCTGATGAAGTGCGATCGGGGCTCCCTCATCACGGTGACGAAGTTAATGTGGTCAGGATCTTGCATGATGCGTAGGTAGTTGTCGTATGCATCTGACCATGAGCCACTCAAGTGCCCGTTACCGGAGATGTGATAGTGCATAATGTCCACACGTTCACGAGAACCCTCTTCCACCTGGTTGTCAGCAGAGAGTGTTGGTATTGATAGCCGCCAGGCATCAAGCGCGGGGCAAGCACGAGGAGTTAAACGCCACGGCTCCAAGAAACGAGCACGGTTCGGTTGGGCTCATCATGCCATAGCTCGTGTCATTGGCGCTTCCCGCTACGCTGATAGTGCTTCCGCTCTCCTTTCAATTGTGTACTGATTGGGTTGACAATGGCTGACAGTCTATTCCTCTCCGAGGACTTATTCCTCTCGGAGGATATTCGAGCAAAGTGCTATGCGTACTTTTCGCATTTCCGTGTTGCCCACCTAATAATTTACCGTGATGCACAATACAATACAATACGCACATTATCCAAATATCAGCGAATTCATATGTACCGGTGCGATGTCGCCATATTTCAACACCGCACTACATCGAGTGCTCACACAACCTGTGCAACAACAGTAGGGAGTCCGCACCACTGACACAATGACTAAATAGACGCCTTCTACAATATAACAACCGCAGAATACGCGGCGACTCCTGGGATATCACGCATCCCAGATGCTGCTCCAGTCCAAGCAACACCTGGTGTCTGCGACCACCAAAGGAGGAGTTTCAAAAAGGCTCCGGGGCATGCCTATTGGGAAAATGGTGCTTGATCTCGCCGCGACATTTACAGTCGACTAGTTTGAAGGCTGAACACGTGTTTTATTCCGCATCAGATTAAAGTCGAACAAAACTTCAGAGCGCAAAGCACGCAGATTCACTCAAATAAATCTAGATGCTTCTGAAGATGGCGGCATCGCGGTGAAGGGCCACCAAGAGGATTGTACGGAAACGCCGAACCTCACCTCGTCGGCAAATTTCTTGAGGTCGACTGATGTCCCTTTGCCGGAGTGCGCTATCTGAAACAACGAGCCCCATGGTTCAGTTGATGTTGGAGCACGACAACGGCATACACACATAAGACTAAGACACGATTAGAAGGAATACAACATATTGACGGAGGGAGGGACCTGACCTGGTGAAAATTCATCACTCGCGGAAGTAAGGCGAGTGTCACGGATTGCCAATTTGGTCGCTCGATATCAATACTTTGATACCAGCATGTGCAGCACCTATTCCAGCTGACTGACGGGTTACACTGCAGAGCTAGGACTCTTGAATCGAAGAACGAGCATTGAACATATTGTGCGCTCGAACAACAACGACACATGCATACCTTCATGTCGTGCCGTATTGCGTAGCGGTACAAAATGGCCGCCATAGTCGTAGACCCCGTCTTGTGCGTTTTGACAAAAGCAATGTCGCCCTCCTAAACAGGGGATCAAACGTGGGCGGGGGTGGGAGTCATTTTCCGTGACGAATTTTCAATGTGTGTACCTTTATCGAGCTAGGGAGAGCAATACAAAAACCGCCACTTTCACACGCGGAGCGTTATGGCTTTGGGCAGAGAACGACCAGCTCAACAGTGTGAACGTGGTAAAAAGCAATGCATGCGAGCTCCAACGCTCCAGATTCCATCTCACGGCAAACCGATTGTCCGCTCTATCATATTTTCAGACATAATTTCCAGTGAGGATGTATTACCTGGTTGTCCGTGTTTGCTGCTGACGTTTTTACCAAGGAGTTCAGGTAGTCTCTGTCCCATTCCGGCTGGCCTCGCGTGTCCGACCCCTGCACTGATCCGGCTTCAGCAACACACGAAATAACGGGCACGAGCAGCAGCTGGTCATCTACTTATTCGTTGCTATTTGGTGTGTCCCCCTATATTGCGAAACGGAACTTCGAAGTATTGTTTTTGGCGTGCGACGTCGCTGGTAGCCCTCGAAGGCAAATAGCCGTTATGTATGCGCTGTGCGAGCCACACATGGAGCGTAAATTGACATATCGCCCGTGCAGCAGACCCACGATTAGCATGTGTCAATTGATCAATGTGCGTCCGGACAAGACTTTGACGAGAACTACGGTAGTCTACCGTCAAGAATTGCTGCCAATGCAGCGCCGCCGTAGGTGCCGTCTCCCATTCAGTCAGGCACCGAAGGCCGTTGCGGCGACCTTCGGCAGCGTCCTTGTGAGGCGGCGTATCTACACGAGGACACGGACGCACACGCGAGAAGAAGCTTTAAATCGAGCGGGCCCGGAACACGGTTTGGCCGGGGGCGGGGGCGGGGGGGGTACTCATTTGTTGCTTGCTTTAGTCATTTGACCATTGACCACGCATCCCTTTTGAGACGGAGCACCGTTCCTACTCCTAATAGAGACGCCTCCAATATTTGGGCGCTCACTACGCTGTTTCCATATATTTAATACTTCGCGAAGTATAAACTGTTTGATTATCCTATCCCCTTCCTGTTTCGCCGTCTCTGACCACCACCTATCTCATAGGATAGCGGTCGTTTTCTCGCTACTCTTTAGTCTACCAAACTCTTCCATGTCACGTCCGTCTAATTTCCTCATATCCTCTACTAACACATCGCGTTCCAGCTTGCATATTTCATATTCTCCTATTACGTGAGTCCTACTCTGTTGTTGTGCCACACGGTTTGGCCGGGGGGGGGGGAATTCTCGGCGATTCACCGTCATGCCCTAAATCGCCAGCCTCATCGTCGATAAAAGTGACGTGGTCTCTGTCGACACGACTGGCATTGCCATCACCCTCACCGAGGTCATTTGCCTAGTCGCCGTCGGTGCTGCTTGCATCACAGAGGACTAGGCCGCAACTACTATCGCTGCCAGCGCCGGAACCGTCAACACCAGCACTACCGCCATCGCCGCAGCTATCCGTCCGCTGCCGCAATTATTGTGGTAGTGAGGGGACCAGCGGCTGGGTCGTCACAACCGTCGGAGGGGATTCCATCGTTCGCGTTCGAACCTGTACTTCCCTGCCGTGTGCCCCGTTAGACACTTATGCTGGGGTTTCCCTGTTGATTTGTCTGACGCCAGTTGTCGAATAGAGCCGACATGACCACCACCGCGGCCGCTACCGCCGCCAACGGAAGCCATTGCAAGTCTCACTCCAGCCGCGACGCAGCGGCTTGTTGCACGCAATGCTATTCTCGCGGCCCCTTCAACGGCAAGTTCGTCATCGGTTTCAGTGCAGGAACTAGGAACTAGCACCGTGATCACCTTCTTGCCGCCAATATCTTCACTGCCGAGGTTGCCTCGAACCCAGGCGCTAGGCGTCTTTTGCGACACCCCCGCCATCGCACGTTGCGCCAACTTCTCTTTAGCCGCGTTCATGGTCGTTGTCGCGATGGCTCCTGTCAAACGTCGCTCGCACCTCGACTTGGGCGTCCGCTGTCCTTGACGTCGGAGGGAGTCCTAGCACTCGAGACATCACCACCGCCGCGGGAAAAACCACTGCCATCGCAACAACTGCCGCATCAACCTTCGCTGTCGCCGCAATCTGTGTCGGGGGAAGGCCGACCGAGTGCACGGCACTTCGGCAACACCATCGCCGTTACGGCCAGCGTCATCGACACCCATTGTGATCAGGCAGCAACTTGAAATGAATCAATCAAGCTGGGGTGTATGTTTGACACCTTTGGCCGACCAGCAGGTCTACCTTCGCGGCTACGCCCACTGCCTTCGCCAATATTGCACACTGTGAGTCGATCAGTACAACGACCCGTAACAACGGATGCATCTAGCAGTAAAACGTGTATCTTGCCGGGTTGATCCTACTTTCTTTTTCCATCCTATTTATTATCCTCACACTACTCTCGTGCTCCCTCCCAGCAGTAATTCAGATCTACATAGCGGGCCCTCCTCCCCCGTCCCCGCTACGCTACGTGCCTTTATGTTTATCGCGAGAAAAATTCAGCTTTTTTTCTTCCCTCGTCGACTCGCGTCGAATTGTAACTACCCACGCTGTTAGGCGCTCTCAGCAGTTGATCCTTTTCTTGCATTTTTGCCAATAAAGTAAAATCTCATCACGCACGGTGGGACTCGAACTCAAGGACCAACGCTAGTAGTATTCGAGGGTAACCACTAGACCACCGAGGCGACCGGCATTTGTTACGCCCACTTCGCTCACTATCGCCGTCTCTCATATACCCGTTCGTCTTCTTGTGCCTTTGATCCAGAGAAGGGAACCTGTCACCATCAACATCTTCCGAAATGAACTTCAGCATGCCACCAGTCGGTCAACACGAGCTGACAGTGTTTGTCTCGTGTAGACTTTGCCCGACGTAGCGCAGCTGTTTGTTCACACGCTAAATGCGAACGTCTCCCGCAACCACGCTTTTTCGGGAGACGACAGGAGTGTACAAAATGAAAAACTAACACAATGTACCCATGCATGCATCTGCCTGCTATACCGGTACATGCCAACAATGGTGAGGACGTGCGTGACCATTTCGAAGCCTGCAAACGTACATACATACGAAGAATACCGCTAACGGAGAGGTCGGCTGGCGTTGTAAAGTTCGTTTGTCCTGAGCAAAACACGGCTGACCAACTAGCATATACCATCACGACAGCACGGACTGCTTGCTTGTAATATGCCTGGTATTTTCAATTGCATTCCCAATCACATATCGAATGAGGCATGGGTGGATGAAGCGCTTTCGTAAGAAATGGTAACTGCGAGCTTGGAAGAGCAACAACACATACCAGGGCCATACGTACATCCTTCCTCCTGTACTGCATGGGTTTCGGAGTTCGTGGATAGTGCGCTTACCTTCGATCCGCTCGATTGAAGGAAGTCCATCAGCATCAAGTTTCCGGGGTTTGTCCTTTCCTGAGCACGGCGACGTTGTCGGGTGGGGACCACGTATCGATTGATTGCAGCGTTAACATCTTAATCTCGCAGTATAGCTTAGCACAACACTTTGGTGTGCATCATTCAAACAACTGTGTACCTGGTATCAGGTACCGGCATGCTTTATGATGAGACGACTACATAGAATCGGTGCGGCTGCGTATCCGAAACATTTTTTCTGTCAAGTCGAAGATATCATAGTACAGTTTTTCAAGTAAAGTCACACTCGTGGTGTAGTCAAGTTGGATGTCGCTCGACGAGGTGCGGCGTTCCACACAGACTGAGGCGGCGATGCCCCCCCTCTGGATGCTGTTGAACTTTCTTTAAAACTAAGTTTTATCCGTAAGCCATCGGAGCCCCTTCGGCGAGGCTTTGTTCGGTACCTCCCTTAAAGCACGAACACACCGCAGCATTTTTTACCAAGCGACATCCAGCACGACAGAGTCAGCTTTTCAAAGGTAAGAATGCTCCATTGAGACGCCACCAACGTCCACAGACCCGCCGCCTGATGACAGCGAGTTCTACACGATTGGCTGGGGGGCCATGAGTGGCTCTACAACAAACCTGCTGAAGCACATGCGGGGCTAAACGTCGCGTCTCAATCTCAACAATATCTCCAACCATACCGCCGGTGCGGAGGTGGCCAGGGTTCTCACAACGCTGCGCGAGTGCAATGGCCGCGATCTAGGCATTGGATCGAGCGGCGTTACGCCGGCAGGCAGCGACACAAGCGACAGACAGCAGTCTCTGGTCAACAACTCTAGCTTACCACCCGGGGCGGGTGCTGAATGATACGCACTGGAGGGGCGGCACCTGCGGTAGATCAAGGAGGTTCACACGCGAGGCAGTCGGCTGGATCGCGTCGCTTGGATGCGACCCCTACCGTGATGATGTCAAAACCCGCACGAGGAAGCCTACCGGCGATGCTGTTGGGCAATCTCCACGAAATGCGGAACTTTGCCCTTCGCACCAAATGGGCTTTGGTGGACATGGCACACGACATCGAGATACCGACCTACGCGGAATACGCCTACACTACTGCCACCAGCTTTCAGCTAAAAGTACTTTTGGTCCAGAGGTGGAGAAAACTGTGTTAATTTAGAATACCAGGGTAGCTTTCAAACCAAAGCCGAACGTAGGGGGGTAATTTTTGGGGGGCTCCTTTTTCAATGTCTAGGAGTCACTCGCGCGAGTGACACCCCATTATATTGGAAGCCTTGAGGTTTCGTGCCGTTTTTTTAGCGATATCATACGAATCTGCACCGGAATGGGCAGCTACGCTGCGCCGAAACAAATCGCCTTAAGTACTTTAACCGTGAGGTACAGAGTCGTTCGTGTGAGCGACTCAAACCACGTAGTGATTTAGGGCTACCCCCTCTACCGTCTAGCCTTAGTCTGAAGAAAACATCACATCACATCACATCACATCACATCACATCACATCACATCACATCACATCACATCACATCACATCACATCACATCACATCACATCACATCACATCACATCACACCACACCACCGCAGGTCGCCTCGTTGGAAGCCAGCGTCGGGCATAGATATCAAGCCTAAATCAGCGCCATGTCTACGGACTCATCCCTTAAAAATCCGTTCTCGTCGGGCAAAGATCGGTCGGCTCGTGGTGGGTCTACAAAACCAATTGAGGCAATGCCTTCATAGGAAGGCTCACTGTTCAAGGCTGGGGACATGTCGCAGGTTTAGGTCGTGGCTGTATGTTCGTCCCTGCTTGCACGATTCAGATCATCTACACGGTGTTCACAGCGGCTGTGAAAGTTATCTGGGATATCCTACAACTGGAGGGGCATCCTACAACTGCAAACCCAAACAGTTGTTTGTTTACGATATTGTTGTGGAAGAGGAAATGTACTTCAATATGACGGATGGCTGTGAGAAAAATGACAAGTATTAATGCTACGTTACCATATTATTTTGTAACAGGAACTTCCACGCGAACAACGACAAATTAACGACGATGACGGTGGACAGAGGTCGGTCGGAACAGTCTGTAGACGACGAGTTGATTACATGACCGCGGAACGGCATTAGGGAGCACAGGACGTTAGAGGGTCCGGGAACCATGGTGGCCACCGGTGAAAAAAGGACAGCCGAAAACTGCAACTTGCACCATCTGGGATAGAGCGCCTTCGTGCGCGAATCCGGGACGTGTGGCATAAGAGCGCCGATACATCTCTTGGGTGAGGACATATCACAATCAGCCGGAACATCATCCAGAGGCTTGAGCGTCATTGTCAGGGGCCGCACCTGCTGTTTCTCTCAGGGTGGCGGCTTCTACTTTTCTGCAGGATCACACAGGTGGTACAATATCACGGGGTTGCCAGTAGGAGATGCCAACTCGTGGCTCGAGGGCACCTTCGACAGCGCGCTCATTAAGGGGCTATCACGGGCAAGTTCCCTGTGCGTGGAAATCGTCAATATCGATAAAGACCTTGAAATCGTTGGAGCGTCATCGCCTGGCATTATCGGAGCATCATCATCTAGAGTCGCTGGAGCATCGTCTGGGATCGCCAGAGCATCATCGCCTGGAGTAGCCGGGCAGTTATCGCCTGGGATCGCTGGAAATCACCGAACGGGTTCGCCAGAGCACCAGCAGGTGATGACGTGGGTCATCGCCGCCTAGGGCCGACGGGTAGACACTGCCTGCTTAACCCGGGGTCCCACAAGCTGCTCGTGGGGTGTGCCTGACTCGCGCTTCCGCACGAGTGCCAAGCTCAATACAGAAACCATCTGCCAGCTGAAGGGGCGTCCCATGTTCATGTCACAAGATTCAGAACCGCGGACAAACGTCGTGGCAGAACCTGTAGATTCCACACATACATGCTGTCAGAGCACTACTTGAGACACCCACGGCCTCCGTCTTCGCCCTCATATCAATGAGGTGTTGATGTCTTTGTTGGAGAGGAGGAAGATGGGTTGGGTACCGATTTATGACCTTGATGGGTGTTTGGGCAGAGCCTTGTTCTTTTGGGCTGCAGTGTATTCTGGCAGATTCTTACCCGCCGAACCCCTTTGCACGTTCCAATTTTCAATTATGATTTCCTCCTCGAACTTCCGCAAGAATACGTTAGTTTGGTTTATTGATTTAATGATTTATTCAAACAAAAAAGAACGACGCCTGTTAATCTTAAAACTCCTAGTCTAGACTATAGTCTTACATTTTGCCGCGCACTGTGTTCAAGCCTCTTACATGCTCAATATCTGGCAATGCATTTGTAAGAAATACAAAACTTACGGAGCTGTGAGATCGGAGATATTGTCGAAACTCATCTCTGTAAGCTGCGCGTAATACTTCGATCGCGCATGCTTCGGGGTCTATGTATCCTCATGAAGAACATAGGCCGATTACTCCCTTGAGTGACAGTACCAGCGTCAACAGGACTTTAGAAAAGCGGCCACCCTATAACCATCCCGCGCACGGAGTCTTCAACTCTCGCATTATTGTAGTAACGTCTACCTGTTGTTATTGAATTATGGGATCAGCACCGCCTTAACCTTCTGTTAAGGTTTGCGTACTGTTACTAGACTTACATAATGCGCACCTTCTTTGTCGTTCGCGTGTGACTCTTGCCTAGAAGCGGTGCGCCAGAATGTACTGTCTCTTTCTTCGATACTGGTATGTGGTTTCGTCTGCTTAAAAGAGTTGCAGTACAGAAGCCAACCAACGAGCAGAACGCAAACCAGTGCAGCAAGCAGTCGATTAATTTGCAATGGTATTGATTGATGATTGGCATGGGCAGATATGCGGCGCATCATTGACTGCAGTGGAGGAGGTATGACCCCTCCTTTGGCTTGAATGCCACCCACGCATGGCGGATGCGGGGCGTCCTTTGCTCTTCTTCGTCCGCCACCAGATCCTAAGCCGTTCGGCTGCTTCGATGACCCCCCGACCCCTCATGCCCGCCTTCCTAATTAAGTGATCCACAGCACGGTCTCAACTTTAAACTGCAGTGGGGAGTGTTCGGTGGACCCTTCGGCAGATCGCAAAATTGTAACATCAATAGCCAGGTGTTTGTGCCGGTTTTTCGATGGTCCATGTGGTCCCGGGTTCTACCAACCGGCCACCGTTGCGAACATATTCCGACTGTACTTCGTGCTCATTCTTCGTTGAAATGTAGACTACATAAAAAACGCGTTTATTTATGTAGACTAAATACCTCTGTCGTGTCCGTTTGTTTCCCATCGTGGGGAGGCATACTATTATCGATAATCGTCCATGTTACCTTCACAGCGGCCTTCTGGGCAAGCCGTCGTTACTGGGGTAACTACTTTTTCCACCCGGTGCCTCCTTGGTTTCATTTTGATCACGCATGGGGTCCAGTAGTACTTCTGATTTCACTGTTCTTTCTGAGCCGATTTATTAAACGGCTTGCTAAAGCCGCAACAGCAGTATGATACCTGGTACCATGGTACCTGGTTCGCAGTACAGTGGTGGTCGCGTTGTAAGGTATATTTTATAGGGCGGGTGCGACTAAAAGGCGACCTAAAATCGCTTGACTCGACTATAAATAGGAGCTTACACAAGACGAGTCGCCTGATATGGAGACCCTACGTTACCTATATAATAAGGCGAGTCGCCTTAGTCGCCTTATCGCTTTATATACGAGTCGCCGACCTATATCCTTAATGAGGACACACAACTAACTCGTAATGCGCGCGATCGGAGTATCACACACAGCTTGCAAAGATGAGTTTCGACGAAATCTTCGATCTCACAGCTGGAGTGTATCTTCATTTTTTATAATATATCTACCTGTTACAGTAGGCGAGTCGTTCTACGGTAGCCTCCCCAACCCTGATTTGACGAAATCGCCGGTTTGAAAATTAGCTCCAGGCCGTACCTCCTGAAATACGGTGTCCCTCGACACCCCGAAGTCATCGATCGATAGATAGATCTTTGCACACAAGAAAATGTATGGATACTTCCTTTTCAACAGTATCCTTCCTCGTGTCGAGCAGCCTGAAACGTTCGTTCAAGAAAATCTCTGGTTTTAGGGGGGCTATCGTGTAATCAGTTAGGCACTACTAATATTACAGTACCGATCTAAGGCGGGTGGTCGCCTTATTATTCAGACGACTTCAGCACATGATGAAATAGCTGGACAACCCCCCCCCCCAAATGGCTACACAACACCGCCCCATTGCATTGCAAATTCAGCAGTCCTCGGTGAAGTATGTCGTGCGCCTCGGATATTGTATGCAGTTCCACAAGCATGCCCGAGAAAGCGACTGCCCCCAGTCATGTGTGCCGAGCGCAGCGCGGAAGTGTGTTGTGAAGGTAAGCCTGTACGATCCTAGGGGTCGACTACTGCTATGCAGGCGTGCCTCCGGCTCTGCACTGGTCACTCACGCGAGGGTTGTTGTGGATGTTGTTAGAGCCTATCTATCGCAAACAATTCTGATGAAAAGCTGTTGAGCTGGGTGCCAAGCTTGCGAGAAAAATCGACCACAGGGGCACACGGTAGAACACTTGTGCCGTCGCAGCTCCAATCGTCAAAGTTTGCTCTTACTTATGTGTTCGACACACGGTCGAATTGTACCTATAGGGCGAGTGGCCTTATATAGATACTGCACCTTTATAAGGCGTGTCTCATTACATACCTGTATATATTGTTCGGTTAGCAGTAGGCGAGTACGGCTAATCCGCGACTCCAAGCCGCTCGTCACTAGGTCGTCTTATCACGGGACCGCCACGGTATCGGTATAGGTGTACCAGGTATCACTTTAGAGTTGCTATATTTATCTTCCTGGTGTACACTTCCACCTTCGAGTTTTGTCGAGATTTGCCAACTCGCGATCTTGGTCTTCTTCAGCAACAAAGGACCATTCAGTATAAAACATACTACATGTGGTGCCTTGTTGTGTACCAGGTATACACCAGGTACATAACAAATACATACCGGGTAAATAATAAAACAAATAAATCAAGTAAGTATTTAAGCACCAGGTCAAAAACTAATAAATTAATAGACTAAAAGTACTGGTCAGTTGACAAAATCGGGTATGCCCGGTACCTTTGTGGCCGAAATCGGGTACATCTCTATTTCAGTGAACGTAACGACCCCAGGACGCCAGCTGATCGGCCAACGCCGGCCAACACCCGACGATGTCCACATTTCTGCCGGGTAGACTCGATTTTGGCTAATCAACAACCAAGGGGCACGCGATTATTTTACGCCCCACTAGCCGAAAATGGCCGGGTTGCTCGACTACAGCTTGAAAAAGACAAATATGAAGTCCGTGAGAACCGAACTCACGACACATAGCACTACCCATTTTCACGTGACTCTGATCAGTAACTCATTGGGTTATTATGCTACAAAACCAACCAAATATGTTTTTGAGTTCATTAATTAATTCTCACCGACTTCGTAAGAGGGATCTCCGGAGCTATCCCCTCTCCACGTACTACCACAACAATTAGTAGAACTCAAGAGAACACTAACGACTATCATAACCATTCATAACGTCTCTAGCGCGCACGCTCCTGAATGCCAAAATATGATCTGGGTGAGACTCGTACTCACTACACATCCTTCGTTGGTTACATAGCACTATACCCACTGAGCCGAAAGGAAACGACACACAGCAGTTGTAGCTACGATAGATAGCCAGCGCTTGGAGGCGGCCATGATAGAAGTTGGAAATGTTGTCCCTTATTAATTCGTTCAAGCTCTACACATGCCAAGATCCAAGAATAGCTCGGGCGTATGCCGCCAAAAATACAAAAAAAGCGCACTTCTCGCTTGTCTCGCTCAGCGTCTATCCGCGTTCACGTCGAGGTGCGGAACGGATACGGCAGGGTGAGGGGCGTTGGAGCCGCCCCCCGAAGACGGCGCTTGAACGAAGCTATTTGACCGAGAATTCCAGTTCCGAGAATCGCATACTGAGCTTTACCATGCAGGGGTAGGGTAGTTGGACATAATCACCCTATCTATGATAAAACGTTCGTCATAGCACTACTATTCAACATGACTACTATTTTGTAGTGACTTGATTAAAAAGCTTGCCGAATGGTGCCGCAATATGGAGTGTACCTTACCACTTGACCGAGAAAACGGTTGTCATAGTATTTAGATTATATATACACTAACCCTAACCCAGAGATACACATCATTGTGCTTTTTCAACCATTTCACCCCGGTGACGTCCGTCATTAAGGGGCAGTCATCGGTGTATATCCTATTGGTTAGGGTTAGGGTTAGGGTTAGGGTTAGTTCCATCCATGGTGAAAAACACAATAATGTAAGACACCCCCCGAACCCTAACCCTAACCCAATGAAACGCAACCAACCAACCAATTTAGGGTGAAACCCCCTTCGTCTCGTACGCAGTGTGCGTCAACCATTTTCTCGAATAAGTGGTAGTCTCTACTGGCTATATGCCACTAGTACCTATAATAAATGCTCATTTATGCGACCCCCCCCCCCCCCCCCCCCCCCGCCTCCCCCCCCCCCTCCCCTCACCGGTCATACGACTATATGTAGCATATATTAACCGGTGCATTCCACAGCCGTCAAACTTTTTGCCCCCCTCAAAAAACGGGTTTATAGTTGCCGCGCACGGATTGATTAACATCCCTGTTGACCCTGGCACAAGCCAGTTCTAAGGGGAGTCGCCGACCTATATCCTTAAAGAGGACACACACCACACACACAGTAATACGCTCGATCGGAGTATTACACACAGCTTGCAAAGCTATATGCGTCTAGTAACTATAATACATGTTGATTTATGCGACCTCCCCCCTTTCCCCCCCTTCCCCCCCCTTCCTGCCCCCACCCCCCCTCCCCCCCCCCCGTCCACCTCCCTCCGGTGCTCCGTCTCGAGAGGGATGCGTGGCCAATGGTCAATGGTCAAATGACTAAGGCAAGCGACAAATGAGTACGCCCCCCCCCCCCCCCCAGTCTTCCCCCCCTCCCCTCACCGGTCATACGACTGTATATAGGATATACATATTAAACTGTGCATTCCACAGCCGTCAGATTTTGCCCCCCTCTTGTAAACGGGTTCATAGCCTCCGTGCACAGATTGATCAACATCACCCTGTTGACCGTGGCACAAGCCAGTTCAACGGGGAGTCGCCGCCCTATATCCTTAATAACGAGGACACGCACCACAGTACACACAGTAATACGCGCGAACGGAGTGTCACAAACAGCTTGCAAATAAATATGAGTTTCGACGAATTCTTCGACCTCACAGCTGGAGTGTATTATTATTTTTTAGCATAATTGTTAAGACCATTTATTATGGTATTGCGTGCCAAATAGGATAGCTCTAATAAATACTACCCTGGTATCAGTATTAAACGGGAGCGTGTTTTTGACATTAAGCTGATATTTCCACCTATCCTCTATATCCAGCATAATAACCAGTGTCGTGCCGATGCCTCCTTTTTGAAGACGACGAGCTTTGAATTAGCAAACTATGAGCCAGAGATAGGCATTGTAAATACAGCAAGGTGGTTTAGTCATGCAATGCCACCTGCACTGAACACGAGGGGAAAGACAAGAAAACAAATGTGCAATCCAGCACACGATATACTGGTATACCGTGTACGACTTTTAGTTTGATTACTTTTTTCCTGGGTTAATTAAGTTTTCCATTCAGACTGACCGACGTCTATCTTGTGACCACGGGCTTGGATACGCGAGTCCATGTGAGAACAATAACAACAACATACCAGGTTCAACGAGCTGACGCGCGTACTGCGCTGGTGCGCTGAGGCTGGGGGCTTTGCTGTTTGGCCACACGTCAACCAAGAATTCACCCACCCACACACCCAGCCCGAGCCCACGACCACGGCAGGCGTGTCGGCTCGTTTCACCAGGCATGTGCGTATTCATGGCTGCTGGTGCAGCTGCTGCTGTTCGCCCACAACCAACAACTGTCTGATGAACTTGTGGGCATGCTCTATATTAGTGTTGGATATCGTACCGAAAGTGTATATATATACTTTATCCCCCGGCGTATGTATGGGGAAAAATAAAGCTTAATCTCACCACACTTCGATGTATTTTCATACACGTCGTGTGTCGATTTAACTCAATTGCATTCGCAATCAAATGTCGTTCGATAAAAATGTAAAATGATTGAGTCGAAAAAAGTGCGGTATTTCAATAATAAATTCTTCGATAATTCGATAAACAATAACGATATTATATTATGATAAAACAATGAAAAAGCCGAACGTCCCTAAGGGGGTAGGGGGCATAACGACAAACTGCAGTAGTTTAGGCTTCCCATGGGAAGAAGATAGCCCTATAGGACATCCCGTAGGAAGTCCCGTAGGAACTCCCATGGGATTCCATGGGATATTTCATACGAAGCCCCATGGGAAGTCAATCCCATGGGATGCTCTGTGGGAATATTCATCACTTGGAATGTCCGATCCGACGTCCCACGGGATGAACGACACCCGATGAGCCATCTCACAATTCATCCCGGGCCATCGGGACGAATGGGGATATCCCACAGGATTTATGAGATCCCTTGGGATGAACGGCTTCCCATGGGCACGGGATGTAGTATCGCACGGGGTATCACATGGGATGAACAACCTCTCATGGATGATCCCATGGGACATCCCGTGAGATGTATGAGACCCCATGGGACGGACGACCCCGCCTGAGCATGAGATGTATTGCCCCATTGGATATTCAATGGAATGAACGACCTCCCACGGGCATCACATAGGATGTGGCATGGGATATATCTCACGGGACGATGGGATAATATTATAAAAAATGAAAATACACTCCAGCTGTGAGATCGAAGATTTCGTCGAAACTCATCTTTGCAAGCTGTGTGTGATACTCCGATCGCGCGCATTACGAGTTGTGTGTCCTCATTAAGGATATAGGTTGGCGACTCCCCTTACAACTACAGTGTAGCTGTCAGGGTCAACAGGGTGATTTTAGTCAGTCTGTGCGCGGAAACTATAAAACCCGTTTCTGAGGGGGACAAAATCTGACAGCTGTGGAGGGAAATGTATCCTTTCATCAAGTGAATCTTGTAAGTCGAATAACCGGTGAGGGGGGCGGGCGGAGTTTTGAAGGACGTGGGGGCCTGGTTTTGATCAAAAGCGAGCGGGTTTGGAGGGGGGGGGAGGGGGGGGGAAAGGGGGGGGCAATTTGTGCATGTAAGCTATAAATCATTTCAAGGGGATAAATCTGACGGTTTTGGCACCAGTTTATTATCGGGGGGGGGGGGGGGTTGGGCGGGGGTGGGGCGTGTGGGGCAGCTCAATATGTGCGTGGAAACTATACATTATTTTGAGGGGATAAATGTGACGGTTTTGGAAATAATGCATCAGTTTATCATGTATATCCTGGGGTACGTCGTACAATCAGTGAGTAGAGAGAGGGTGGAGTGGTCGAGGGGGTGGGGTTGGGATGGGTTGGGGGGGGGGGGGGGGGGAGGAAGGGTTTTAGGTGAGGGGTTTGTTATACGTGTGGGGCTAGGTCTAGGCGATGGTGCGGGTGATGGGGAAGAAGGGGGCGTTCGGGGCGCGGGGGGGGGGAAACAGCGGCATGGATGGCTCTCGAAAGATAATGAGGCGATATCCGGTGCGTGAAGTGTTTATTAATCTGGCGGATTTCGATATTTGGTGGGGCGTTTGAGTAAGGGAGAACGAGAGGGGGGGGAGGGGGGGGGTCAGCAGATTTAGGTCACAAATAATATTCAATATAATATAGGAGAAAAGATGAGTTTCTGTGAGATCGAATATTTTGTCGAAACTCATCTTTGCAAGATATACGAACTAATAGCTACTGGTATGTAATTGTTTTTTTTTCATGTCTGAATCTGGTTGTTGCTTTGGTATGATAACAACGGCTAGTCGAGTTATTTCATGTCTAAATCTCGTTTGTGTTTTGGTATGTATGGGGAAAAAAGGTGGTTCAGGTCTTTCCTGTCTATATCCGGTTGGGTTTTAGCAAAAATATATTATAAACACTAAAATACACTCCAGCTGTGAGATCGAATACTTTGTCGAAACTCATCTTTGCAAGCTGTGTGTGATACTCCGATCGCGCGTATTACGAGTTGTGTGTCCTCATTAAGGATATAGGTCGGCGACTCCCCTTACAACTACAGTGTAGCTATCAGGGTCAACAGGGTGATGTTAGGCAGTCTGTGCGCGGAAACTATAAAACCCGTTTCTGAGGGGGACAAAATCTGACAGCTGTGGAAGGAAATGCATCAGTTTATCAAGTGAATCCTGTAAGTCGAATATCCGGTGAGGGGAGGGCGGAGTTTTGAACGACGTGGGGGCCTGATTTTGATCAAAAGGGGGGCGGGGGGGGGGGGAGGAGGGGGAGGGGACGGGTGGGGCAGGTCTATTTGTGCATGGAAACTATAAATATATGGGGGAATAAAAAAGGGTCATTGAGTCAGTTCATGTCTAAATCTGGTTTGGATATTGGTACGAATATGGAAAAAAAAACTGGTTAGTTGAGTTGTTTCATGTCTATATATATCCAGCTTGTGGCTTGTTTTGGGAAACAAAAACGGTTCATTGAGTCAGTTCGTGTCTAAATTTGGTTTGTATCTTGGTATGAGAAAAAAAAGGCTAGTTCTTCAGTTGTTTCGGGTCTAGTTCTGTTCGTGTTCTGGTATTATGGTAAAAAAAACTGGTTAATGGAGTAGTCTATAGTTTCACGTCTAGGTTTGGTTTTTGCATCTGTACTGTGAAACATATGTATAGTCTACACAAGGGCTCAGCATGGGTAGGGCAGGGCAGCACTTCGACTTGTTCGATTCAATATTCGATAGAGTATAAAAACCGTTACCACACAACACATAGTGTACGCGTGTAGAACGTAAAGTAATGCCAAGAGATTGCTATAGACTAGACTAACAGTGGACAACTTACCACTTCTTCTGTCGTTTCCTCCGTTTCTCCGTTTCTTGCGTAAATCCGATTCCGAGCTTTATCGTCAATATTTCGGTCGAATAAAACCGAGCCTACGCAGACTGACTCTCTAGTCTGGCCACGAAGAGACGTTTCGAATGCGTTTCTTGACGTTTTGACTCAATCAACCAAGCATCCAGGGCCAGCAGAGGGATAGTCGAATGTTTGCTGTATGTTCTCTACGTAGCAAATGACAGGCGCGCACTGAGCCAGCTTTTGCTACTACATGCATGATACCATAATAATATAACACGCGCGATCGGAGTATCACACACAGCTTGCAAAGATGAGTTTCGTCGAAATCTTCGATCTCACAGCAGCAGCTGGAGTGTATTTTTATTTTCATGATAATATCTAGATCCGAGGCTCGCAGACCGACTGTATCTCTGTGCGTATAATATATATTATAAAAATTAAAAACTCTGTGTGTAGTCTATATATTATCAGTGATCGTGGAGAGACTTGCTGGCGGTATTCTAGGCGTGAAACACGGTGTCGCTGCCTTCGTCATTCAATTCCTAGAATGCTATTATAATAATGCTGCTACTTGTTGCTGTAGACCAGTCTCGTCAGGTCGACGGAATTTTAGTAGTACGCGATAGCACTGAACAAAAAATTTGGCAGTTGAGAATTTCAGGCTCGATTGAGTTTTAGACGAAAATCTAAGAATAAAATTCCTGGTATGGCCTTTTTGTCTGATCGCTGGTCGCTCATCGGCCGGAGATCGTACATAAAGTAACCGTCATCTGGGGACGATAGGGTCCATTCCAAGAATCATAGTTTATTAACATACGACACCCCCCTCGTCTTCTTCTGGGGGTTCACCCCCCCCCCCCGTACGTATATACAACACGTCCTTCAAAACTCCGCCCTCCCCTCACCGGTTATTCGACTTACAGGATTCAATTGATAAACTAATGCATTTCCCTCCACAGCTGTCAGATTTGGTCCCCATCAGAATCGGGTTTTATAGTTTCCGCGAACATACTGACTAAGATCACCCTGTTGACCCTGATAGCTACACTGTAGTTGTAAGGGGAGTCGCCGACCTATATCCTTAATGAGGACACACAACCCGTAATACTACGCGCGATCGGAGTATCACACATACATAGCGTGCAAAGATGAGTTTCGACAAAATATCGATCTCACAGCTGGAGTGTTTTTTTATATTTATAATATACAACTCCGACAACCTCGGGAACGAATACGGATACTCGTATATCACCAGGACCTCCCCGCACAGTGTGGAAATCCCCAATCAATGCCACCGACCGGCCGATCTCTAAGTGGCTGAGGTTTGTATGTTATAGAGCCAGCTCCACCCGGAGATGATAGGGTCCCATCCCCGGTCCTGGGGTCATTCCATATATATATCTAAAAAATAGACAAACGGGGCAAGAAAACCGAGTTCTCTCGGGTCGACACCGCCCCCCACGATGTGGAAACCCCAGTTCCATTGGCTAGAATCGCTGATTGGTTCGAGTTCCACAGCGACCCCCCACTCTAGTAGGATGATAGAGGCTCACCAACCGATGGGGGGCAGTTCCAATGCACACGCGGGAGATAGGGCCCCATCCCCGGTTCAGAAATCCTCCGAATCTCTACAGCCCCAGCAATTATTCGGGAACTATAACGATGATCTCCCGGGTCGATATACCTTCCCGCACGGCGTGTCAACCCCGACTCCATTGTTGGCTTATTCCTCGTGATTGGCTGGTAGGCTTTGACCCAATGAGCTCACCATTATTTCGACCGAATCGGGTTTTCTCGCATACTTTTTGCATACGGCGAACATTTGCAATGCGAGCGTAGTTCAATGAGTAATTTGCATCATAGGTCGCGCAAAAATGCGATTTTGAGTCTATCTGCTATTATATCTGGTTGGCGTGCCGAGCAAGCACGCTCAAAATGAGGATGATAACAAATGAACAGCAACAACAGCGCCAAACGCAATATAAATGGACGAATTAGAGCCATTTGTATGCAGGATTCAGACCCCCCCCGGTTAAAAGCACAATTAATTTGAAACAAAAATGGGGTGTTCAAAGAAAAACGACGTAATATGTGGAACTAAGACTGGCATCACTCGAGCATAGATAGTAGCCAGCCGTGGAAAAATGCCTGAAATTAGGCCAAAACAGTGCGTATTTGACTCACTGGCATAATGGTCGAATGATCATGGAATTCTTGCTGTGCCCGAATAATCATCTCTTCGTCGCTCATGCGGCACCGAAAAAAATCGCTGAAAATTCCGATTTTATTCGCTTATTGGGTTTGAAACCTAAGCTCGCCAATATTTTCGCGGGTTTGCTTGCATACTACTCGCGTAGGGCAAAATTGCCATGCGATCGCAATTCATACCAAAACGCTCGACCTCGGGATGAATGTATGCAGTTGGTGCCCAGGGCGTCACGATAAAGACATTCCGGATGTAAGAAGAGCGGTCAAATCGCCATGTCCCGGCATACTAACAGCCATATATATTGCCCACAACTGATAAGAGCAATGAGCGCCTGCTTCGGCTTGACACAGGGTGATCTTGAATCGGACTATAATACCCCTTTGCTTCCTTCTGTCTTCTCTATTCTTTTCTTTTTTCCAATTAACTTGCGTCTGACGTGCGTATTTATGCGTAGTGATAGGTACCACGAGATATTTGTGCAGAAGATCCCTATTTTTCATGATACTGCTATATCGTCGATTGCCAGGAGATATTATCAAGAAGATCCCTATTACTCTATATCATCGCGGTTAATTCCTGGCGAACACAAGACGAACTTTTCAAGAAAATCCCTCTATTTTCTTATACAAGACGACCTTTTTAAGAAAATCCCTCTATTTTCTTATACTGTCATCAATTAACTGCCGGCGCGCACGGCGTATTGACCAGCAGCAACAACAACAGTCAGTAGCCAGCGCAATTCTTGCAACCACACAACAAAGCGTTCGAATCAATCACACCTACCTTCAGAAGCGCATCCACGTTTCGTTTATGGAGATAAATATACATGGAACTAGTGCGGGATATTTATTATGCGGTCCTGAAAGATGGATGGTGGATCGTGGACCAATATATACGAAACGACTCTTTGGAGCGGCGATGAAAAAGACTGACAAAACATCGTTTCTCGTACTGCAATTTTTAAAAGCGGCTCCGTTCATTGTGTTTGTTTTCTATTTTTTTCATGGTCTGGCCTGTTTGGTGGTGTTCTCGTACCCGGTATGCTAGTATTTCACTTGCTTTACTTTATACCTTGATTAATTGCGATTGTTTGGTTTACTCTGTCTCACAGTCTGTGACCACATAATAATAAGTTGTATCTCTCTACGATGAAGGATCAGCACGGACACTGGGTGTAATGATGATGGGTAGGGAACGGCCCCCCTCGAAGACAATGGGACCCGAAGGGTGCGCCAGCTAGCGTTGGGCTGCGAAAGCAACTGAGTTAAATCGACACACGACGCGTATGAAAATACGTGGAAGTGTGGTGAGCTAAAGCTTTATTTTCCCCATCCGCCGGAGGATAAAAAAAAAAAAATAATAATAACGAACGCTCGAACAAAGGTACTTAACCTTGAAATCCGATATCGGAAAGCAACGACACAGCAGTCAGTCGTACGATGTGCACAATATAGGCCAAACGCTTCGAGGTGTGACCATGAAAAAGTGTGGTGGGGACGAAATAAGAAGCCAATTTGGAAATGATGCCAACTTGGAAATACATGTTTTCTCATATATATATCGTATATATATGTTTTTTTCGTTCAAGCTCTGCATATATATATGCCAAGATCCAAGAACAGCTCGGGCGTATACCGCCCAAAATGCAAAAATTTGCGCACTTCTCGCTAGTCTCGCTCAGCCCACGTACCCGATCCCGGCCAGATGCAGAACGGATACGGCAGGGCGAGGGGCGTTTGAGCCGCCCACCGAAGACGGCGCTCGAACGAAGCTGTTTGACCGAGAATTCCAGCTTCGAGAATCGCATACTGAGGCCGAGACGGAAAAAAACTCCTGACCGAATCCCTAAAAAAAAAAATGGTCACATGTATAGGTCTGATAGCTACACTGTAGTTGTAAGCGGAGTCGCCGACCTATATCCTTAATGAGGACACACAACTCGTGATGCGCGCGATCGGAGTATCACACACAGCTTGCAAAGATGAGTTTCGACGAAATCTTCGATCTCACAGCTAGCTGGAGTGTATTTTAATTTTTATAATATATTTTTTTAGCTGAGTTATTCCATGTCTAAATCTGGTTGGTATCTTGGTACGGGAAAAATAAACTTGTTAGTTTCAGTTGTTTCATGTCTACGGGGGGGGGGCGAACCCCCAGAAGAAGACGAGGGGGGGCAGAAAAGTAGGCACAGCAGTTAGTCCGGCGGTTGGGGTCGGGTCCAAACGAGTGTCATACAAGCATGATCCGATAGCGTGTTGATTGGAGTACCTCGTACATGGGGTTGCGCAGGAAATTATGAATCAGGTTGATGGGCATGTCCAAGAGGGAGCCGTCGATGGGCCCTGGGAAGCAGTCGTAAAACATCGTTCTCTCCGCCGAAGGAAGTGCCAAACCGGCTGCAAATTCATATATATTTCCTCCGACATGCCAAATACACGCTGCAACTCCCTGAATAAGAATTTCATATAATCATCTTCGTATTAATAGATACTTTAAAGTTACTCACATCAGACATTGATACGAGCAAATAGTCAATCCTACAAGACTCCCTTGTATTCCGTCGTAAGGGACCTCTCATCTCTTTAAGTGGACCCGACCGTTCATCTGGCACTTGGGGAAGACGTTTTACGTCTTCACATCGAGTGCCGTCCTGTTTCCCTCTTTCTTTTCGACTGATTTTTTTTTTTTTCCTGCTGTTTTTCTCCTTTCTGGTTTTTTTCTTGCTTCCTTTTTTTTGGAAATAATATGGTTCGCGGGCTTGCATATATTTTGCCCCCATATTCATTGCGGTTGGCATTGCATAGCCAAATCACCTTGATGTATTGGCATTGTGGATTTCTGTTTCGTAGTTTGTAACCACAGCGCTCGTCTCACTCAAAGGCATCGGCATCGACAATGGTTGTGCTGAGTGTAGACGGGTGGAAATATCAGTGTAATGTAAAGAACACACACAGCAGTGTTTAAGCGCCGGTTTTCAAGCGGGAGAGTGTAGCGGCCCCTGGGCCCCTTGCTGAATTTTGCGTCCACTCTATAGGACGAGGGGCCTTAACGTGTGGGAAGAAAAACTGAAAACGGCGAGGAGATATCTCAGATCCTTTACATACCGCCTTCCTTCATCGTGGGGTCTGCTAAAAGGGACCACCAGTATTATAGTGTGAAGGCTAAGCGACACCTCTGAGATTTGTTCCCTTGTACGAATTACCTGGTAATATATATTCATGTGAACATTCAGGGGATTAATTTGAGTAACTATTGCTGTTGCGCTGTTGCACGGATGCAACATTTGGGTCTGCATAATAATAACCGTTTATCGCAACACGCGATTTTGGGCGCGCAACAGGCGAAGCGAAACATTTTGTTGCGCTTTTGCAGGCGATTGTTTTCTTTTTGTCTAAATCGCCGTAGGCGATTTTGTTGTGTTGTTGTGATCGTTTTTGCTTTATAATTATTTGATTTTGATATCATGCGAGAACTTCAACAAGCTACTACTACTACTACTACTACTACTACTACTACTCCTCCTACTACTACTGCAGGGACGGTATGGAAATTGCAGCACCAAGATCGGGGCTGGGGGAGGGGGGTTACACTCGCTTCATCCATGGCCGTATTAGCCGGAAGACCGTAGACCCGCCGTAGACCCTCGCATCCCCTACAATTCCGGGAGCTTGTGGGGTTTCACCGACCAGGCAGCTAGCTACTACTACTATTATTGTGTGCAGCACAACAAAAGGTCTAGGGAGGGGGGGGGGCGTTCTTTTTTTGTTATTATACCTTTCTGGTGTAAGGTCTTCGGCCATACTGCTGGCCTATCCTCAGGTTTGCTACTGCTGCTGATGTGCTAATCGAGCCGTAACATGGAAATAACACCGAGGGGGCATTTGGGAACGTCACCGATCACCGACTATGGCGAATGGCGAATGAATGGCGATATAGTATTACAGTAGTAGTATGTTTTTTCTTCTTTTTATCGATTGATCTGGGTGCAGCGATGCTGGCCCCCAGCTACTCCTGACTTCGGGAGTGTACGCGCCATCAGTTCGTTTCCGCTTCAAGACATCCCAAGCCATCCTGACGTACACCTTTTCGAGGTTCGGGAGGCGTCGAAACACACCTCGTTACTATTCCAGGTATATAGACTATTATTCCACTATTATTCGCGCATATATCGCAATTTTTTTCGCAACCGTCGGGCCTCCGGGGGCCATACCGGGGGGCCTGCGGCGCGCACCTGACGCCGGACCACTGACTGAATTATTCATGACTTGATGAACATCATTCATGCAGATCTAACAGATCGCTAACTTGAGTATCGACCGCTCAATCGGTAAAACTCACAATTGACGATTTTGAAGTATTTTTGTTGAAAAATATTCGCGCTTACTTTCGGATGTCTGTCTCTTCTTGGGACATGGTCGCGGTCTTTCTTCAAGCGTTTTAGTCTTTGTAGACTCAGGGTACGGTAGAGGGATCAATTTTGGGACATTTTTTCGCAGTGGCTAGGCATCACCCGCGCGATTAACTCCCGTATTTCTTTGTGCTCTTGCGCAGGTGTGGTCATAAGTCGCGATATGAATCCAGGATAGAATGGTAAGCTACGTTGCGCCTTGAAATATTTTTTACTCGTTGCTGAAAACGGGACAACGTCCCTATCGCAGTCTTGATCTGTATGCCTGGTGCAGCTGCCATGTTTTAGGTGGCATAATCAACTGCAACAGCTCGACACGCCACCGGGCGAATTTCAGAGCGCCGTAGCAACGTTAGTTGCTCACCTCCGTTTTGACGACCAATGGCCAAGCCATCGTCTGTACCACCGCAACCAAAAGCGCCATAACGCCGAGAGAAAGTCGCGCCATGATGATGCTTTAGATGATAACAATTCTGTGCTGCCGCGAACCACGGAGTGCTGCTGCTCCTCCTCCTCGAGCTCTCCTCCTGTATCAATACTCTCAGGCACACGGCAGGATCTCTCCGACTGCCGCACAATAAGACGAAGGGACCAAGCACAAGATACCGGTATTTATTTGCCGGTATGCATCATCAGTCATTTATAATAATACGCGTGTATATCATTTATTATAAAAAAAAAAATACACTCCTCCATCCAGTTAGTTGTGAGATCGAAACTCATCTTTGCAAGCTGTGTGTGATACTCCGATCGCGCGTAATACTGGGTGTGTGTCCTAATTAAAAAGGATGTACCTAATAATAGTTGACTCCCCTTAGAACTACATAAAACAGTGTAAACTGTATGTATGTATCTTGTACCGGGGTCCACAGGGTAAATAATGCGCGTACATCATATATATACCAACCCACGCATCCACATCCGAATCCATGATGAGCCCTAACAAAACGGAGAAACGTATCATTGTTTATTATTATTAATAAAAAACTTGATTGAGGTATTCGCATACCTGGTACGAAAGAGTTTTGCCAATCGGAGATGTTTGATGCTGCGGAAGGCTGGGGTGTAAGATCCAACTGTTGTTATTGATAATAGGCCTGGCACGTACCTACGTACGCTGTGACTTCCGATTTCATTTGTTTATATTTTTTGGCGGACGCGTGAATCGCTGCAGCTATTATTATTATTTTTTTTTCTCACACCTCTACTTTCCAGCTAGCTGGTGGACAAACCGTGGTCACAGGTAGGTGTCGTCCCTTCTCCCCCCCGGTTCTCGCCTTCAATTTTTGTCACGCATAGGGTTCAGCAATCCCACTGCTCGTCGATGTTTCATCGAGTGTTGCTTACTCACGCTCTCGCGCTTTCCGCAAGTCAATTTGTGCCCAAGAAAAAGTCCCAACGAATTTATACGAGTATGCACTCGGCGGGACTCGAACTCACGAAACTGACCTATACCAAGCTCGAGGATAATCTGATACGCCACAGGGGCGACCGGCTCTTACGATATACCAGGTATGCGTGTACCACTTACTTTTGGTTTGCTTTGCGTTATCGCTGGGGTATTCTTCCACGCCAGGAAATATTATACCTTTCCGATCTTCTTGCATCACATTCTTCAGAACACACCTACCTACCTGTCGTTTGTTTTGCATTTGTTTTGTTTTTGTTCTTGTTTTTGTTTTCAAATTTTTCATTTTTCCCTTTCTTTGCTATCTGGTTTTTGTTTTGTTACGTTCTCGTACCTGTTACGCTTGCATTCCGCTTGCTTTACCTTGATGGCGTGCGACTCTTTGCTTTACTCTGTTTCACAGAGTCTGTGACCACATAATTTGTATCTCTCTAGCTAGGATGAAGAATCAGCACGGAGTCTGCATTTATTTACCGTAGAGTACTGATGATGTCGTTGGGTAGATATGATGGTTTAATATTAAATCAACACATACATACACACAAGAGTGACTGGTGGAGCGTGTCCTGTGACCACGGACTTGATCATGCGACTTTTCGTGAGAGCAACAACAACAAACAGTAACAACATCAAGCAACAGCAGCAGCAACAACAACAACAACAACAACAACAGCAACAACAACAACAACAACAACAACAACAACAGCAACAACAACAACAACAACAACAACAACAACAACAACAACAACAACAACAACAACAACCACCACCACCACAACAACAACAACAACAACAACAACAACAAAAAGCCATCCACCCCTCCTACAAGTACCCAAAACATTCTTGTATTTATTATGTTTATTATGTACACCCCCTGATTCTACCCCTTGTGTATGAATTTGGAGCTAGGATACAACAACAACAACAACAAAAGCCATCCACCCCTACCCAAAACCTTCTTGTATATAGTATTTTATGTGCACACCCTGATTTTTTAGTTAGCTAAGGGCTTAGGCTTCTGGTCGGGTTGGGACCTGGAACCAGGTGTTAAAGGTATTAGTGGGATAGTAGTCCGTTTGGCTACTTGCAGAAGGTTAACCAATAGCTTACTACCAAAACTAAGCCTTATAACAATCTCCCCCTCTGAAACGGCGGGATGGCAGGTCGGCCGGATATACGGGCGGACGTGTCAATATCCAAGCCGTTCCATTTCCTGGGTATACCGGGGGAGAGTTTTTTTCAAGTTCGACATATGTCATGGGGAAAGTTTATTACGGTGGATGTCGGATTTGAACCCACGATCCACAAAAACCATGGTCTGTCGACGACGCCATTTGTTGAGGTTTTATTAATAGTGTGGGGTATTATTAGTCCGTTTGACCACTTTATTGCAAACAGTTAACCAATAATAGCTTACCCAAACTAAGCCTTATAACACAGGTAGGTAGGTGCGTATCGATATACTACTACTACTATACGTGTAGTAAGGCTTAGTTTGGGTAGGCTATTATTGGTTAACCTTTTGCAAGTAAGTGGTCAAACGGACTAAAACCCCACTAAAGCACTTACTTATTAATAACAAATGGCGTCGTCCGACAGACCATGGGTTTTTGGGTCGTGGGTTCGATCCCCACCATCCACAATAATAATTTTTTCAGATTTTTCCCATGTCGAACTTCAAAAATACTCTCCCCGGTATTCCCAGGAAATGAAACGGCTTGGATGTATTGACAGGTCCGCCGGTATGTCCAGCCGACCTGCTATCCCGCCGTTTCAGCGGGGGGAAGTGTTGTAAGGCTTAGTTTGGGTAAGCCATTGGTTAACCTTTTGCAAGTGGTCAAATTGACTAATACCCCACTAGACTAATACCTTAACAATTTTTTCAAACTTGAAAAATGCTCTCCCTGGTATCCCCAGGAAATGAAACGGCTTGGATATTGACAGAGGTCCGCCGTATATCCGGCCGACCTGCTATCCCGCCGTTTCAGGGGGGAAGAGTGTTATAAGGCTTAGTTTGGGTAAGCTATTGGTTAACCTTTTGCAAGTGGTCAGCGGACTAATATCCCACTAATACCTTGACAAATGGCGTCGTCGACAGACCATGGGTTTTTCGAGTCGTGGGTTCGATCCCCACCATCCACAAAAATAAACTTTTCAGATTTTTCCCATGCATGTCGAACTTCAAAAATACTCTCTCCGGTATTCCCAGGAAATGAAACGGCTTGGATGTATTGACAGGTCCGCCGGTATGTCCGGCCGACCTGCTATCCCGCCGTTTCAGCGGGGGGAAGTGTTGTCAGGCTTAGTTTGGGTAAGCCATTGGTTAACCTTTTGCAAGTGGTCAAATTGACTAATACCCCACTACTACTAGACTAATTTTTTCAAACTTGAAAAATGCTCTCCCCGGTATGTCCGGGAAATGAAACAGCTTGGAGTTGACAGGTCCGCCGTATGTGTATCCGGCCGACCTGCTATCCCGCCGTTTCAGGGGGGGGATGTTATAAGGCTTAGTTTGGGTAAGCTGTTGGTTAACCTTTTGCAAGTGGTAAAGCGGACTGATACCCCACTAATTCCTCAAGATACTGATACGAGTACTACTAGTACTTACTACCAGTACTACTACTACTACTACTACTACTACTACTACTGCTACTACTACTACTACTACTACTACTACTACTACTACTACGACTTCTACTACTACTACTACTCTACTACTGCTACTGCTACTACTATTAGTACTTCTACTACTTCTACTACTACTACTACTACTACTACTACTACTAGTACTACTACTGCTACTATTTATACCACTACTGCTACTACTGCTACTGCTACTGCTACTTCTACTACTACTACTACTACTACTACTACTTCTCCTACTCCTACTACTACTCCTACTACTACTACTACTGCTACTACTGCTGCTACTACTACTACCACTACTACTATTATTAGTACTACCACTACTACTATTACTACTACTGCTACTACTACTACTGCTACTACTACTGCTACTACTACTGCTACTACTACTACCACTACTGCTACTACTACTGCTACTACTACGACTGCTACTACTCCTACTACTACTACTACTACTACTAAATCTACTACTACTACTACTACTACTACTACTACTACTACTCCTCCTCCTACTACAACTACTCTACTACTACTTCTACTACTACTTCTACTACTACTACTCCTACTACTACTACTCCTACTACTACTACTACTACAACTACTACTACTACCACTACTACTACTACTACTGCTGAGGTCAGTCTGGGGCATGCTGTACGCCGACGATGCAGGCAGTGTTCCTGAGTCGGTGGAAAGCCTTGCAAAGATGATGACCGTCATTGTGACCATTTTTGAAGCAGCAGGACGCACCGTGCCCGGAACGCAAACGGAGACAATGCTGCTTCGCACACTCGACCAGGTGCTCCCGACCTCACTGCTCGTCGTCGAAGCAGCGGGCCAGAGGTATACGCAGACGATGCATTTTCAATACCTGGGCGGTCTTATCGACGCAAACGCCATCATACCAGAGATCAAACGATGGATCCGACTCGCGTGGGCATGCTACGATCGTTTCAAGCGCGATCTGCACGATATGGTAGATGCCCCGCCCATGTTAAAGGTGCGCCTGCCAAATACCGAGGCGATGGAGACCCTGCTATACGGGTGTGTGACTTGGGCTATCTGCCTGGAGCACTTCGCTCGACTCCGATCGGCACACCACAACTTCCTCCTAAGGATAATTGGCTTTTAGCGCCGACAGCGCACCGACCACCGCATGTCGTACGCCAAGGATCTCAAGAAGGCATAATGTGAGAGCGTTAAGACGACTATCCGTAAACGACGCCTCCTCTTTGCGGGAGCCGTACAACGGACGACCAATGAGCGACTGACCCATCGTGTGATGTTCGGGACGATGGCTGGTGAGGTGAACCCGGGACGAAGCCGACCGGAAAATAACTGGGCCCAATGTCTGGTAGACGACATCAGGGTATTCGAAGCAACCGAGGGGTCCACGGATAGCTCCCCTTTACTGTTCGGAGTAGAGACTGTGCTATGGCCGAGGGCGGCTAAGAATATTGGGAGCTGGCACCGGGACATCGTGGACGCGGCGGACTGCTTCATGACGAGATGGCACAGGGGCGAGGCGGAGAAGAGCTGACAACACCTCACAGCAGAGAACGCCACGAGTAGCAACCAAGGGAAACCGTGGGGACAGGGGGCGGGGGGCGGCAGCCTTCTTACTGATACAGCTGTAGATGAATGCAGAAACAAGATGGTAGATCGTGTGGCAAGGTACCAGTTCGACTAGTAAGTGGAGGGTGTGCTAATGTAGCCCTGTGTTTGAATTACGCTCACTGTATGGTGTGTTCTGTGTAACCACGCGGCGTGCCTCTATGAAGTAGGTGGGGAGAGCACAATATATAATACACGGAGCCGTACTGTCGCGGACTCTCGAACACACACCCGCGCAGAATAAGCTAAGTACCTGCCGTCGAAGGCTCCACACATAAACCACACAAAAGAAGCTCAGTACATGTCGTCAAAGGCTCCACATATAAACCACACATACATGGGTGAGCCATGCCTGTCGTCTCGCTCCACCCTCTCATATATACGGGTAGTATCTTGTCATCAAAGCCTGGGCCG
Organism: Undaria pinnatifida; assembly: GCA_012845835.1. NCBI lineage: Eukaryota > Phaeophyceae > Laminariales > Alariaceae > Undaria > Undaria pinnatifida. Next base: position 17,524,642 of record JABAKD010000025.1, on the reverse strand, counting down.
TTTTTTGTTATCATCACGACTGTCTCGGGGAGGAAGCCCTATATACGTCGAGGAATATTACAAATAGTGCCTCGACACATAATACAAAACCTCATAACACGAAACCCCCGAATATCCGCAGACCAGTATCGAACAACCGCATACCGCAAACAGCTCCCCTATTCGGTGCGCGATACGATAGGTCCCGAACAACTTATCACCAACTGCCAGGTAAAACGGCAAAAAATCCTAAATTCCATGATAAATCATTGCCAAGGTCAGACGGCAAGCCCAACTTCCACCCTTCATCATTGCCAAGGTAAAACAGCAATCCCATATTCCATCATCGATAACTGCTAAAAGGTAAAACGGCGTTCTGAATACCAACATTGTTACTAGGATACCTTACGCTTAGACTATCTCCGAACTCAAGCTTGTGCAGCGAAACGTCGTTACAACCGATGTCCTTTTTCACTGTCGAGCTTGTCAGCACAATTGAATGAGTATCAATGCATCAAGCCAAGAATTGCCCAGGTACAACGACAAACTCAATACCAAAATGTCTCAATCTCAGGTTCAGCATAAATATCATATATAAGATGTATTATTTCCAAAACCGTCACATTTATCCCCTCAAAATAATGTAAAGTTTCCAGGCACATATTGAGCTTCCCCACACGGTCCCCCCCCCCCCCCCCCGCCCCAACCCCCCCCCCCCGCCCCCAATAATATACTGGTGCCAAAACCGTCAGATTTATCCCCTCGAAAGGATTTATAGCTTACATGCACAAATTGCCCCCTTCCCCCCCCCCCCCCCCCTCCAAACCCGCTCGCTTTTGATCAAAACCAGGCCCCCACGTCCTTCAAAACTCCGCCCCACCCCCCTCACCGGTTATTCGACTTACAAAATTCACTTGATAAAAGGATACATTTTCCTTCACAGCTGTCAGATTTTGTCCCCCTCAGAAACGGGTTTTATAGTTTCCGCGCACAGACTGACTAAAATCATCCTGGTGACCCTGATAACTACACTGTAGTTGTAAGGGGAGTCGCCGACCTATATCCTTAATGAGGACACACAACTCGTAATGCGCGCGATCGGAGTATCACACACAGCTTGCAAAGATGAGTTTCGACGAAATCTTCGATCTTACAGCTGGAGTGTATTTTCATTTTTTATAATATATAAGATACTCGTGACAGTAGTTACGGGAAGGGAATATCTACGTAACAAGCTAGAATATGTTGGGAAAACCTTCAAACAAATCACCAACACCGCACTCACATAATGTCCCATCGCCCAATAGGATTGCCCTCCCTGCTTTACACTCTGCATGAAAGAGCAAACAACAGCACGTCTCCGACAGAAAAACAACTCCCATTGAAACACTCAAATCGAACTGTAGCAGCCTCCCTGCTAGACACTCCCCATGATCGAAGTCAAGCGCCATCGATCGGAAAACTCCTTCCATCCTATGCAGCGGTTTGGTGAGAGAATCATCATGCTACTATACTAACGCACGTGGAAAATCCCACACTCTCCATTGAAATTGGCCACACTCCATCTTCATAGACGAGAACGTAACGCATGTCTGCATCCAAGTGAAAAACGATGCACAAGGTACCAACACACATCTCATCACAATTCCACCAGAGGTAGGTATAGACCTCCGACAAACAATCTTGCGTGCATTGTTCGCATCAAGTATAACTCAAAATTGTACATCACTAGTCTTATTCCTCTGAAATGTAATACAGTAACCACATGAATGAATATCCAGACAAAATAACATAATGCCGATCGCTCAAATCATGCCTCCGTATACAGGCACTACTAGTAGTATTCGCCAATCAATGATAGGCACCATACCACACATTTGATATCTGGTGGTAATTATCTCGCATGCTGTGTCGGGAAACATGCCAGTTCGCGGTAAGGTCAGTCACCGTAGAAGAACTCGGGTTAAAGCACAGATCAGTTAGCAAGCGGGACACTCGGGACGCTCCTGCCATTAGAGCGGGTCAAATCTTCTCTTTCTTGCAGCCTATCACACACATATGTACTATCGGTTGCCATGTACGTCACGAATCCATTGGTTGCTGTGCACGTCGAGTATTTATGCAACCTCCCCCTTCTCAGCAAGCAGCATACAACTAGCTCGCGCGTATCTCTAACGCATCCCTTAACGCAAATTCTATAACCTACGATGGAAAATCTCTGTGTGAACAAAGCCCCCCCCCCCCCCGTGCTCGGCACATTTTGTTGGTCGCAACGGCCGCCGAGTATGCAGTCACTCCCCTCCTTCCGCTCGGCGAAAACGATGCATCTGACTAGATTAAGCCACCCATCGCAACACCCCGAAAACCAAAAATAAAAACTAACCCCCTGTCAAATCTGCAACCAGAAATAGTGCCCATGTCTGCTGTCACGCAAACAAACTCGGATTCTAACATTAATTTGCCACCGGTCCGGTAAGAAACGATAAACCCAAATAATCGGGCAACTCTGAAAATCAAAGCATGACATGTGCCTGGTACTTGGTCTAGATTTGAATGAAAATTTACATCAGGCAACCGGAATAAGGTTACAGCAGTACAACAATTTTCTCGTCCTGCTGTTGGCGATATTTCAGAGATGTATATAATGGAAATGCAGGGAACCACGTCAAAACTCGAAAATATATAAGACGTCATGATGCATATCAGGTACCAGGTACGTGGTATGATACGCTGTTCTTCCTCTTCTTCTGTTATCGCGTGGATTTTACACCAATCCAAATGTCACTTTTGGTAGTAGCAGAGAGTTATCATATATCTACCGCAATAATAGTGTTACCGGTGGGCGGGTTTCGCGCGGCGACATATATCAAATAAAGCTTGCCTCATTTTGGTCATCATGCAATGATTGTACTGTTTCTGTTTGATATGATGAAGCAGTATATCTGCGAGGATGCTGCTGCTATATCATATCATGCCTGGTGATACAGCAGTGAATGGTTAGCTCGTACCAGGCATCAGATAAGGGTTAATACTTGATACGTATTACACCGGCAGCAATCACGATCTGCCATAGACAAGGAGCACCATACCGATACACATCCCCCGGTGTTTCACCAACCGCAAAAATAAGTACAACGTAGTACTGTAAGCCGTATCTGGTACCATGTTATACGTACTATTACTTTATCATGCCAGGCTAAGTCACGGGCAACGTTAATTGGCAGTCGCACGCTAACAAAAATACGTCACGGGCAACGTCAATCGGCAGTCGCATGCCCACACATGACACGTTGTACGACGAGTAAAGAGCTCCCTATGTCCTCCCTTTCATCTCGTCATAAAAGTGCACAGAATCAGCGGGAAATACGCATAGCAGGTTTCACACTTTCCAGTCAAATCGTCAACAACTGGTTGGACAAATCGCCGAATCGTTGGATAGCGATATACTACACCATTCTTCTGCACTATTATTTCAGGTACATAATATGTCTCTGAGTAGAAAAGCATGACATCACACCATGCTTCCGCACTATTTTGCACACACCAAGACAACCTGACGAAAACTACGTCAATTATCACCATGTGATACAGGGAAACACGAAAACAAAGTCAAATCCATCACCATCCCAGCATTTTCAATAATCAAGCGATGCTACACTCGATAGATAATATGCCTGGGGAGTGCAGGTGAAATTTTGCCACGGTCAAAGGGGAACGATGATGTTTCATCCCATCTCCCATCTAGGCGTTTGCTGCTGCTGGTACTGATGCTGTTGTTGCTGCTGTCACTGCTGCTGTAACCTCCCTGCTTCTCCTCGTGTTCCTCGTCATACCCCCCCCAAACCTTACCCGGCTCATTTTCCGGTCGAAGCGATCGCATGCTATATTTTGGTGTACCCGGGTCAAACGGATGCGTTGATGCACCACGCTGGCTCGAGCCCCCTTTTTGCTGCAGCACCACCCTCCTTATCGACCCCGTCCCACTGCTGGTCGCCACAGCCCGCACCTCCCCCGGCCCATTGCTAGCGGCCACAGCCCCCACCGCTACTGGCTCAGACTGCTGTTTCTGCACTTCTTGCTGCTGCACTTTTTGCTGCTGCTGCTTTGCAAACCCCAAAAGACCCGAGCCGCCAAACTATTCCGTCACTGAATGCTCGCGCCTGACTGCAACACCAGAAACAACATCACCATCCACCATATCTGGTTCATCCAACAGCAGTGGAAAAGGCTCAGCGCTGGTCACCGGCGGTGATGGCTCCTGCTGCCGCTGTTCTGCGCGCACAACACCAACAACAGCAAGCTCCGATAGGCGGCTCACCAGCATCACCGAGCATCTCCACCCCAGGAGCATGCTGCTGCTGCTGCTGCTGCGGTTCCACCCTTTTTCCTTCCACCCCTGCGCTCCACGTCGCCATCCATGCCATCTGTTCGTCGTATTTTTTTTTTTTTTCATTATCCTCCGGCGGATGGGGAAAAATTAAGCTTTAGCTCACCACACTTCCACGTATTTTCATATGCGTCGTGTGTCGATTTAAATCAGTTGCTTTCGCAGCCCAACTCTAGCTGGCGCACCCTTCGGGTCCCATTGTAGGTATAGCGTAAGCTGTCCCTATCAGATATGTTCGTCGTAGTTCCGGTACGGAAGCCCAGTTCCGCTTGGTCTTTGCTTAGCAGACTGCAGGCGTGCCTATCCAAGCCGCTTCTCAGTTTCGGTGCGCGGTAGACCACGCCGAAAATAGGAGGAAAATCCCTTGACCTCGAAACGGCATCGACCATCGTCAACCTCGCTTGCATCATACCATCGTACCTCTGGCATGGTGGCTCAACCCCTCCTGCTCGCTTCTTCGCAGACTGTAATCGCCTCCACCAATACTGCAGGTGTTCGGGAGTGTCCGGTCGATAGAGCTGAAACTCATCAAGGAGTTTGTTGATCGCACGTTGAGTTTCCAGCACCTCTGTCTCCATATCACCAGTGCCCTCTTGAACCTCTGCCTCGGCGGCCATGCTCAACGCTCTCTCCGTTGTCAACGCCGCGTCTCGCTCAGCCAAATTCGCCGACATCTGCTCAATCAAGCTGCTGCCGAAGAAGCTATTTTTCCTCATCCATGAGAGCACCCCTTCAGCGACTTCCGGGGCCGGACGCCCCACGATAATCGTGTTTTAATAACGCTCACTGTATGACGTGTTCTATGTAACCACGCGGCTTGCCTCTATGAAGTAGGCGGAGAGAGCGCAATATATAGTACATGGAGCCGCACTATCGCGGACTCTCGAACACACACCCACCACACAGAAGAAGCTCAGTACCTGCCGTCAAAAGCTTCACACATAAACCACACAAATGAAGCTCAGTACTTGTCGTCAAGGCTCCACAAATGAACCACACAGGGGTGAGCCGCACCTGTCGTCACGCTCTACCCTCTGAAATATACGGGTAGTATCTTGTCATCAAAGATCGGGCCGTATCTTTACCATCACGACTGCGTCTCCTCGGGAAGGAATCCCTACACACCTCGAAGGGAGCCCCTATTTGCAGGACGGGCCTGCAACGAATTCTTGCAGGACGTTTTGGCACACTTTTGTCCCAGGTACCTGCACAGACCCCACCCAACCCCAACCCTAACCCTAACCCTAACCCTAACCCCAACCCCAACCCGAACCCTGACCGTTTGACCGGTACGTGGGGCTAAAAGTGCCATCGCGCGGCTTCGCCGCGCGTTCGGCAGGCGTTCGCCAAAAAAAAAACGCGGGCAATAAAAAGCGGCAGGTGGCCAATCAGAGGCACGTCCTGCAAGAATTCGTTGCAGGCCCGTCCTGCAAATAGGGTTTCTCCACGTCGAAGGCATATACCAAATAATGCCTCGACACATAATACAAAACCCCATAACGCAAAACCCCCGAATATCCGCAGACCCGTATCGAACAACCGCTTACCACAAACACCCTGACCCTTCTACATCGAGTGGTAGTTTCTGCTTTGTTTGTTTTCGTCGAGTTCAATAGAGAGAGCGCAAAAGCGACAGTAATTACTTGCTGGTCATCGTCCATATTTTTTTGTTTGCTCCGTTATTTCCCTCTCCACCGGCCTTATGCCGGTATCTTCTTCCTCTTGTTTGTGTTTTTCATGTTTTTGTCCGTGAAACAACACTTATCTTCTTCGTGTTGTTCTGTCCGTGGAACAGCAATTATCTTCTTCGTGTTGTTTTGTCCGTGCAACAGGTATCTGCTCCTCTCCAGCACGTATGTTGTTCGACTTGCAGCCTCTCCTTTCCAATCTTCTTGCTTCACATTCTTCAGAACACTTACCTGTCGTTTGTCTTGTTTTGCTTTGTGTCCTTTGTTTTGTTTTGTTTTCTTGTTTTTTTCTCTTTTTTTCTTATGGTCCAAGGGCGTCCGGAAAAGAAATTCCTGGACCCTCACTCACATTTTTACATTTTAGGCCGATTGGAGGGGGGTAGGGGGGGGGGGGGGGTGCCTCCGTACTAAATCCTATACAATAAACGCTCAATGACTGGAACAAGTCCATGGCTGTGTTATCCAGGCATAGGGTCAGGTGAATACTCAGTGGCAGAGCACAGAGCAAGCAGAAGAAGCGACATGTAGGGCCTAGCCAAAAACAGCAGCAAGCTCTGTGTATGTAGGTGAACTTGGGTGAACCGAACGGTTTCTCAGAAGGCCAGCAGTTTCTTGAGAGTATTGTTGTCACCGAGCTCGAGAAGAAAGCCGTGAGAGGCCTCTTCAACGCTGATCTAAAGCGAAAGAAGCGTCGGAGCAAGGAGGTAGCAACCACGTCAACAGGAAAGAGTGGCCGCGCAGGTCCCGCACAATCCCCCGACAGCTCGGGCAATTCCTCCATGAAAGAGGAGGAGGAGGAGGAGGAGGAGGAGGAGGAGGAGGACGACGACGACGACGACGACGACGAGGAGGAAGGGGAGGACGAGGAGGAGGACGACGACGACGAGGAGAACGACAAAGAGGACGAGGAGGACGAGGACGAGGAAAAGGAGGAAGAAGAAGCGGGCGGGGATGAGGGAGGGGCGGGCGGGGGCTCATCATCTGGCAACTTCACGGCTACAAGTAGCAGAGGTCGGCCGCTAAGTAAGAAGCGGAGGTGGGAGGAGACCTAAATAGCAGAAGTCGGCGGCGTAGTAATAAGAAGCGGCTCCGCTCGGGTAGGTGTGCGGCCATGGCGGGCGGTAGCCACGAACCATGTTCTGTTAGTTTCTGACAGCAGCGACCACTACACTACTGTGTGTCCTGCAACGGCCACACAACAACCTGCTTGTCGAGGTAGCTGGAGGATCTGCGCAAACATTCATTGTCATGGACTCCAACGTGTGCTCTGCCCTCACTTCTTCAGAGAGAGGGGGGAGGGGGTTGGATTCGGGAGGGCCAAGAACGGTTCGAAACAAGAAGGGAGTAGTATCATTTCATGTAACACAATGTAACAAGTTCATATCAGTGCCAACGCCAACGTGCCAATTATTTGCACATATAATATATCGCATCAACTCCCACGCCTAACTCAAGCGCACCTCCAACACTGCCAACAATGCCCCAACCGCATGTTTGTTTGTGAAGCACGGAGAACAGACCACTCATGATAATAATATACATGTGGCTCGTTTGGGCTCGCTCGAGCGCATTGTTTTCCAGCACACCTCCAACAATGCAGCATCCAACCCAATCCAAACGCATGTTTGTGAAGCACACAAAGCAGCCCACGGAGGATATATGGCTCGTTTGGGCTCGTGCGCACTGTTTCCACAACATCTTGCTGATCAAATGACGACCTAAGACCCTACAAGCCTGGGAAATACATGTCTAGTTTGAGGGGAAAAAAAAATGAAAATAGGGACTTTCGGGGGGGGGATAGGGGGGGGGGGGGGGGTAGGGTGAGGGTCCAGGATTTTTTTTTCCGGACGCCCTTGTATGGTCTGGCTTATTTTGTTGTCTTCTCGTACCCGGTACGCTCGCATTTCACTTGTTTTACCTTCATGAATTGCGACTGTTTCGTTTACTCTCTTTCTGTTCGATATTCGGTTAAAATACCGCTGGCAAGTGGTAGCATAAGCTTGCGCTGGCAATTGTCAAAGTACCTTGCTGGCGCTTGGGACTCAAAGAAGATGTTTCATGTTAAAAGTGTCGCTTTTGGGCAACAAAGACCAGAAGGAGAAAAAAGGAGAGGAAGGAGAGAGAACATAAGAGAACAGGAGAGTAACCGAGGTGGGGCTGGCCATACCCTGATCGAGACGGCACAGTGCCCATGCGACGGACATATGTACTCTGCGGTTGGTTGCCTGATCTACGTACAGCAACGTTCCCTGAGGCTTGCTAGTGGTCTACCGTACCTACGGCAACGTTCCGGTTTTCTCGTGGGAGCGTAGCTACATCATCGTCCCGAGAGTTAAACTAAAATCACATTCCCTGAATATTGCTAAACGTACGTTATTGAGCCGTATTATTGTTCGTAATTACACCGCATTGCTCGCATGCGCTACTGCTTAGGTGGACGGTTCGCATAACGTTGACTACTATACTTCTGCTATATTTGCAGGACTCTATGCTGCTGAGCATTGACTAGGTATACTGCCGTATTATTGTGGTCGCTACTCAACATTTATCATGAGAATAGGCTGCTGTTTCCCTACTTCTTAACGCTCCCCTTGAATGGAGTTCACGCCTGCAAACAATACTAATGTGGCAATTTGCCTTGTTACATCCTAACCTGGGCTTACCCCTTAAGCTTATACAGCGAAATGTCGTCGCAGCTGGTGTCTTATTTCACCGTTGAGCTTGCCAACTTAATGCATGTTAATGCATGTGTACGCTATCATATCAACGTTGACACTGATATTCATAAAATCAAAATACCTGAGAACAAAACATTCAGGCCCGTTCGTTGACGGCGGCAATGTGGATGTAGACAAGTACGAACGTATTTCAAACAATACTTCTGGTTTGAATATCAGCGAGACTCTGAAATTATCAAACGTCAGTCGAACGGTGTCAATGGCCTATTCAAACTTACAAGTACGTCGCAATGAATGTCTTTTTAAGACAAACGCAAGGGTTCAAAGTTTACCGTGTGTTACACTGAACTCGAAAATTAAGTAAATAATTCCCATTATAATGCCACACAAAATATGCACGTTACAGCGTTCCGTGTATTATAACCACTCCCCACGAATACGCTCTATGCTCGCAATATGGTTTCGGCCTAATAAACCACTGATGAAGCTGATGAAGCTGATGCAGCTGAACTGATGAAGCTGAAATGACGAAGCTGAAGCTGCAAGCCCCTGATGCGGTTAGGGTAACACCCCCTTTCGTGTAGGTGATGCCGTAATTGATCGTGCCGGCAAGGTAACTGAGAATGTGCTTGGCCGCCCTTATGTATGCATTGGTGCCCTTGGCATGGCCCTCGCAAGTTGGTTGACGCCATAGAGGATGTCGTAGCGTCACTCGAGCCAGGTATATTCATGAACCTCCGATTGTTTGATATCATTGCTTCTCTGAGTCGTTGCGCATACTCTCCCTTTCGGCTGGTCGAGTGACAGTTCCTTTCCTCCTGCGGGCGTGCTCACAAGTTTGTGCTTCCCCCTTCCATACTTTCCGAGCACCTTCCTGGTGCGGTCTGTCCGAGAGATGGTGAGTGTTCCGCTTTCACGGTTTCTGGTGACTCGCATGCCGAATGTCAGTTGCTTATGCATGGCGTCCACAGCAACGGCCAGATCTCCGAACATGACTCGGACAGCGTCATTGGGGAGAGGAATCACACCGACGACTGCGTGTTAGTCGCGGACTAGATAATCAGAGTTGTTGGTGACCCACGACCAAACCAGGCCCTATACGGCGAGCATTCCAAACGTGCGCTATACGAAGAGTTTAGGGCCCACTCCACCGTGGGAAGAAAATGCCCCCAGTCTATTATGGCGCCACGATCTTCAGTCAACAAGGCTTTCGACACGCGCAGAACTTCCTTAATGACGTTCTCGACCTTGCCGTTGGTCCATGGCGAGTTTGCCACGGCGAAAACGTGATCCACGCCCAGAGACGTATGCTTGGCTACTAGGTTGTTCCTAAAATGGGAGGATGTACCACTCACAAGAACGGACGGGACGCCTAGGGCGGTGCACCAATGTCGCAATCCCCCCCCCAGCGCCTTTAGCATTAGCAACCGGAGCAAGCTCCAACATCACGAAACCCGTGATATCCTCCTTCATTGCCCAGATATACTTTGTGTCGTCGTCTACCGGAGGGGTGTGTTCGCGGCCCAGGTTTTTCCCCCGAGCCGTGTAACGTGTTCACCATCACCCTGGCACCGCCTACTGTACGCCCTGCAATTGGCTTGCATTTGCGAAATCTGGTGAAATGTTTCAACTCCGGTTCCGATATATAAGTAGCCGAAACGTAGGCATGATTTCACCTCAGCTCCGTCGATCGTCTCTCCAAAGGGGCGCGGGGCTTTCCCCCTTCTGCTAAAGTCAACGCACTTAATGCAGTCATTGATGAACGTCTCCACGTCCTTTCCATTCGCGCCCCCGTACCATAAAGGGTGCAGCCTGTCCATGGTGGCGTCTTTTCCGCAATGCCCGCCCTCCCCACGGCGGGTGTAGACCAGTAAACGCAATTGGAGATCTTTGGCATCCTCTGGAATCCACAACACTCCTGTACCGGACACTATATAGACTCCTTTTTCTGCTCTGCTAACTAAGTTACCGTCGTTCAACTCAAACAGGCTTAAAAATCCAGGGCCATTGCTCCCCTGCAGGGTGGCATACTGGAGCCGAACTCCCTGGATAACGCCGACGGATGGCAGGTAATCTTCGCTTTGGCCTATTTCACCGTCCACGTTGGGGACCCCAGAAAGTGGCGCTCGCACACCCGGCGGGCGGGTTGACACGAAAGCACTAATCTACCGCGAAAGGAGGTCTCCCCACAGGTTTTCCGTACCAGAAATATGCCGGGTCGAGTATTTAAAATTTTCCAAGGTATGAGTTAAGCAAACGTTGGCTGGTTGCTCAGTACTCACACGGCTATTTGCGGGTTGAATACGATGGTCAGTGCAGACAACCGATCCCAAACTGGGCAGCCACTTCAGCCTCCGGAATGTTTCCACGATAGCGAAAGCCTTCTTATCCAGGGTGGCCCAGCGTGAATCGGATTTCGTAAACAACCCAGTCACAAAAGCAAGCGGGGTGTGTTGCATTTCAGGCGGATGGACAGACCATAAATCGGCGTCGGAAACTTGCGTGACCATATCTTTCTAGTGACGGTCGGAGGCACCTGTAAAGACTGCAATCGTATAGCCTGCACATAATTGCGCCGGAGTAACGCATTCCCCCAGAAGGTTTTTCAGCCGCGCCCTCGCCCGCTGACAGTCGATGGTTCCCTCCTCTTATATAATATGTTTAGCGCTGGCAACGCGATTGGTGCGCCCACTGACATTCTGCAGCAACGTTTCCACCAAGCCCCGGAGAGGGACATTCATTTTTTCCAGTTTAGCAAGTGCGTGTGCATCTAGACCACTGTCGCTAAAAAAAATGCAGCTCGCCTTGTTTCCGGACGTCGAAGAGACAGAAGCCAATCAATGCGAGCAATATCGTGCCTCACCCCGGATGCCGGACAGCTTGCCGCACCAGTAAACTTATGTGGTAAAACGAACGGCTTTTTCCGCTTACGCATATAAACCATGGCGTTGCAGGCGCTCCAGCACCATTCGTGCGTGCTGACTAACTCCCGCCCAGAGGACGCAAAAATGACCATGTCATCAACGTAAATGACGCAGATTTCTCCCATTAGCGTTCCTGAAACATGGCTCATAATCTCTACGAAATGGACGGTAGCATTGTAACACCCTTGTGGCTATCATCGAGGGTTCCACAGGCCTTCTGGAGTTATGAATGCGTTTTCTTCCTGGCTGTCTTCATGCAGCGGGATCTGATAGAACTCCTTGTAAATTCCAGGAAGATAAAACAGATATTACCCGCGAGGACGAGGCCCTACTCGTTCAACAGTGGGACGGGGTACCGATCCGGCTCCATGTGCGAGTTTACCACACTGTAGTTGATGACTACACGATAATGCACCGGCTTATTTCCGGCCAAGTTACCGGTATATTGGAAGGGAATGGAGTCTCCGGAGGTGACTGCTTCCCAGACGCGCGGACTGTCCACCCGCAGCGAATAACCCTTGTCCCAAGCGCTCGGACTGTCAGGCTTGGCCTTTTCTTTTACCGATGATGGTTTCACGATTGTCATTGCGGGGCTGGCATACAGCGCTCCCAAAGTTGCTATCACCATCCCAGTAGCGACCAACGTTGGTAAGAAGTAAATCTCGCCTTTTCAGGGGCACCATGCCGCGCACGAGCTTGGACGGGACCCACAGCCGGTCGAAGCGAAACCTTCATAGCCAGCACACTCGCTGGCGGATCCTCCAATATTAGACCGGCCCGCAAAGTCCCATTGAAATCTTCTAGCACCGCCAGGGCCAGGTCGTCCAAAGCCTCGCTACCAATTGCCGCCCGGGCATATTTATCCACCCCTTTGCAAGCCATAATATACTGGGGGAGGTAACAGTCGGTTGACATCACCGACAGCAGCAGACCTGTCGATTGCACCATATTCCATTACTATTACAGTGGCCATTGTCTATTGTTCAGGGTGAGGTGCTTGGGAATTTCGTCAACCAGTAGTTGCACGCATCACTCCCCGCACGAATAGGGCAGCCTGGGGAACCCTGCGGGGCTGAGCTCCGACACAACCCCGTACCACCATTTATTCACAGACTAATTATATGCATCACTGGCCCCTCGTGGCACTTCTGAACCCGCTTGTTCCCCCCTCTCTTGGAGGAGCGCGGTGGCGATACTACACTACCATTCATTGCGGACGAAGCAAGACGGGCGGGTGCGGTTTTCTTTGTTTTCTTCGCGTTCTGTATTTCTGTCCCGGCGCGTTGCCGCTTTTGTCTATTTCGTACACAACTAACTATTCTCTTCTTGTTCTGTTCTACAATACCTGGTACCTGGGAAAATACAAAGTGACCCCGCGAGCACGTTAGTAAAGGGCGCCCCCGGAGGCACTTTTGCTTATTGCGCCCCCACATTTGGGGGCATATTAGCCTCGAAAATATGAGCCACGCTACCACGCGCGATAAAGCCGCCCCTAGGATACTAGAATTGCCTGAGGGCTGTCTACAACATATATACGGCCGCTGTGCGTGCAGTAGTTCCGTCGGTCATCGATCCTTGCCTGACATACACGTGGTTGTTGTGTTCTCAGTAGTATGCTCAGAGCATTTATTCGTTGGAGGCACACTACTGTACAATAGGCTGAAGTGCCCGGAAAAAAAGAAGCCTGCTACAACGCCCGATGACAGCGACCCTAGGGTCCTAGACTTTTACCTTGCGCTTGACGACGTACACCACTTATTGCGCTTATACCGAACGTCGTCTAAACTAAAGTAATGAACGTAACGTTTTGCTGTCATGTAGGGTATCTACATTCAAACATCTCGTGTGTCAAATAGCTCGACGTCTTACCTGTTCTTTAGCAGAGACGACGGTTAACGAGAACGCAAACACATCTTTATACACGTCGGAAGAGGGGCGGTGGCCGCCATAACCTCGGTACCCGCCGCAACAGCATATATATATATATATGCTGCAGACAAAACCCCGGCAGGTCTTCTAGTATTCTGCTGTTTGTTGCCGTCATCGCGCGTGGCAGCTTGCTTTAATCCCGGGGGCACTTGAGCCCAATGTGCCTCCCAAAAAATGCTTCCTGGTATAATTTTGGGGACGTGACCACGTCCTGTGTATCCGCCGACGAGCGATAACTGACGGCACTACCACGCCCATAGCGGCAATAAATGCATAGACGATCCGCAGGCACATCTCGTATCCTATGGTATTCGTCGTCGCGCGTGGTAGCCTGATTCCTGTTTCCGTAGGCGGATTTTAGCCTAGTGAGCTTTCCACACGTTGTCTGAGATTTCAAGATTGCTTTAAAACAAGACCAAGTCTGTACATCGAGCGAGGAGTGATGGCCGACGGAACTGCTGCACCCACAGCGTCAATGCATACTGTAGAGAGTCCTCAGTTAGGTCTATAACAGTGGTGTCCTAGGTTCGCTGTCGTGGCGTGCGGTAGCATGCTTGGTATTTGTTTCCGGGGCTTTAGCCTAACGTGCCTCCAAATATTCCTCTGAGAGGTCAACTTTAGACTACTGAAAACACGACCACGAGCGAGCGCGGGGGGATGACTGACGGAACTATTGCACCCACAGCAGCCGGAGATGCCGTAGACAACTTTAGACAGTTCTAGTAACCTTGGTTCGCCGTCATCGGGCGTGGTAGCATGTTTAATATAGCCGGGGGCAATAATATAGCTTATGTGCCCTTAATTCTGGACGCGCAAAAGCTAACGTACGTGCCTCCGGGGGCGTTATCACCAAACTGCCCCCGGGGGCACATTTGTAATTTCCCAAGTATGTTACGTTTCGACGATCTTGCTGCTGTGCTGTAGTGTAAGTCGCGGTTTGACAGCAAGTGGCTGTAGCTGTACCGGCGGTTGGTGCTCGAGCTTTCTGTTAATAACAGCAGCTCCATGCTAGCCCTGAAGCCTCCATAATGCCGGAACGGCTATGAGAAAATTTAGTACAACAGAAGTATCACACGACCTGACAGGTAAACACTGCAGTGTGCTTTGCCTGGAAATAAATATATTTGAGTGATTCGATATCCGGTTTCCGATCTCGGACGGTAGGGAAGCGTAAAGCAGTATCCGAAGCTGTTTGCTTGTGACAGAGAGTATTTTTCTCTGACATTTTCCATTGTTATTGCTTACAGGCAGTGCCCTTCGTTGGCTTATCTTCGTTTACTGTATATAGACACCACGTACCTTCGCTGCCTGCCTTATCTCGTTATTTTAGCTGCCAAAATGACCTGAGCGGCTGCCACTAATAACCTTTCTTGTACTGCTGTACCTCGTCGTCCACGAAATCCGTAGACCGTGTCTACCACGGCAGAGCTTCTCAGTTGTGTATATATCGTTGTTTGTATATACACTTGTACCAGGTGTATGTATACGAGAATGAGGGTACCCTCCTTGTATCTTATCATACGGCGTCTTTCCGTGCTGATGATCCATTTGAATCTACACACGGTCAGCAGGAACCATGCATTGACCTCGAAACAAAAAAGTGGCACTTACTTGTTGTGGTCGAAGCGCTGTTTTGCATTATTACCGCATGCACAGCAGTCTTCTTGAAGAATGTTCTCGCCGGCAGGACCCCCCTTCTTTGTGGGTAAACAGACGATCTCGCTAGGGACAGCAGACAGGCAGACAGTGTACGCATCGAAAAGCGAAAACACCGTGTATCATAAGGCAAGGAGGAACGAACGTTGAGCCAAACCTCATACACGCCGGTTTATGGGTAGGGTTTCGGTCAGCAATGGAGGCGTGCTTATTTTTCGACAGAGAGGGACAGAGGGCTCGTAAAAAAAAAAACTGATCCTCTCCCAGGGATGACGTGTGATACGGGGCCGTGATACGAGTACCGGTATTGATTTTTTTATTTGGACCTCCGCATTTTGCCTAAATGTGCTTGTTGTATTGATTTTTCGATTTGGATCTGCCGCATTTTGACCCTTCTCTAAGATACCATCCGATCAAACAAAGAAAACCTCCCAAGAGCAGCAGGAGGGATGAAATAAAGGAGGGGGTGGAGGAGGTGACGCCGGAATCCGCTGAGAGAAGGGATTTTGGGAAGCTCGTCCTCTTTCTTGCAGATCCTCACCACGCTTGGGACGCTCGATCGCACCGCCGCGCAAGATCTAATGAGAATAAACCACGTTTGGATCCATGGAACACCCGAGGTTAGTGTATCTATCTAACGCGTGCTGGCTGCTGCAACAGATATTATGTTGACAGCTTAAAAATATAGCGGGGCAGATTCTACCATACATTGGCCAATCAAAACGTCCTATTATACACTGGCGAATAAAATACGCAGCATACCGTGCACGACGAATCACATCACTTCATCAACCACGTCCCCATTGCGCCGCATGCTGTGTGCAAGAGGGCAAGGTAGAGATAAATCAGAAAGCAGAGAGCAGAGAGCAGAGAACGGATAAACAGAGAACAGAAAGCAGAGAGGAGAGAAGAGGGAGCAGAGAGAGGACCGTTTCAAACCACATGGTGCAGAGGATATCAGGCGACCTGCAGGTCGGCAGGGAACTGGGCCGACTGCAACAACAACACGATGGAGCGGTTTGACGCAAGCGCGAGTGCTACCACGGCTGCTGTGAACGCCTCAGGGGCGCTTGATCCCGGCTCCATGACTGGAGGGCAAGCGCACGCCATGTCTACAGTCAACCGTTGTTATCGTCATGGTTGTCATGCGCCGGCTTGTGGCGTGCGGGTCCTATTCCTATGATCTCTTGCAATCAAAATATCGAAGGAGATACCAGACCGCAAAGCTCCTTGATGGCGGACACGAGGACACGTCCTCGTATGTGTGCACCTGGGAGTTCCTCGACCGCTGCATCAAGGCGTCCCCGCGTCTATCCTGTGAGATTTCGGAGCACGTGAGTTGTTGACTAGGAGAGCTACTCGTACAAGTTCCAAGTACTGGAGGCTGTCTTCATTATGTACCCTGGTATGTATTACAATAAAGGGGCATACCCACAAGACCCCTAAAATGAAACAGAAGACCGCACCAGGTTAGGTGTTTTCTAGAGTTTCAACCATTCAATCGGTTGTACTCACATCTGACGTTTTGCAATTTTTACACAACAGCAGTGCTTGACCTTGGTGTAGACATCGGCTTCCGAATTTCTTCCATTTCTGTAAATGCAAGCCTGCCGATCGTCGACCTTGTTAACCTGTTTCTTGTTGTTGTCCTGCTACCTGCACTACTGGTGCCCTCTGTTCCAAATAATCTGAAAATCATTTAGAAGTGTGATCCTTTTATCCACCTGATATGCTTCGACAAGCGCCTCCGCCAGCTGACTCTTTGCCCGTCTGTGCTGATGATCTGCTGCTCGGGGTGACTGTTGGTTATGTAGCACTACCCACTGAACCACGCAGTCACGTGGCTACATAGGCCAGTTGGTAGTTCTATATAACCAACCAAATATATGTTTGCGAGTCCGCCAATTGACTCTCACCGACTTCGTAACAGGGATCTTGGGGGCTCTCTCCCCTCGCCACGAATACCGTAGTATTCAGGGGCAAAGTATCATAACCATTCACGTCTCACGCTCGCAAAGATGTTATTTCCTTTTTGCTTTCCCCGACAAAAAGCGGAAATATGAAGTCGGTGGGGTTCGAACCCACGAGATATCTCTTGTTGGTTATATAGCACTATGTTATAAGGCTTAGTTTGGGTAAGCTATTGGTTAACCTTTTGCAAGTGGTCAAGCGGACTAATACCCCACTAATACTTAACAAAACCTTTTGCAAGTGGTCAAGCGGACTAATACCCCACTAATTACTTAACAACTACCCACTGGGCTACGTAGTCACCGTGGGCCAGTGGGTAGTGCCATAAATCTATATATCTTAGTTCGCTTATCACATATGCACATCCTTACGTCTGCGGATATGTCCCGCCTCTGACCGCCTTTCCGCGCGGTTTCTTCGCTGAGGCGTGCCCCCGCCTCGCCTGCAACCACCGGCTCAGCTGATCCGCCCGCTCGGCGCCGTAGCGCGCGCGCGAGGCCTCGACGTCGAGATCTACGACGAGATCTCCGAAAAATCGTGCCCTGTGAGACGTTTGGTGCGTAGTCTGCACACAGGGCTAATGTCTTCGCGTTATTTCTTCGGTACGTGTTCTCTGACCTCCGACACACGGGGGGGGGTCGATTACCTGGCCGGCGTCGCCATTGTAAAGGCCACTAAGCGAGGTTTGTGCTAGGATCTGGGGAAGAAAAGTTCGTAATCCCCGAGAACACATGCCACCCAGGCGTAGTGGAGAACTGCGAAGTCTACAGCAGCACGTATAAATATACATGTACATGATGTACAGCAGTAGCTGAAGCTATGATGAGCCTGCAGCATCACGAAGCTACAAATGGTATATGCACAGCAGCATCACGAAGCTACAAATGGTATATGCACAGCAGAATCACGAAGCTACAAATGGTATATGCACAGCAGCAGCTAGGCGTCGTGGAGAACTGCGAACTCTCAATATTTTTTAAACCCCGGTAGTCTACAGCAGCACGTATAAATCAGCAGCACGTACATGTACATGATGTACAGCAGTAGCTGAAGCTATGATGAGCCTGCAGCATGACGAAGCTACAAATGGTATATGCACAGCAGCATCACGAAGCTACAAATGGTATATGCACAGCAGGTATATGCACAGCAGCAGCTGTGGCCGCGCCTTTCTGCGTAGCAACGCAGAGCGTCACCCAGCTGGGGTGAACCGCCATGCTCTCCCATAATTTCCAGGCTGCCTTCTCGCATTGTTCCGCCGCACACGGGAAATCGGGAAAAATTTGTCGGCTTTTTCCCTTTCCAGTATCTCCCATATATGAATTAACAAACTTCGTCTAACTCTTGGCATTACTTCTTACCCTCTTAATATTTACTATCCTCATGTCCTGCGCTGCGACCGGCGGCCGTCCAGGCCGCCGGCGTAGCCCCTTGTACAACCTACAAAGATGTGACTACGTGGGCCAGTGGAGAGTTCTATATAACCCACAAAAGATACGTCGTGGGTTCGAGTCCCACTGACTTCATATTTCTGCTTTTTTCCGGGAAAAGAAGAAAGGAAATAAGGTCTGTGCGAGCGTGCGCGCTGTGTTTGTTAGATTCAAGTGGGGTAGGTTTCAAGTCGTTGTATGGTGTCTCCCAACCACAGCGTAGAGGCAAGTCGAGCAGAGAACTCATGCGTGAGACCTCCGATAAGAGTGAGCTCCCGAGAGAGAGTGCACAGTAGTCTACCATCAAGAACGCCAGCCAGGTACTACTAGGCACCCAATAATAGTCCAGAAGCCCCAACCGGCACGAAACTGATACGTTACTGTCATACTGAAAATCCCAAATCAACAGCTTCCCGGATTCTTCACAAGACAGAGACGAATCGACAATTGACTCAATTCCATAGCCTAAAACAACAAGAATGGCAAGAGGAAACTCATCCCCATGAGCGAAAACCACTTCCATACTCCCACTTACAACAATTGTAATCACAAGAAGAGATCGCAACAGCCGCGCCATCAGGGCAAAAACTAATTGCGACAGATAAAACGCCAGAGATCGCGAGGGCACCCGGACAAAGGTCTCCCGTTGTCCCCTACTACCGCCGTAGATACACAGATCATATCGGTAAAACAATATAGCATAAATTCTTGTCCGCAAACACAGAATTTATCCGACGTAAAAATTAGCCTACGCCCTCCCTGACACAAAGCGTATCTGACCATCCACAAGCCACCCCGTTTTTCGTTGCAAAACAAATGCAGAACAACTGCTTGTGAAATAATCAAATGCTCAACGTATCTCATCCTTCGAATTCCCAAACAAGATTGTAACCACCCATCAAGCTCGGAAAATTAACATCGGTAATTCAATGATTAATTATGACTTTGCACCCCCTCTCTCATTTGAGACCAGTATGTCCGGTACTGTACGGTC
The DNA here is from genome assembly GCA_012845835.1 of Undaria pinnatifida. NCBI lineage: Eukaryota > Phaeophyceae > Laminariales > Alariaceae > Undaria > Undaria pinnatifida. Next base: position 17,505,006 of record JABAKD010000025.1, on the reverse strand, counting down.
ACAAGGATGCCCAACCCCATCTCGTCAACACACGTAGGCAACCACAAACAAGAGATACTAGCAAGACCTATAAGCCAGTGTAACCAATCTTCGCCAACAAGCGTAATTACCCGAGATATTGGTCATGTGGAAACTACCATTAAACCGAAAATACTATCCTTTTGGCTTTTGTTTGCTTTAGTTCCAAATAATCGAATAAATCAAATATTAAAATGCCGCCACTATCGATACGAACAGCTCAAGCCCTCCCAGCTACGCAAACTATTCGACCATCGCAAAAACATTTCGTGTTTCACTCCTCCTATGCGAACAAGCATTCGCAAAATGATACTGTTGGTAAAACAACCAACAATCATGAATACGCCCACCTCCATTTTGCAATCAATCAGAAAACTACTGCCAAAATAAAAGACACCCGCAAAATTCAAGCAGTGCCACCATCAATACCATACATCAGCGATGCACCTCTCAATATGGTGCACCTACGTACCCTTGTCTCCAAATCGTTGTTGTGTGTATGTCAGCTCCACCAGTTCTCTTCTGGTCCTGTCTACACCGGAAAAACACTGAAGTTTTTCGGATCAACAAACGGTTTGATTTGAACATGAAAAAGACACTTTCAAATTCACCAGGCGCTATCCTAGGTATATCAGCTCCACCAGTTCCCTTCTGGTCCTGTCTACACCAGAAAAACACTACAAGTTTTTAGGATTTACAAAGACTGTTTGATTTGAACATGAAACCACACTTCAAAACTACCAGGTGAAAAAGGCTACGTATTCCACCCAGAACGAATCTGAGATGATACTATCTGCGGGTCTCCACTCTAACCGCAAATAAACCGCCTACTATTTACGGGTCTCCGTTCTTGCCGTAAATAAATAAACGTCATATTCGACCAAAAGCAATATTTCGATTGAAAAAGGAATCCATCGTAAAAATAGGTTCACCACTTTGATCATGCCTGTTCCCCCCCCGCGCCCCGCGATGTTGCGGAACCATAAAGCTCCGACTGGTGATATTATGAACCGATTTGTTCCTTCCATGACCTCTCCCGCTGCTGTTGTTGCTGCACATCATGGAGTGCGTGCGACCATGCCGCTTGACTTGTTGCCCGGACGAATCCCTATATCGTTATTTGGTACTGCTGCAGACAGCCCACGATCAACCCACGTCCATTCCTATCACTGTTGTCAGCGGCAGGAAGCACATAGCTGGCGGCCATGCGACTTCTCGCGGAAAATGCAGGTAACCCAATACCTGCTGCCTCCACAACCAACCTTCCGAAGTAGAGGGCACACGCCAAATATATAACAAAATAAATACCTTGCGACTAAGAATCCCCCGCTCGCAACACACGGCGAGGTTGCCTACGGCTGTACTTCCGCCATAGGGCTTTCAGTTGCTGCAGTTAACCCCCCTGCCCGCTGTATACGGTGGGGGTGTCCTAGGTTACGCTATCACCTTGGACGTATGTTGCTGCTACTCCCTGCCTACGGTCATGCTCCACCGTAGGGCTTTCGCTACTACTGCTGTACGTAGTCTACAGCAGCAGTGGCTTCTCCCTGAAAACGACGTCTCCACGAAAACATCATTCTGGGTCCGAAGACAACTCGCCTATCAAGCTGCCCTCGCTCTTCCACTATCGAAGAATTCCGACGATGGCAGTACAGCATCTCTCCCTGCCATACCAGCGGTGGCTCTCTCCTTCTCCCCACCGGACTCCTCCTTGCGCCTTGCTGCTTTTCTTCGCTGATCTCGAAAAAGGTTGACTCCACAAACATGGCCCTTCCTTCCCCACCAAGTTTCGATGATAGCACGGCCCTGTTCCAATACTGCTGACCCCTAGACCCCTCATGAGACTAGACCGAATTGGTTTGGTCTAGAATGTCCGTCAGCTCCAAGTGGGGTAGGTTTCCAGTCATTGTATTATGTTTCCCAACCACAGGGTAGAGGCAAGTCGAGCAGAGAACTCATGCCTGAGACCTCCGAGAAAAGTGAGCTCCCGAGCGAGAGCGCACAGTACTCTACCATCAAGAACGCCAGTCAGGTACTACTAGGCACCCAATAATGGTCCAGAAGCCCAAACCAGCACGAAACTGATACGTAACTGTCATACTGAAAGTCCCAAATCAACACGCTGGAGACGTGAATGGTTATTTCTGATAATTTGCTCCTGCGTACTACGGCAGTGCGTGGCGAGGGGAGAGAGCCCCCGAGATCCCTGTTACGAAGTCGGTGAGAATCAATTCGCGGACTCGCAAACATATATTTTGTTGGTTATATAGCACTACCCACTGAACCACGCAGTCAAGTGACTACGTGGGCCAGTGGGTAGTTCTATGTAACCAACAGCGACAACCAACTTCCACTCTTGCATCGTGGTCCTTCTGCGAATAACGTTTCACAACTATTCGTACCATTGTGATTGTACAATACAAGGGACAATTATTGCCTTCTCCGTTCTTCAGGCAGCCTTTGACGTTCTTGACATATGGTGCGGTTCAGACGGGAACCGCCGGTGAATACTTCGCGAAGGAAGCCCAGACCGGTGTGACATCTTCTGGTCGACTGTTGCAGCGACATTCACCTTCGTGTGTGTCGTTGCCGAACCAGGAACAAAGGTTGCTGCTGCTGCCGTCGCATGGGAAGCCGGCACCAAAGATCACTAGCGTTATCTTTGTTCTCTTCGGATGAAAGATCGATATTATCCAATAGGCATAGACTATGGCTATCATCTCTGCGTTTTCCGAGCCTCAATTCCATTGGCTGAGGGTTCCCTCCCCGCCGGGCCTAGCCAGGGGTCGAGGCGCGCGTGGCGGGAGTTGCCCCTCGGGGAAACCCCCGTTCCGCCGCATCGGTTCAGCAAATTCAGTCAATACCATCTACCGTGCCATCATACTCATTATTAGAGTAGTTGCAGCTTCAACTTCCAGAATTCAGCGCAACCCAAATCTCGAAGCAGCAGAAATCCCACCTCACAGCAGCAGCGGTCAACAGCAAGGATCAAGGAAGTAACACACAACACAGCAACCGCACCAACACGACATCCGCTCTCAGTTCGCCGACAAAAGACCACAACTGTGTGCTGCTATTGTTTCCCCCCTGTTTCCACTCTCAAGCGATATCTCGGTGTGGTCTGTTAATAGCCGCAACGCTCCACTGGTGAAGGCACTGGTAGTCGCGAAACTAACGCAAGCTACGATAGCGGCGTGCACCTGGCTTTTCTGGCGCTTCTCGCTTGAGGAGCTGTACAGGTCACACACAGTAACCCTTCATAGCACATGAAAAGGCGAGAGGAGCTCCGTCGGCCAAAATAAAATGTTAAAAAACATTATTATTTCACTTGTACCGCTGTGGTCGTATCGTTGGGCATTTTACCGTACAATGGTTGGATACATTTTGTCAGGGAGTTCAATTGTCATTACTGGGGTTTCTTGTGAGCTCTTGAGGTCTCCCGTTATCACACGGGGAAGTGACATGCCGTTGTACCGACTCGCGCGACCGCGGGCCCGGTGGTATCAGCTCCGAGGACTTCCCCTCGTAGGCTCGGAGTGCGTTCGTCCACAATGCAATAGTTCGTTCGTTATCACACGAGGAAGTGACATGCCATCGGCAATGGACCTTCCCGTTTGTATATCAAGATCTCAAGAGCTCACAAGAAACGCCAATAATGACAATTGAACTCCCTGACAAAATGTGTCCAACCATTGTACGGTAAAACGCGCAATAATACGACCACAGCGGTACAGCACCCTCCAAAAGCCCATCTCGGGCTACCAACCACACGTTGGCACAGACCGAGTAGCTTTTTGATAAACATAGCTGTCCGTACGTTGGGCAATGGTCAAATCCAACATACCGGTCAGTTTCACCACGACCTAAGTTCTACCACGTTTACTGACCGTGAATAACGGTTGTTCAGCAGCCACGTCGTCACGAATGCATCTTCAAGCAAACCACGCACCACGCGTCACACCTCCAATTGCACATGCAACTTGCCGAAACCCAGACCACATAAGGAATGTGTATTCCAGCACAATAGCCACCCCTGTGAAACGGAAGCATCAGCCTCGGACATGCTCTGTCCTCACACAGCCTCGGCGATGAACCACCAGCTGTGGCTGCATCAGGTGCTATCAGCGCCCGGCGCAGAAATTCCAAGTCAGCAAAAAAACTCGAAATTCAACTTTTCGATCAAACCAACAATCAGCAATTCCAAATTCGGGATCCCCCCAAACCACAATATGATCACAAACGCAGCCTATACCGCTGCACGAGCGCCCACTTCTGTTCCGCCTCCAGCCGCAGTGCCTTGAGCTCTTTTTGCAGCACGGCCGGCGCGTCATGGAACACGCGCGACACCGGCTCCCAGGTGCTCTCCGCCTCCTCCAGTCCTTCCCAGGCCACCTTGACGACAAACTCGTCGCCGCTTGCAGCCCGATTGATAGCCGAGAGGCAGTCGGGGCAAGACTCTGCCGCACTCCACCACAGGCGATTACGTTCAGGTGGGGTCTTCGCCCGCACAACCTTTGCCCCTGAATGAAACCGGACCGCCACAGGCTATTGCGTGCAGGTGGGTCACCCGACAACGCCCGACATAACACGTCAAGGCGCGCGCAAAAAACGATATCGCGCAGCATCTTGGCACATTCCGGCGGGGAGCCATGCTCAACAGCGTTATCGACAGCTGTTTCAAAGACGCCCGCACGATCCCGCATTTCCACGTCGGAATCCTGGAATATCATGGGTCGTTGAGACGGCAGCGTCAGTGCGACCTCATCGTCCACGTCGCCTGGCGCGTCACCGCCCGGCACGAACGCTGTGACAGCCATCGCCGCTCGCAGCACAGCACCATCGTTGGGCTCGCCCACAGAACGAGCTGTAAGCTTCATCCCAGCGCCCCCTTGACGCCCTTGTGCCTTCAGTACAGAGGTCTTGAGCTACGCCATTATGTCGATGTCGAGTTTCTCTCTCAGCGTCTTCTGGCCGGTGACAACCACATCGCCTCCCCAGGGAACACGATAAACGGCATGGTAAATCGGACTGGTCCCCATGGTGTATCGATCATTAAATGGAGTGGACACGATTTCGTCTCAATATTACACTCCTGGCCCAACGACGTCACCACACGCGCATGCCCAACAAACGCCTGCGTTAACGCGGTTTGCGTCATCCCCGGCTGTCCCCGCAGGGCCTGTACCAGCTCCTCCGATATTACTATGATGCTTGAACCAGAATCCATGAGCACCTTGACCTCAGCAGCCGCCGAAGCACCGGGCACCGCAAGACCCCCCGCGAGATGCTGCGTCAGGACCTCCACATGCGGTTCGTTCTCTACTCAATTCACGATCGGCTCAACACATCTGCCAGGCTGCACGACCGCGACACGCGCGGAATAAATGGTGCTGGAATCTCCTCGCCACTGCTGTGACGCGGTTGCCGCCGGCTGCACCGGAACGGTGTGAAAAACTGGTGTTGCATTCTGTGGCCCAGCGCTTAGGGAAACCTGGTGCTGCACCGTCTCGGTGAGCCCGTTATCCACTGGTGCCATCTTCTCCCGCGGCACGCGAATGTACACGTAGTCTTCGTCATTCTTTGTAGACGCTTCAGGCGCAGCAGGTTCGGTCTTCGTAACCACCGCTTTTAAGGCGGTCTGGTACCCACTAGCTCGAGGGGTGGCAGACGCAGGGGCCATCCCAGTTGCCTTGCTCCGGGTGTGCTGAACGGGACCGTTTGTAGACTGCTGCTGCTGTGTGGGGGTCTGGCCGTGGCTCTGGCCATGGACGCCTTTCCCCGCCTTAACCTGCTGGCTTTGGGGGCAGTCCCACTGCCTGTGTCCCTGCTTGCCACATACGAAACACTCGCTGTTGTCGTACCGACGATTCCGATCTGATTTCACACCAATAGGCTTGGTATTCTCGCGTGAATCGTGCTCGTCAGCGGCGCTTCCATGCGGCTTGGTCTCCGCAGCAGCCATCGACCTAGCGTCACGCCGTTTTGCTGTTTGCCGACGTTCAGCATCATTGGCCTCAATTACAGCTTGGTCCCGTTGCTGCTTGGCAACAAAGTTGAACAACGCGTCAGGGTCATGCGTTACGAGATCGAAACCCATATTTTTTTCCACCTTGCGGCGGAACTTGAGTGGCTCGATTCCCGCCGCTATTTGCCTCAACCAGCACGTTGCCCTGCTTTAGCGTGTACTGCCGACCGTCGGGCCTCACCACCTCCGTGAGCCCGCTGTCAGCAAGGTATTTCCGAAAGGCACGTTTTTGCATGAACACCCTGCCATCTACCGGCACGCACCCATCCATCTTCAGCACACAGAATGTTATAAAAATGAAAATACACTCCAGCTGTGAGATCGAATATTTTGTCGAAACTCATCTTTGCAAGCTGTGTGTGATACTCCGATCGCGCGTATTACGGGTTGTGTGTCCTCATTAAGGATATAGGTCGGCGACTCCCCTTGCAACTACAGTGTAGCTATCAGGGTCAACAGGGTGATGTTAGGCAGTCTGTGCGCGGACACTATAAAACCCGGTTCTGAGGGGGACAAAATCTGACAGCTGTGGAAGGAAATGCATCCGTTTATCAAGTGAATCCTGTAAGTCGAGTAACCGGTGAGGGGAGGGCGGAGTTTTGAAGGACGTGGGGGCCTGATTTTGATCAAGGGGGGGGGCGGGAGGGGGAGAGGGGGGAAAGGACAGGTGGGGCAGCTCAATTTATGCGTGGAAACTTCAAATCCTTCTTGTGGGGGAGGGGGGGGAGAGGGGGGGGGAAGGGTTTAGGTCGCATAGATGTAAGGGTTTGCTATACGCCTGGTGTTCGCCTTGTGCTAGGTCTAGACGATGGTGCGGGTGGTGGGGAAGGAGGGGGCGTTGGGGGCAGGGGGGGGGTGGGAAAAGCAGCACCGGCATGGACGGCTCTAAAACGATAATGAGGTGATATCCAGCACGTGGAAGTGTTTGTTACTCTGGCGGATTTCGATATTAGATGAGGCGCTTGAGCAAGAGAGAGCGAGGACAAAAAAAAAAAAAAAGGAGGGGGGGGGGGGGGAAGGTTTTCAAGAGGTTTAGGTCACATGTAGTATTAAAATACACTCCAGCTATGAGATCAAGGATTTGGTCGAAACTCATCTTGGCAACATTGTGTGTGATACTCCGATCGCGCGTATGAATCATATATATAGGGGCTTGCTATACGCGCGGTGCTGGGTCTGGGCGATCGTGCGGGGTGTGGAGAAGGAGGGGGCGTTGGAGGGGGGGAGGGGGGATAAATGAAAGCTACGTCATGGATGGCTAGAAAGATAATGACGTGATATCAATTGCGTAGAAGTGTTTATTACTCTGGCCGATTTCGATTGTAAGTGGGGCGTTTGAACGAACTGGGCGGGGAACAAAAGGGGGGGGGGGGGAAGAGGGCGGAGATGAGTTGGAGCTACGGCATCGATGGCTATAAGGATAATGAGATTGTATCAGCTGGCTGGTAATGTTTACTACTCTGGTAGACTTTGATTTTAGGTGAGGCGTTTGAGCAAGAGGGATCGGGGGGGGGGGGGGGGGGGCATTTCTATGTGTGCGCGGAAACTAAACTAAAAACCCTTGAAGGGGACGAATCTGACGGTAGCAGCAAGAAGACACCTATATCACCTGCCTGGTAATGTTTTTTATTCTAGAAGGTATGATGTTACATGTAGTATGCAACTCAGTTTTTAGGTGTAGTAAACAACGTGTTAAAAGCTTCATTATTTGTTATTGTACTTGGATTGACAGACAGAATATTTCAGTCGATGGGTACAATCATGTAGGTAGCATTATTTTCTGACATCGCTAATTTTAAGAAAGGGATACATATTGCCAAATACAACAGGCGAGGTGATGTGGTCATGCAATGTCACCGCCATTGAGAACGAAAGAGAGAAATGCGAATCGTTAGTGCTTTGTAAGGAACGCTTAGTGTATACGCGCTCCAAAACGTTACTTCGTTAGTCATACTCTGCTTGGCATAGGTTGGGAGGTGATCATGCAGACGGTATTACCGCAATTTTAACATATGTGTCTATCTGGCGGCAAAAATCCTCATTACTCGTCTGCTGCATATCAACGCCAGCAAACGTTTTGGGCCCTTGTATTAGCTCCTCCTCGGAGAGGTCGATCCAGGGCTTGTCATCGTAGAACTCATTAACCACCGTCATTTGGGTCGCCGAATCTACCAGCTCTCGCCTCCTCGCGAGTACCCGGTCTCCTCCATCTTGGTTTGTGATATGCATCTGCTGCTCGTACTCCGAGTAGGCAACAAGAAATTCAGGCATATCTTCGAAGATAACAACATCACCACCCAACCTAGGCGGTCTATCTTCCCCGATCGCCACCTTGATTCCGGCTTCAGCCGGCCGCCGGCTCGGCCTCCACCTCTCGGGTTGCCCCAGGTTGCAGAATGGACTCCGTCAGCGCCCTGCGCTCGTGCTCCTCTTGCTGCTGTAGGGTCTTCCATTGCTTTCGGTTGGTGTCCCACACCAGCACGCAAAACAGTGCTTTCCGGCCTCCGAAAAAGCAAATTGGTCACGTTTTGGGCACTAAGTAGAACTTACTCAATTCAATTGCATTGTACCGATCCGCGCGACCGCGGGTCAGGTGGTATCAGCTCCGAGGACTTCCCCTCGTAGGCTCGAAGTGCGTTTTGTCCTAAATGCAATAGTTCGTTCGTTATCACACGGGGGAGTGACATGCCATCGGCCATGGACCTTCCGGTTTCTATCTCAAGATCTCCCCTCAGGAGCTCGCAAGAAACGCCAATAATGACAATTGAACTCCCTGACAAAATGTATCCGGCCAAGGGATCGTTTGACCTATGAATTGCAACGTTCATATCGCGTCCCCAAAAAACAGGGTATAAAAGGTGTTTGCTTGGAATTTGTACGTGGAGTTGTCCCCGCGTAGTTAAGGCATGGTTGGATACTTTAAGCTGCATCCCAACAGCAAGTGTCCGGGTATATCGCGATCATACCAGTGGTTTCGTTGTTAGCTTTGTGTGGAAGTACGAGCTCACACGAAAATATAGCTTACTGCTTGAGAGTAAATCTTATAGAGTTCGTACTCATATAGACGAGCACTGTAAAGTAGACCACCACTGCGTCAGTCTGATGAAGCATGTGGCAGTGAGGGGGGAAGCGTTTAACCAATGGTTACGCAAGGGTGTACATAGTCTATACCAAGAGTAGTCTATACATTCGGGCGTTATTGATGGGTTAATTGAATGGAACGACTGTGTGCAGTGTGCGTATACTTGAAGGATTCTCTTGGCACAGTGAGAAGCAATCAACTAATGGTCATCATTTTTTTTGTGTGTGTGAAAAGCTGGGGATTCCTGAATACATTTTTGATGTATTCCCTAGTAGATCAGTATTATTCCATAGGATAGTAAGCTGGTGAGCAGCAGTCGTGCGCGTGAACTGTAGACCTGTACTTCGAGGTGGAATATCTGATTGGGCATATTAATCTTATACTTGTCCTACTACTGATTCATTGTGTTCATTCTGTCAATAGCCAACCGTTAATGATTGACAGGAAGTACTTTTTTACAGGCTGGTACTGTGTAGCGATAGTTCGTATACTATCAATTAGTGATATATTTTATTGATGCTGCCAACAGCCAACCGTGAATGACTGACAAAAACAATTTCCAAACAAGTAAATAAAGATGATTCGTATACCATCAGCTTGATATATTATAAAAAATGAAAATACACTCCAGCTGTGAGATCGAATATTTTGTCGAAACTCATCTTTGCAAGCTGTGTGTGACACTCCAATCGCGCGTATTACGGGTTGTGTGTCCTCATTAAGGATATAGGTCGGCGACTCCCCTTGGAACTACAGTCTAGCTATCAAGGTCAACAGGGTGATGTTAGTCAGTCTGTGCGCGGAAACTATAAAACCCGGTTCTGAGGGGGACAAAATCTGACAGCTATGGAAGGAAATGCATCCGTTTATCAAGTGAATCCTGTAAGTCGGGTAACCGGTGAGGGGAGGGCGGAGTTTTGAAGAACGTGGGGGGCTGGTTTTAATCAAAAGGGAGCGGGGGGGGGGGGGGGGGGAGGGGGGGGGGGGGGGGGGGAGGGGGGGGGGGGGGGGGGAGGGGGGGGGGGGGGGGGGAGGGGGGGGGGGGGGGGGGGAGGGGGGGGGGGGGGGGGACGGGCGGGGCAGCTCAAATATAAATTCTTTAGGGGGATAAATCTGACAGTTTTGGAAAAAAATGCACCAGATTATCATGGCGGGGGGGGCGGGGCGGGCGGGGCAGCTCAACCTGTGCGTGGAAACTATACATTCTTTTAAGGGGATAAATGTGACGGTTTTGGAAAGAATGCACCAGTTTATCATGTATGTCCTGTAAGTCGTACAACCAATGAGTAGAGGGCGGAGTGTTCGAGGGGATGGGGGTGGGGTGGGGGGGTGGGGAAGTGGGGGGTGGGGGAGGGGGAAGGGGGGGGGGGGGAAGTGGGGGGAGGGGAGGGGGGGGGAAAGGGCTTTAGGTGGCATAGATGTAGGGGTTTGCTATACGTGTAGTGCTAGGTCTAGGCGATGGTGCGGGTGGTGGGGAAGGAGGGGGCGTTGGGGGCGGGGGGTGGGGTGGGGGGGGGAAGCAGCGGCATGGATGGCTCTAGAAAGATAATGAGGTGATATCCAGCGCGTGGAAGTGTTTATTACTCGGTCGATTTCGATATTAGGTGGGGCGTTTGAGCGAGGGAGAGCGAGCAAAAAAAGAAAAAAAAAGAGACCGGCGGGGGGGGGAAGGAGGGTTTTTAAGAGGTTTAGGTCACATATAATATTCAAATGCACTCCGGCTGTGAGATCAAAGATTTGGACTCCGATCGCGCGTATTAATCATATATGTAGGGGCTTGTTATACGCGTGGTGCTAGGTCTAGGCGATCGTGCGGGTGGTGGGGAAGGAGGGGGCGTTGGAGGGGGGGAGTGGGGGTTGGGGGGGAGGGGGAAGAATGAAAGCTACGTCATGGATGGTTAGGAAGATAATGACGTGATATCAACTACTGCGTAGAGGTGTTTATTACTCTGGCCGATTTGGATTGTAAGTGGGGCGTTTGAACAAACTGGGAGGAAAAAAAAAGGGGGGGAGGGGGGGGGGGGAGGGCGGAAATGAGTTGGAGCTGCGGCATGGATGGCTAGGAAGATAAAGAGATAATATCAGCTGGCTGGTAGTGTTTACTACCCTGGTAGATTTTGATTTTAGGTGGGGCGTTTGAAGAGGGATCGTGGGAGGGGGGGGGGGGACGGGGGCGGGCGGAACATTTCAATATGTGCGCGGAAACTATAAATCCTGTTAAATGCAACAAATCTGACGGTTGTAGTAAGAAGACATCTCTTTATATCATCTACCTGGTAATGTTTACTATTCTAGAAGGTTTGATGTTAGCATATACATCGTATTAGTTCAGCTTAATATACTGAATTGTGGTCATAGTCTCGCTCGTGTAGTCGATTATGCCTTTTTTGACGTTGGAGACATGCCACATTATCGTTACCATGCAAATTACAGCCCGTTATGCTGTACCGTTCGTTGTCGTTACGACTACACCATCGTTAAGTCGTGTAAATTTTCTCGTTAATGTGAAGTCCGGTATTTCCTGTTAACAATGATTGTGTTTATGCAGTTGCACATTATGCATGCACAATTTTCTGGCAAGACCGTCCGTCAGCACATTTTTTTGTTTCATCACTATGTGTGTACCAAGCCTTGCAAGTAAACCGTTCTGCACTTTATGTAGTGATAACCAATGCATTGATCGTAGTCAGAGGTAACACCAACTTATATACAAGGCTTCGTATACCATCGTTTGTATAGAAAGGATTCGTAAACAAACATTTTCATGCAACGTTCCGGATACCAGCGTGAGTACAAAAGATTTCGTAAACAATCATTCTGTGCAAGGTTCCGCGGTCCACTGTCAAGCATGAAAGGTTTAGGAAACCATCATTTCGTTATTATAAAGGTTTCGGTTTTCATTGAATATGTAACCTTATATCATACAATCGTGCATGAGAAGGATGTGTTGGTTGTCCTCATGAACACGACGGTTATGATCCATCTCATATCGGGGACTCCGATGTATTGGTAAGGAATTCGTGTATGAGGTGTAAGGAGGCTATTTGGTCGGGTAATTTCCTGCATGAATCGACATGAGTTGTCGCTCGTAGTTTAGCTCCATATGAGACCGAGACGAGCTCGACGGCTGGATAATATAAGAGAGAGTTCTGTGACACCGTCTTGAGCCACCACCACGCCTTCCCGCGCCAGCTACGTGTACACCTTTAGAGATCTATCAACAGGTGCATATACAATATATACATATCACTGGTAATTGATGCATCGTGCATTATATGACTGAAACACTTCGTAGAAATCCTATCATGCTCGTACGAGCGCGTGGTTTTCGCTACGCAAGGGGTGACATGATTAGTTGATTGACAAATGCAAGGCTTATACATCAAGTACTACTGTACAGTGACTTCGAATTGGTAGAGAAATGGTAACCTGTCTCTGTCCAAAGAATGTTCGAAAGCATACTGGGTTCTCCAGTATAAGGCATTCAAACATTGGGGGAAGATGTGGGAGCCATGTCTCGTACAACGTGCACATATCCAGAGGTCACCGTAAGGATCTCCCACGCAGGTATCACCAATTCACTTGGTCGTATGATCTTCGTTTCTTACCTTACGACTGTGACATCAGATCTCCTATGATCTCATCAGTAAGATCTCGGGACAATCCTTCGTCGACGGACAAACTATGATTGGTAATATTGCCCCAAGACCATGTGATGCGTAAGTAGATGTGTCGCACACATCTGTCACTCTTCTCTCGTTCCAGGCTCGCCGTCGAGTCTGTCACCCGTCACCTGGCGTGTCTCCACGCTACGCATACAAAAGAGAAACAGTTGCAAGCCTCGAGTCGAACCTTGGGTACCTAGTCTAAACGCGCATTTATCCGAAACTAATGCCCTAGCGTGAGAGGAAGCTAGGGACCTTCGCGATGTCTTGTTGGCTAGATGTCACCGTTCAGCGTTGATAGGTATTATGTGGACGCGCGTAGGTCAGGCAAGACGCCCAGATGTTCACGCAAAGCTCATGTATATTATCGCACCTCCGCAGCCATCGACAGGCAAGGAGTATCGCATGGCAAAGCAATCTACGCCAGCAAATTAACGGCCTTAATAAACTCATATTCCCCCGCAGGGGCATATCCCTCATCAAGTGAATAACTCCCTAATCTCCGATGGAATATCTTCGTCGTAAGACAGGCCGACCAACACAGTTTGAGAGGTAACGTCACTCCTCTCGGGCTCTCTGCCGTGCCTTCGTGCCAGATCTGACCTGGTAAGGTGTTGTTGGCTCATGATTCGTCATCGTATTATCCTCATGGTCCCTGTTGATTTACATGCCTACAGCAGTAGTACGATCGATGTGCCCCCCATGTCGGTCATGACGAATCGGTCCGTCAGCTGACGTCTACCATATTTCAGTCGCGATGTGCTTCCTCCAAAACAAGCATGTCTCGTCTATCATACATGGTCAGAACGCTGATGTTGTCGTCTGAGCCGAAGATGTAGACACGTGGATCGTACGTATTCGCTGTGAATCCCATGTAAGGACCTTCAGTGAACCGTTGACGGTGTTGAACCAGTTGCGAGGGCTTTAAAGAAGTCCGTACAGGCTTTCCTTGAGTTTGTTCGCGTGGGAACGTTGGATTTGGGAGCGAGGGACAACGATTGCATAGCGACGGTACACCTGGTACAATTGTAGAGGGGTAACCATGCGGCCTAGCGAAGTACCTAAGTAGTACACTGAGAAACAGCGCAGCAAAGAATAACGTTGGCACCTAAGTTACAGTATCATAGTAGAGGAGATCTACTGGTCGCTGCTTAGCGATAGTGATATCTCATCGCTGCATAGCAATAACGATGTTTGATGCAAATAGTATGTTATTGTTGCAGGCTGTTTGAGGGCGACAACGGAATACGAAGGGGGGAATGCGTGCTGCTTGGTGATGACGATAAATCGAAGGGTACCAGTACTCTTTTAGTTAGACGGCGATTTTAACGAAACCTGTTTCGATGCGAGGGAAGGAATGGGTTGGCTCGATCCTCCATCTTTACAACACTGCTGCGGGGGCATTCGCTAGACGAAGTATGTGTTGATGGTGATGATTGCGAAAATATCTCTTGTTGGATCCTTCGAAGTCTACCGTACAACCTCAATTACGAGATTTTGAAATAGTACAAGATTGTTGCGGGGCGTTAACGGAATAGAAAGGGGGCGTGTTTGCTGCTTGGCGATACCAACCTCTCGAAGGATCCGCTGTTGATTGCATGGCGATTCCAACGAAACCTGTTAGGATGTAGAGGGCTGGGAATTCGCTTGCTTGCTAAGACCGGCTCCTGTGAAATTGCATGTACGTGCAAGGTTTTTCAGATTTGCACGTAAATTCAATAGGCCTGGTGTGCTCAGGCTGTCTCTACCCCGCTGTGGAAGGCCGTGCGTACCAGAGCAGCGTACATCTTTCGTGGTGTGCCTTAACTTGGGAGACAAATATAATTCCGCGGCGGGGTGCGAGGGCTGCTAACTAGGGCCTGCATGGGTACCTGGTCTGCCAGAGTACCGGCTTATCCACTGTAGGATGCTTTGGCCACTAGGACTAAACCTAGCCAGTGGTGGGTTACCTTTCCCGCCAGAACTGCACCCACCTCGCTACGGGGTGCTAGTGATATAGCTAGCCCACCTTGTGGTGTTTTCTACCGTACCGACGGGCCATTATCCAATCACATTTTGGTCCACCCCTCTAAGTTGTGTCTGCCCCCCCAGAGGCGTGCGTAAACTGACGTGGCATACATTTCAGACCACCACACTAGCCGTTCAACCGAGTAAAAAAAAAGCTGAACAACCTTAGCAAGAAAAATATAACACGGACGTCATCAAGGCAGCAAGATTTATGAGAAACTACAAAATAGCGTCAGCTGTGAGATCGAGGGCTCCGTCCAAACTAATCCCTGCACGTTGCGTGCGATACCTTGTAATACGTGGTGTCCGTCACTTTGCCGTGCAAGCAGGGATAGAGGGAACCTAACCATTCCCTTTCGTCGAGGCACGTGCTGGGCCAGGCGAGATGACGACCGGGGCGGCTACCGACATGACAAGCACCCATATATCGCCCCTTCTAAGCACTATAAAACCACCAACATCAAGAAGCGACTGTGTTTCACCCCACAACAGCATAAGGGCGACAGCATTCGATAAAATACGCTATGTCCACGCCAACGACTGCGCAGCGACCCGATTTATGCTGTACATGTTTTCCCGCGGTAGCGACGGGAGCCGCGCAGTGTTAAGGCTCCGTGATGTTATGATGCTCGTGTGTTGCAGCGACTGGGCCAGTCATCACGCATCTTCCAACTACAGTGCCTCTTAGATCACGCTGCTGAGCTCATCGTAATATTTCTTAGCGCAGGATACTGCAACACCCCCCCTGCCCGACGCTTAACTTTGGTACCGTGGGCGTAAAAAACGGGCATCCCAGCCACTGCCCAGCAACAGTAGTAGCCCATCCGACCCTCTGTTTCTTCTCGGCTTCCTGTTGCTGCAACTTGTGAAATTGGCCATCATCGACGGTCTGCGTGCTCACAATTTCGTCAATGTTGCCCCTAGCACCACTGTTGATGGTGGGGAATTGGCAACTTTCGGTAGCTACTGTTAACATAACGGTGTTAGGCTTTTACCATAGACGTGCGTTATCAGTCTAACATTGCCCAGATAGATATCCGCAGATTCTGCTAACATGGTAACGTTATGTTACCGTCTACGCAGCGTTTGACGTAACACCCTAAGACTGTGTTACCCCAAATAGAGTGTTAGACATAACGCCCTAACATCACGCTAACACGTTGGCCAGCACTACTAACACCTAACATCGTGATACTCATAACACACAAAGATATCATTACCATGGTGACCGCCACTACTAACATGTTATTCCGACCCGTCGTCTGCTGCCTTAGGGTCGGACAACGTAACATTCAACGTACGTTAGCAACGTTACAGGCTTAGCCGACCGTTACGTAATATTATGATAAGATGTTAGTCTAAACGCCGACGTCCTCCTAACATTATGTTAATGTGTTACTGCCATTAAACATGTGATTTCAACACTTTGTCACTGTTACCATAGCAATCAATCCCGTTCTAACATGTTGTCATTGTGTTATCGTTGGGGACGAATTCGTTCCCACATTACGTTGTAACGTTACCCTTTGGGTCTTCCCGAGGTCTAACATGTGTTGTCTTTGTTAGTGGTAAAGTTGTGAGGCGGAGAAACATCATGTTGCCGTGTCAATAAATTTGCCCGAGATCTCGGTGCGCGGGATAACATGATTTAGCCGTGTGCTATCGTATTTCGCCGAGATCCCAATGGCTGTGTAGCAGCAGCACATAGGTGCCGAAAACAGAAATAGTATTACTGTGTACCAGCAGCACATATATTATGCCGAAATAGGCAGTAGTACTGTGTAGTACCAGCACATATGTGCCGAAAACAGCAGGAGTACTGTGTAGTACCAGCACATTCTATGTCGAAAACAGCAGTAGTACTACTGTAGTAGCAATACAAGACACAAGACACGCATCAGGCATATCAGTCTGCAAAGCAAGCAACACGTATCATAGGCGTACTCATGGTGCCGCTGCTGTGTGCAGCTGTCCACTCGCACACACCTCGGGCCTCACCACGAACCGATGAGATCGGATAGTGATGGTGACGACTCCGAGAGCCCTGCTACTCTCTTCGCAGTCGCCATTGCGCATTCGCCAACACAAGACACACACTACTCGCACTTGTCGAGGGCGAGGACAGCCGCCGCCTGCGACATGTTGATGCTCGAGATCGACGGGAGCGAGGAAGACAACCCTCCTTGCATGAAGCGTACACGGCGTGGTTTCCCTCGCCCCACCTACAAAGCCTCTTCTGTGGGTTCGCTGAGATGCTCTGGTGCAGCGAACTCGTGCGTGAATGTACGTAGTCGAGCGATCGCCGTAGCTGGTTAATTTTCGCGACTTTGTTAAAAAAAACATCTGTACAATGCTCGGGTTTCACTACAACGGTTGTCCATCCGATTGTGCCCGTTTGATTCTGCCACCCGAAAATTCATCTCATTTTCGGAACGTCTTGCGTTCGGTACCCTAATATAAGAGATGGCCTCTGTCACGTGTGTACTTCAACCACGTTTGGGTAGGAGCTAACACAGTGACAGGTGACAAAATGCTAGCTTTTGGTTGGATATGTACGTTATCCGTTTATCGTGTGGTATGGTACCAAGACGTACGCTAACACCCTAACATAACGTCACTCGATACGAACCGCTGCTGACACAGTAACATAATAGTAACGTTATATTGCCCATGTACGTCATGCCTCTAACGTGTGTATCGATAACCACTAGGAATTCCTTTCACACACTAACATAGTGTTATGCAAGCGTTTAGTTCGGCATGTACGTCATCCGTCAAAAGCGTGCTACGCAGTAGCAGGCAAGAATTCCGCTGGCGCTGTAACATAACGTTCCTCGTTACGGACTGCTGTCGCCAACACGCTAACATAAGGCTGTTCAATTGACTGCTGTCGCTAACACGGCAACACACTGTTAACGTTTAATTCACGGTAACACACTGTTAACGTTTAATTGGCCATGTACGTCGTCACTTCAACCCGTGTTACGATAGCCGCTAGGACTTCCACGAACGCAATAACTGGAGTGATATGTAGACAATTAATTCGGCATGTACGTTATCCGCCTACTTTGTGTTACGGTAGCAAGTAATACTTCCGCTGACACCCTGACGTAACGTTACTCGCTACAGACTGCTGTCGTTAACACGCTAACATAATATTAACGTTTAATTGACTGCTGTCGCTAACACGGTAACATAACGTTAACGTTTAATTGGGCATGTACGTTATCCCTCTAACGCGTGTTACGATAGCCACTAGGAATTCCGCTAACTCACTAACATAGTGTTAATCCTGATGGACTGCCTACCTTAACACCGCAACACATATACTGCGGTTATAGGGGATCAAGGTAAAACTCTTAACATTATGTTACGCGATCGCCCGCCAATAGCAACACTAACACTATGTTATCACGCAGCCTAGAAAGTAGACAACGTAATAGCGTAATGATACCATTTTTTTCGCTGACCCGAAACATTTACGTCAATTTTTAATTGTTGCGTTATCCGAGGTGTGAACAGTTAACACAGGAGCCGAACGCTACCACAGCAGTAGCTACAAGCTACCGCAGCAGCTGAAAGTCCCTACAGTAGCGAAAATAAAACTACTACAGCATAGAAGAAACTCAAACGACTTGCTTGCAACAGGTCGTATCACTTTCTGGCGGCGTGTGAACAGACCGAAATAATAAAAAATGCAACAACTGATTCACTTTTATTTAAGCATTGCACCGACGCGGGACATACCCCCGCCGCCGCCGCCGCCGTCGTCGAACTCCACCCCCTTCCCCCATCTGTCGCCCTCTGCACCCCCGTTCCCAAAATCTGAAAACAAATGACCATGTACTCAGTAAAAAGTCTAGCCATAGCATCGAATAGTTTCCTGAGCGTCTTTCCTGGCATCCTGGCCCCCCTTCTGCAGGTACTGCTCTCGAGCCGGGTCACAGAAGCAGACCGGGGAGGGGGTCGATAATGGATGATAGGGCAACACGGTTGAATTCAACGAGCAACAAGAAGGGGGGGGGGGAGGGGTTGGGGGGCGTGCTAGATTAGAGAGGGCGGCACGTGACAAGAGGCAGAGGAGGGGGGGAAGGGGGGGGGGCTCACTTCTTCGTGGGGTGCTCGGAAGCTGGAATACAACACAGGAAAACTAACAAGAAGCACGAATACTGACCCAGGCTGGGTTTCTTGTTTGGGACAGGATGTGTTCTACAATAACTTCAGTACCACGGCTCCCGAAGATTTGTACTGTAATACTGTCCGCCTACCAACGGCTCCGGATGTCAAAATCATTACGAAATGCACCGTCGCTGGAATGTTCTTCCAACTGCAAGAGCATCCCTACTCCGCGAACCTAGAACAAATCATGACGGGGTGAGGAGCGGAGGGTGAGCGCTAGGGGGGCAGGCCTCCCAAAATTGATGAATAGGCTATCGATGTCAGATTAGATTGAACCTCAAACCTAAGACGACCCCAAGCTCGAGCGAGTACGAGTATTGCGTAATTGCGCGCGCGGTGATAACTTGCGGCGCCAAACGTCCCCAAGGGGGGAAAGGCACAAGGTTTTGGGGAGGTACAGTTGAAAAACGTGCAGGGGTAAACATATGCCTGCACCGGCAGCGGAGGCGGGGGCGGTGGGGGGTGAGGTTGGCGGGGGGGGGAGCAGGGTGTACTCGCCTGCTGGTGCTCCTCTTCCGCATCGAAAAATTCCTGCACTTCCTCGAGCTCAGTGGCAATCTTCCTCAGCCCGCGCGACGACTTTTCTTTCTCAAAGAACTTTTCTGCCACCTTTCGCTGTAAATAGTCAACATTGTGTTGGCAAAAAAAGGGCCACGAGGGTGGGGAGGAGATCAGGGCAGGCACGGGGGGCACGTTGGGAGGGGGGAAGGGGGTGCAAACGCAGGGGGGTGGAGGGGGGGGGGTGGGGTAGGAGAGAGGGGGAGAGCAGGTGGACGCTGGTGCGGGAGGGTGGAAGGGGGCGGGAAGGAGCGTACTCGTTTTTGGCTTGCGCTAGCTCACTTTAAGGGTTCGCCCAAGCACAGGGGGTAAGGCGCGTGGTGTACCGGTGGGAGCTCAACGATGCGTCGGAGAGACCCTGGCATACAGCACGCTGGTGGGGTTCTCGGTGCCACATACTAACATGATACCGGAAGAAGCGGGGTCTTGGTACCCTGTGCGGTTGTCATTTTAAATGATTTCGTCCCCAAGTTTTTTTTTGCACAGGGGTGCCATCGCGCCGATAAATTCCAAGGCGCCGATCCTTGCGCGGAAATTGAATAAAATAAAATGTGGTCCTATACACTGACGCACACCCCTGTGCGATGACTCCAATCAGTGCGTTGCAGTCGTGTCGTTTCGTATGGATTTTACGCGTTCTTGGTTGAGTGGATAACGTTTACCGCTTTCAATGAAACAAAAACAATAAAAAAACATAAATAATACCTGGTAGTCTACATCACTTGGTTCTTGCCTTTTCCCCGCACCTCTGTGCCAAGACCACGATCTGTGCCAAGACGCCAATCTGTGCCAAGACCCCGACACTTACCGTAAACAGGAGTCCCCTTCGGGATGTGGATGGTCTGAAATCCCAGGAGTGTCACAAGTTGAAAAGGGGGGACGCACAGGCGTTCCTACGCATCATTGCATGCATATATATCTACTCGTAGCCACCGGGCAACAACGAATACCATGAAAACCTGTTGAACGCTGAAGAAAATAATACCCCATTGCGCAGCGAATCCGGAACGTCACGCTGAACAGCCCGAACGAGTTTATAGTTTAGTTCATACGATTAACTCAAGGATTCACCGCAGCGTGTGGGACGACTACTTCGCTGTTTAAGGGGTCGGGGCAGAGTAGGGTATGCATATTACGCGCTGTTTTGAGCACATTTGAAGGGCTTACCGCAGTGTACGAAAACGTGAAACAAAAAAACAGTGGGTATAATTTCGCTTAGCACGCCAATAGCACGATAATACAAGTTTACCGTGGCAAAAACGATCCCATTTTCACTCCAAGCGATCTGTCCCCAAACCGTGGGTGCAGTTCTAAAGGCGTTATAGTGCGCGATGTAGCAACTGTTTTGGGGCCCTGGCATAAGCGATTTCAAAAGCGACAGATGTGGTCTTGTTAGCCTCCTAAGAAGACAGTTACCCACATGCCGGACTCATATCATACGTCTCCTTCCCTTGCACTTCGAAAACACACCCTTGCCCCAGCAGCCCAGGCTGTTTCGTGTCACAGGTGCTGTACTCGTCTCTTTTTCGCAGGGATTCCCACGGCTCGGGTCATTTACGGCTTTTTCCAACCAGGGTAACCCGCCCCGCCCCGCCCCGCCCCGACCAGTGAGACGTGAAACCTCCTGGCTCGACCTGACCCTCCCTGTGAGGTTTCGCGCACCTTCTGACCCGATTTGGCTCGACCCGTGAGATTTTGAAAAGCTTCCGACCAGACCCGCGGGTCGGGTCATGGTCGATGAAAAGCCCTCTTTTTTCGCCGACACTCTTTCTCTCTCTCAAGTCCAAAATGGCTGCAGGACTTCGCCGTCGTATGAACAAACAACCCGGCGTTGTCCTGGTTCTCGGCAATGCTAGAGTAGGCTCAGGGGTATATGTAACGGCATGTCGCGAAAAAGGCGAACAAAAACTTGCCAATAATTTTCCCGATAATATGAAAAACCTTTTGGCACTTTATGTTTAGGTCTCAAAACAGCAAAGCAAAATAGCAAAAAGCAAATATAAAATGCCATGAACTTGTCACGAATGTTAAGGGAAACACCTTAAGCACAGAAACGGCAAAATAACGTACATTTGGACACGTCCAATTTCCCTAAAACTTGCCTAGTTGGCAAACAACCTTGTGACACATGACCTAATACCCGGCAGTATCCAGTGCGCTAGCAGTGCCGAATAATATATATATATCGTTAAAAACGGCCCTAATAAACGGTAGTATCCAATACGCTAGCAATGCTTTTGGCATCATAGAGGTGTTTTCGAAAGCAAAAAAGCAGCATAGTTGGGGCGTATTTCGAACATAACGGGCGTAGTCGGGGGGAAACATGTTCCGTGCGCAGTAGATGTACGTTATGCTCCTCATCAAACACTGTAAAGCACCAACACACAGGAGAATCGAGCAAACTGAGTAAAACCCTAGGCACTGCCACGACGTGAGGCATAAAAAAAAAAAAAGCTTTCGGATGGAAACGAAAAGCGCAAGGAAACGTCATGTCATGCGACTTGGCTTGCGTGGTGGGTTGCAAGACTGACCGCTGCCAATGGGAAAGTTCAAATCCCTCGACCGGCGGATTTGCCTTTTTTTTGTTTTTGCGTTGGTAAAATAGTGTAACATTTACGAATGACTATTATAGGCACTGCCACGCCTATCATACCTGATCGTCATCGTGGAAGTACACCCCCGCCCTGTACTGCGTCCCCTTGTCATTTCCTTGCCCGTCTACCTGTGTGGGGTCGTGTCTGTCGAAGAAAACTCTCAATAGGTTCTCGAACGTGGTTTCTTTGGGGTCGAAGAGCACCTGCACTCAATACATTTAAGGCGTAGGGGGAAGCATGGGACGGGACGGCATTGAGAAGGCATTTATGGAGGCATTATTAACATACTATTAATAACACCTTCGGGACTTCAGAGGGGAAGAATGTCCAACCCACGTCACTACTACAGCATCGGCCACACCGAGCAGCGGTGACTGTGTCGGAGTTGATACGTTAAAAAAAGAAAAGCGGTGCAACAACCGAGATAACGCGGTGAAACCTCCACCAATGAGCTTCAACACATGTAGAGGGTCTGTCCAAGCGTAAACATCCGAAAGGCTGCTGCGGTGGGTGCCTGAAGTACAACGGAAGGAGATGAACGACACGAGCGCAGCAGCTGATTTTTTATCGCCGCCCGCCCTGCCTAGCAGGTTCGGAAGATCGCAAATTGTCGCTGTTTAGGCCGCTATACCCGTATCCCAGAAGGGGTAAGGCAATCACGTATGGAGAAAGCGCATATTAAGGGAATGGGATAGTGAGGAATTGAAGCATAGACGTACATGTACGGCGACGAGGCACGGCATGTGGGCCGTGCGGTGTCGAGTCCTTTGAGACAGTGCTGCCTTGAGGTATTGAGGCACCACGGCATTTCGAGGCATGGGAATCTACGAGCCGTGGGTGCATTGAGGCATCGACGTTACAAATGTGGCATATGGCAACGACAAGGGCAACGACAAAGACAAAGATATCGACGGCGAAACGGCAGCACTAGCGGTTTCAAGAAGTATATCACCTTGGTAGGTGTGGCGTGAGGAGGGAGGGGGGCGGGGAGTAAAATAAGTCTCTGGCTCATGACGGATGCCCCTGCTGCCTGACAAAATAAAACGAAGCACACATGGCAACGTAAGCTCGCAGAAGCTGTGCACCAGGTACCGCACCGCACCGCGCTACACCGCGCTGCACCACGCTACACAACACTCTGTCAGGATATTTGCAGGGCAAGTACAACTCTCAACATGACATTTGGGTCTTCGAGATGACATCTTCAACGCAGTTAGCCCGGACGTCTGTGACACGAGGGCCTGATTCTATGTTGTGCTGTGTTGTATTGTGTTGTGTTTTGTTGGAGGTCCAGTAGTCCTAGAAACGAATTACAGGCGCTTTAGTTTTTTTCCAGGAGTCTAAACTCAGTATTGGTATCAAGAGGAAAATCGTCGGCTGTAATTTGCAAATCGTGGTCCACATATCGGAAAAGTAGAAAAAAACATCGAAAGCGGCGCAGCTGCGGTTCTCGCCCGTTTCTGGTCCGCTTTGGTTGGGATTAAGGTAAGGGGCTAGGGTCAGGGTTAGGGTAAGGGGTTGGGTTGGGTCTACGCCCATGCCTTGATCCCATCACTGGCAGTGCCTCTTGTGCTTTTTTCTAGCCCGAACAAGTGTGAGCACTCAAACTACCCGATTTCAGGATCAGCTATCCTAATGGAACCTTACGTAGGAAGGCTCTGAACGTCTGGCGGGGGCGAGGGTGGGCCGTCTCTCTACTACACCGGCACCGCTACTCAGCGAAAGCCAGTGCATGCTCTATCATACTGTTGCGAAGGGCCGCCACACTTCACCTGCACAGCCTCGGTGTGTCCCGTCTTCCCCGAGCAGACATCGCTGTAAGATGGGTTGTGCACGTGGCCTTGAGCGTATCCCGTCTGTGCGAACGATGCGAAGAGTCCCGCACGATTCGAAGGTCAACAGCAGCGTCTGATTGGAGGGTGGGGCCAATCAGCGATGGTGGCGAGACTACCGTATAACACGCAAGACGACACATACCCATGGACGATTTTCAGAGCTGGTTTCTCTTCACAACGGGGGAGAAAACCAAGAAACGCCGAGCGATGAATCCATGAAAAGATAGCGACGGGAGCTTTCCAAAAAGTCGCCATTTTCTTGGGGTGTGCCCCCCTCGTTTCGGAGAAAACCGGCGCTAAAAGCCATCACAGGGGGGGTGTTATCTTGCGTGTTCTACGGTAAGTCCGTAGATTTCCTGGTTTCCCGGTGCGACGAAAAAAAGGAATAGTGAAAAACCACCACCACAGCCACCATCACCACCACATGATACTCACCTTCGTGGAAACGACGCCTTTAGCCCGTTGGAACGCTAGCTCCAGCCCCCAGAAGCAGCCCCCCGCGAAGGTAGCTTTCTTCAACACTGCGTCCACCTTGTCAGCATCCAGCACCTTGACGTCCATCACCTACGGTTGGGGTTGCCCACGCGCGCGAGGCGGCATGAACAGCGAACACGTCGACACCTTTCTCGCAACAAAAGCGTTGCATCCTATAAACTATTGTATAAAAGCAGAGGATCCCAGAGTTATTCAGGTGTGTTACCACTAATACATTTGCTCTCCAGTTAAAGCACCTTCGGGCTGTTTTCAAAGACTTGCTGCAAATGACAAAAAATACGCAAGTTTTGGGCGTTTTGCTTGTCCAAGTTTTGAAATAGCAAATCAAACCAGCAATTAGTGAAATATTTTTCCATCAAAAGTTGCCAACGAAGGCCCAGCGTAGTGTCCAAGTTATTTTTTTGGCCAAACACGTGCTATTTTGGCAAGAGCAGGTTTCCATAAACTTGCCAGTTTGGCAAAAACAATATTATTATTCAAGAGCCAAATTTAGAAGCGGCCCTTATTGGGGCGCGGCACAGAGAACAGCACAGACGCCGACACCCTCCTCGCAACGACAAAAACTGTATCATATCATACCATCGAACGGTCGTCTGCTCGCTTTCTTGTGGAAATGGTCATTGCTTGTGCAAGTGGTGCTCGTGCAAGTGGTGCTTGCTTGCTTGTAGACGTGGAGGAGGGAGGTCAAGGGGTGTACTCATTTTCATGCATGGCCGCAGTCGTATGACCATAGCTATTAGTAGCTATTAGACCCTCGCATCCCTACAACGCCGGGACGGAGCACGTCGGGTTTTCACCGACCAGGCAGACATCGCGTGAACCAAGCGCAACGCGCCGTGCGGTGTTCGCGGAGTCATAGGATGGGTGAGCTGCAACAACATATTAAGAATCACTTGTGTCGAGAGGGCGGGCGGATATTGCAGATTTTTCTGAGGGAACTCAATTTTCCTAAACTTCCCCCCATATTCAACAACACCAGGATAGTGTTACTGTAGCGCACCAAGGAAGTCCCAGCGTCCTCGGGATTCCAGTCGATTGTGAAGTTGTCTTGCGTCATTTTTGTGACCCTCGCTTTTTGCCCAGTCCAAAGTTGCAGCTGCGGATGAAAGAGCAGGCATGAGGGCATACGATACGCGAGGAGGGCGGGCACACGGTGGGGTTGTTACGGGGTTAGGGGAGGAGGTACTACCGGTACCACGTCTGGTATACTATACTCCTCATAACGTATCCCAAGCCCCGACTACCCGTGCCGGTGCTGATACTATTTTCGTGGAATCACTGAAAGAGTTGTGTCCTGCCCTTGTACCGGTGCCCGGAAAAAAAAAAATGTGGACTGCTACGGCGGCGTATTGGTGCTCTGGGCGTCGACTGGAAAACAAGCGTTTCATACGAATACGAATAAGGGGGGGCTCAACAGGAGAGGGAGGTTGACGGGGGGGCGGGGGGGTTCAGGGGTGCCTGAGGAACGAGCAGGTCTCAGCTATATTTTGCGGCTTGTTTCGCCATCTATGCAGACCATTATAGTATATCTCCAGCTGCAGGCTACCAAAAGCAAGGGCGTTGTTATCCCTGCGATTTTGACCTTGCTTACCACCCCTGCATGATCAACCCTGTTATACAACACTTCCCTCCTCTACCACAAAAAGAGATCGTAGCAATCCAATTTGTACCGCGTGGACATGTGGAACAAACTTTTCAATATTACGCTTTCATGGAAAAACGTACTTTCTATGCCTTTCTCATTTCGGTGAAAGCAAGCGAGCCTGAGTTAGCAAAATCGACAAAAATCGACGAGCAGTGCGGATGCGGAATTTCGCTCACGATAAAAAGACAAGTACCGGGGAGTGAGAAGGGAAGACACCTGTGACCACGGCCTGTCCAGAAGTCCACTGAGGGTACAGCCTCCCACAAGTGGCGAAACAAACAATAGCAATATCCAACAAGGTTGGAATGTCAGCCTTGCAACCTTAACTTTGAAGGACACAACAGCTTGCGCTGCCGCTGCCACGGAAACCGAAGGGCACGCCAGCTGACGCTGCATGGCCACTACACATTGAGATAATTTGACACACGGCATGCATGAAAATACGAGGAGGTGTGGCGAGCATAGCTTAATTTGTGTTTGCCCACACACTACTCACCACCATCCCCACCCTCAACTCCCCCGGCGCCAAGTCCATCCCCAAAGTCGCCGTCAGCTCAGGGTCGTCTGCAAGATCCATGTTCCGCACATCATTAAACAGCACCAGCGTTCAGCACAACATCTTACCGCACAACCCTCACACAGCAGCGGTATTTAGTACATAATCATTGAGCAACAGTATTCAGCACATCGTTAATAAGCTTATCAACATACTGCAGCAGTAGTTGGGGAGGTGGTTAAGGGAATGGCTGTGGTGGCGTTGGTGTTTGTGATAGTCTGCAAGCTGTCAGCATAGCAGCATCATCATCATCAGCATCATCATCGTACAGCAGCAGCAGTTGAGGAGGTGGTTGCGGTTATGGTTGCGATGATGGCTGTGATGGTGGAGTTGATGGTGAAGGTGGTGTTGGTGGCGGTGGTGGTGGTGGTGGTGGTGATTGTGGTGGTTGTGGTGGTTGTGGTGGTTGTGGTGCAGCGTTGGTGGTGGTTGCGAGTAGTGGTGGTGAAGGTGGTGCTGGTGGCGGTGTCAGTGGTAATGGTGGTGGTGGTATGACGGGTCCTCAACCTCAGGCTGTAGAAAGCGCCACCCGTGCCGCAGGAAGAGCGCCTCTAAAGAAAAGCCTTCCACCATCGCAGCGTAATCAGCCCCACTTGAGGAGAGTGATGTGCTTGTTTGCGTCCTAGAAATCCTGTCTACCGCCAAACACCCACACACGACGATTCCGCCCGACACAGTTTTCCTGTCGAATGCGAGTTGATT
Organism: Undaria pinnatifida; assembly: GCA_012845835.1. Taxonomy (NCBI): domain Eukaryota; class Phaeophyceae; order Laminariales; family Alariaceae; genus Undaria; species Undaria pinnatifida. Next base: position 17,477,645 of record JABAKD010000025.1, on the reverse strand, counting down.
GATACGATCTTGAGATGTGGTTGTTGAATGATGAGATTCTGGGACGAGTATTATTAATAGTTATGGTGGTGGGTTCTTGAATTTGATATTCTGCCATAATACCCGTGTTGATGTTGGTATGGGGCTCTTGAATTTTATATTCTGGTATGCTGCGAGTTTTGGTATGCGGTTCTTGACTTTGGGGTTTTGGGACTTTGGTATGATAGATATATGTATTGTATTCTATCTAAATTCAGGGTATTCTGTATTTGGTTGTGTTGACAAAGTCAACAGTGAAAGACGACACCGGTTTCAAAGGCATTCACTGCGTACGCTCTATTGTTTATTAGGTTGTGTTGAGGATACCGGTTACAACGATATTTCACTGAATGCGCTTTACTTGGCGGCTGGTTGTGCTGACGAGCTCAACATTGAAAAATGACACCGGTTGCAACGAAACTCACTGCATACGGTTCAAGATAGCAAAGGACGCAATGGATTTGAGACGACAGGTTGACCAGCGAAAGACGACACCTGTTGCAACGAGATTTCACTGTAGAAGCGACGAGTGTGACAATCTGTCTTGGGGTTTGGATATTTCGTTTAGGAGACAACATGGTATTATGAGAGGTGCTTCATTACCTCGTGCACCTAGAACGGAGGATGTGAGTGTACGAGGTGTACGAGGTGGTTGAGTGCAACGTTCAGGGAGTACATGAAGACGCAGCAGGAACGTTTCTCCTGAACAAGATCGTATGTCCCAGGCAGGACGTACCACTTCAACCAACCAATATTGCTCTTTATAGTCTACTCCAAGATCTAGGTCTACCGTCGGCGTTCTTTCATCATGAGCGCCTTGGTATAAACCCGTCTGGGCCTGCCAGCCCACAACCTACCCTGTATCCTGAAGTGATGGTATCTGTCATGATGATGACAGTGGTGGTGGCGGTGGTGTGGGTATTGGTGTTGGCGGTTATGTTGGTGTTTGTTGTTGTTGCTGTTGTGATTGTGGTAAACATTGTGGTGGTGGTTGTTGCCTTGGTTGTTGCGGCGGTTGCTGAATTGGTTGTGGTGATGTGGTGATCGCTATACTGGTGGCGGTTATAAGATTAGCGCTCCAAATCCGATCTGAGCGAACAACGAGTGTCCACCCACATTCGCCGAAGGCGTCCTTAGGCGAAATCTTCACCTCCATGTCATCCCCTGGCTCCATTTGCATCACCGCCTCGTGCAAGAAAGGAGCGAACCCGCCGTTACCAACGACAAGCCGAACTCGTCCCTGATTTCGAGAGAGATTACGTCAACGTTAAAACAAGCCACGCAAACAGTTAGTGCTACGTCAACGAATGATACAATTTTTAGCGGATACGCATATGCAAGGTTTACAAGCTTCCCCTCCTGGGGTGTGGTTGGCTTGAAATCCCCGGGGGTGTCGCAAATTCAAAAGGGATCCACGTCGTTTGAAATCGAAGGAAAACACACACAGTCGCCGCACGAGTAACCGGGCAAGTAACGCTAGCCAGGCGAAAGGAGCTTATAGTTTAGTCTATGCGAACGATCGTACATAGGAGTAGGACAAACTTGTAACCCGACAGTGGTTTTTCCTGGCCACACAGAACTCTTATGAATTTCCCTGGGGTTTCTCTGGCCTGGCCTTACCATTTTTTCTCGATGGCTTTTAATGGCGAAACAGTGTTTCATCTTTGAGTTTTGCTGTCTCCACATGAGCAACCGTATGGCCGACTTGAGTGGTTGGTCCTTGCCTCACACAAGTTAATATGGGGCTTTTCTCGGCCCCACAAACTTTCTAACACATTATAATGCAGTACCAGGTGTTACTCCGGAGTACTAATTATTATATTGATCTGGTCGAGGGCCGTCTCGAAAAGCGGCGTGTCTTCCTTCCGGGCGATACAGAACTGCGTCTTCCTTCTGAGCGTCACATATTGTGTAAAACATGTGGCTTTTCCTGACCGCACAGAAGTTTTCTAAGAACTCTCGAAACAGCATTACTTCGAAGTACTATTGTAGCATAATACCTGGTCGAAGGGCGTCTCGAAAGGCGACCCGTCTTCCTTCCGGAGGGAGTACTCCACCCCGGCAACATCCCCTGCTGACACCATCAGAGGAACCCTTCCCCGGAATCCTCTTGTCGTTCCAGACCCTCCCCGCCCACCCCGCCCCTGTTGGAGGAACGAAGCATTGCCAGCCACCACGCCACCATAGGCACGGTTGACCATCGCGCGGTTTCCTGGAGAGCAGTACCCTGGGTGGTCAGAGGGGAACGGGGGGGGGGGGGGTGGAGCGACAGTTCACTGGCCTCTCAGACTACTCTCAGCTAATAATTGCGGACGGGGAGATTGATTTTTCCGGATCGATCCCTGCACTGTTTTATTTCTGTCTTTTCGTTTTTTGTTTTGCGTACGGCTATGCTTTAGAACCTGCTTCTTCTATGCACACCACGAAGCGAAGGCGCAAACCAAGCTCGGATAGTCACAGTATCTACGTACCGCAAGAACAGCAGAACGGCCTGCAATCGATCCTCCACAGAGCAGCAAAGTGAGTGCAGCAGTACGTTCGTATCGACCAGACAGTAGAGTGCGACTACTCAAGCAAGCCGAGGACACGTGTTGCTGAGAGAGCCACCGTGTACGAGTAAGTGTTTCTTTTTTTCCTCTTGATGTTCTTCGGATAATGCGTTATGAAGCCACCAACAACTGATTTTGACTGTTTCCAAGTATCGCTGACACTCAGCCCTGTGACGGACCGCCGTCCAGACGTAATATACAATTTTTAACTTGGAATACTATCTTAAGGTGTGAGTGACAAGAACAAAAACAGCTTTTTGCTGCCACTTCGGCTACATGTTCCACGCCGCTGTGTCAGCTTTTTCCACCTGCCGACATCAAGCGCACCAGTGTCCATGCCGATTCGTCATCCTAGAGAGAGACAAAAGCTTCTTTCATGAACAACTTTGGAGTTACAAACGTCGAGATAGGCATATGCATCATAAATACTACAGCAAGATACCAGGTACAAACGTTATACGCAAGCATGTGGCGTCCGGGTTGTTTTCCTGGAGCATGGCGGCGGGGCTTTTGGCAAATTCAAGTCGCTAGTTTGCCCCTACAATTGATCATGGACCTCTGTCCGCTTCACAAATTTTTTTACATTTTTCCTTAGTGGACGAGCGTAGCGGGCGGTGTGTCGCGCGCAGAGGACCCGCCGTGTACTATCTAACGGATACTAGTCAACTGACAACACCCCACCGATATGCACTCATCTTGTGTGGTCGCCAACACGCCAAAATGTTTTCGAGCATTCGTACCGCTTCGAGCGTGGCATCATCACAGCTCGCATCTACGAGTGCCTGGTGTTCATTTAAATCCCAACTTATGGCATTCGCTGAAGGAACATACAGTTCAGCGCGAGCATCGCCGAAGCACCCGAGCCAGAGGCGCCATTCACGTGGCACTCTCACGAGAGAGATATCATTGTACTCCTATTAGCACGCTGGGACAGAGCCCCGCAGCAAGAGTTGACCGCAGTCAGAGTGATTACTGTGTGCAATGTTCTGCAGCCTAAGCAATCCGTTACACTCCCGAAAGATCCATACATCCATCTACCTAGAAAACCCCGGGGATACACCCAAGATGTCCCCTGCTGCACCCAACAATATCCATATATCTATCTGCCTCGGAAACCCCGGGGACACACCCAAGATGTCCCCTGGTATACCCCCACAATATCAATATATGTATCTACCTCGGAAACCCCGAGGATGTACCCAGGATGTCCCCTTGCGACCACAAAGTCCGCAGCAAAGAAGCGCGGCAGCTCGGGACTTCAGAGGAGAAAACAGTCCAACACAAGTAACGACTACAGCATTGGTCACACGAAGCAGCCCGGGCTGCTGACGTAGGAGACGTCCCCGAGGTACAACACAGGGAGATGCCCAAAACGGACGCAGCATGACACTAGTCCACACTCGGCTATCTACAGTAGATCCGATAGCTGCCGTTGTGATCTGTTGTGCAGGACCTGCATACGTATCTAACCCAGGGAACACGTGCTAAATCATACAGATCGTAGGATTCCCGTCCGGCAACATGAGCAAGACCATACAGATCTTCCCTCAAATATCTAAATCAACAAGTGGGATTCGGTGATCTGTCCGAGGTGCGGGCTAGGCGTACCGCTGTGCGCCCCCACATGACGGTTAGTAAAGACCGCACCTGGAATAGCTTCCACACGTCGAACAGATGAGCTATCTATCCCCACTGGACGATTTAGATATTTCAGGCAAGATCCATATGGCTAGCTCATGTTACCGGGTGGGGGTCGTAGGATCCTCGTGATCTAGCAAAAGTTTCCAGGATTGAATCTGTACTCTCTACATGCGGATCCTGCACATCTCACAACGGCACGTACAGGATGCACTGCTTATGATTTACGCCGTGATTTGTCCGAGGTGTGCAGTAGTGTTGGCCGCTGTACCTGAATCCCAAAAGGCGTGACGATAAATAGAGGCAGAAGCAGCGGCAGACGCAAGGCGCAGATGCTGACCTTATACAGAGACGTGTATACCGTGCAACCCATGCCATATCGCGCGCAACTACGAGTATGACACCGCCACAGCAGCATCGGTACAACAGTCAGTACCATAACGGTCACAGTCGGTCATGAAACGTATATTCGGCTAAACCAAAGATAATGACTTTCGGAGAAAAAAAAACGGAAAGAAAGAGACATTGATGCTCATGGGCGGGTGCTCATGGTTGCGGTGTGCTTGAGGAATTTTGCAATATGAAAATACGAAACACAAATCTGCTCAGGCCATCTCTTTTAGGACCGTTTCTGATTCCGAAATTGAACGGCGTTTTTGGGCCGCAGAACCGGACGGGCAGAATCGGATCGAAAACTCCTACAATGAAACACAAACTTCACTATTATTTTGGGCAATTCTCACGAAAAAATCAACTCCGGCAATATCTTACAAGGTAGTTTCTGAGTCCGAAATTGAAAGGCATTTTCGGGCCGCAGAACCGACGGGCAGAATCGGATCGACAGCCCTTATAACGAAATCCGAATTTTACAGATTGCTGAGAACATTTCTCACGAAAAAATCAATGACGGCGATCGCTTGACTACGTACTCGTACCAGCTCATCGCACCAGAGCACCTCAGCACACGCGAATTAAGTTTTCTATGCAGGTGGGGCAAGGGCAAGCACGCCGTGTGCGCTTCACGCGCGGAGGCTTGTCTTCCCCCTCGTTCTCGTCGTATTTAACAACGAAAGTTGCAGGCGTCGGCTGTTCTCGTCCTCGACGTTAAGTGGTTCCAGGTAGTGTGTGCTGTGCGTTCGGCGGATGCCGCAATCACGACTGCGAGGAGAGTGGTAAGGCTCTCGTATGCGTCAACACTAGTTGACTCCATCGACCCCTGGTGGCGCCCGAGGTATGTGCTAGTGGGTAGCATGACATAGTAGCAGCAGCACGAGTACACCTACGGTGCGTGTTGCTCGCGATGGGTCTTCTTGTGTCTTGTACTACTGCTGTGCTGCTGTTGTACTACTGTTTTCGGCTTGATACCACGCTTGTTGACTCCCACGACGCATGGGAACCCGTCATGATGCAAATCCGGACGACATTTTCGGATACGTTTTTTTCCGAAACTGGACCTCCTTTTCGGGGTGGGGGCCGCCCCGAAAAAGATACCCGAAACGGAAGCCCGAAAATCACCAGTTTTGGGTCCATAACGGTTGCAACCCGGTTTGGCGATCCGCTTGTCAAGATGAGTATCGATCCTAATCTCATCGAACTCACAGCTGACGTATTTACAACAATTTGATAAAACATGATGAGTAAGAAAGCTGTGCTCTTGGGTGAGAGACATAGGACGCGCGCTCGAACTGCAACGAGCTTCGAGCTTCGTGCCGACGTACCACGCACGGTGTTCCACTGCCTTCCACCGCGACCTGCTCCCCCCGCTTCTCAATCCCTATCACATACTGTCCGCCATCGTTGCTGTCCTCCTTGCCGTCAGTCAGTCAGTCCGCTGCGCTGCTACTGTAGCTAACCTGTTGGGCTGCGTTGCGTCGTGGACACATCCGTTCTCCATCCACCCCGTCTAGGCATCATTTTGACCGCCTAGATCAAACCTGCTGTGCTGCTTTTGCCGCAACAACAGTACCACTGAGCGACGACCGGTTAGAGAAGGTGGCGCGGCCTGTCGTTCTATCCTTTGGCGGCGAGTGGGCGTGCGCCTCGGTCATCCTCCCCGCCATCACCCAGCTTGAGGGTGCTTGTCGTATTCTTGTGTACCGGTATACGAGTACGAATTTTGTTTTGCTGCCAGACCGTACGATTTTTTACATAGCATCACCGACCGACGTCTGGGTGGAGGAGATGGCGCACCCGATTGCCCTACACTATGGCGTCTATTTAGCTGGCGCCCGCCCGAGTGTACTTTGGTGGTGGTGCAGGCACCCTTATACCGTCAGTGCTCTGTTCCATCATCGCGACCCTTTGCGTTTGTTTGCTCGGGGTACCGCGCTCTTTTTGATGGCCCCACAATGACCAAGAGCATTGGGCAGGGTAACAACAAACCGCTACCGGCGTTTTTGTGGATAGACTTCGTCAGCCAATGCGCAACGCCATCCCTGCGCAAGTACTCCTTCGAAATCGTTTTCTATTTTCCGGCACCCTTTAGTCTGGTTTGCACGAGGGAGTGTGCACTCCCGAGTGACTGGAGCCTGTCCTGTGACCACGGACTTGATATTATGCGAGTTAATGTGAGAACAACATGTAAGACCAGTAGACTTCACCGCGTTTTTACCACCCCAAGATACGAGATAAAGTACAGTGGAGGCAGCAGTACCAATCACACATATATATGATATCACCAGCTCCCGCGGAGTTGCACGTACGTGCCAAGCTATCCGGATTTGCACGTAAATCAATTAGCGATTTATATACGACAGCTCGCTATGTGCAGGTCCGCACAAAACGACGTTTTTGGTGCCCAGACCAACCCGACCCCAGACCTGACCCTAACCCTAACCCTAACCCTGGGTTTGGGGGGCTCGAGGTCTGCTCTCGAGGTCGGAAGGGGCATTATTGAATTTCCGTGCAAACCTGAAAACCTTGCACGTATTTAAGAGCAATTAAACGCCTGGTCATGATATCACACATATGATACTAATAGCTTGCAAAGATGAGTATCGACCCTAAATATATCGAACTCACAGCTGACGTGTTTGAACTTTTTTGTCAAATATTTTGATCAAAATCCTCTTTGGTCGATCTCACAGCTGCAGTGTATTCTTCATTTGTTTTGTTTTTTAAAATATGCCTAACTAACAGATACATTGAAAAAAATGTATAGCAAATCCTAGGCCATGCGCCGGAATTTTTTTTTTGGCCATGTCGGCCTCAGTATCGGAATCTCGACACTCCAATATCTCGAGGATTTTTCATTTCTTCGAGCGCTCTTTTCGAGGATCGGCTTCAACGCGCCTCGCCCTTCGTTCCCCCTGCTTACCTCGCCGTGAACGCGTCCAGGGGCTGAGAGAGACAAGCGAGCAGCAGGCACGATCTTGGATTTTGGGTGGCATGCTCGAGCATGTATTCGAATCTTGGCAGGGGGAGTGGTAGTGTGCAAATACAAAGGGGCAACTTTCTAAAATATTGCAGTAGTGGTAGGAATCACATTTTGTCAGCCCTCTGCATTGCTGCGCCGAAGAGTCGCTGTCTATATTTGCTTCGCGGCACATCCTCAAGTGAGTGTTTACGGTAGGTGCACTCTACATTGCACGGTTTTGCTGTGGCGAGAGGATCGACTTGAACACCCCTCGCCCTTCGTGCTCCGCACCCCGTGAACCGTGAACGCGGGCGGGGTGTCAAGCGTTCTCATACCATTTGTCGCTCCCAAAAAAGGGCAGGTTGCTGGGGGACAAAAAACGATACAGTAGGTGGCCCAATATAGTGCGGGTATGTGTCACGAAAATTTATCCGCACTAAACCGGGCACCCGCACTATATAAAAACCGGCCACTATAGAAGGTGTATATTGTGCCAAACGATTTCACCCGCACAATATCGGACACCCGCACTATATGAACCGCACTATATAGGGCCACCTACTGTATTGGCATCTGATTTTATCCTAAAGATTCAGATTTTATATTACTTGACAGGGGGAGTTGTAGTGCGCACATCGAAAAAGGAGAAACTGCTGTGGTAAGAAGTCATAAGTCAATTGAAAATTTGATAAAGATACGTCAGAAGCTCATGACATAAGTTGAGAATTCAGGGCGGAATAGTTCCAAGGAAGAGGTTGAGACCCCTACATACGAGTACCTGGTATTGGAGTTGATCTTCGCTCGTAGTCGTGGGTAGATCTTGGATTAGGATATGTACGTAGCTGAAATATACACGGGTTTTTGTAGGTGGAAAGGTCGTCGCTGGGTACTGCGTAGATTCCAGGAAAAAGTTGAGAATAATACGAAAGTCGTGATACAGTACTGATTGCCAGCAAGTAGTTGCAAGGTAGGTAGGTTTTGAGAGCAGATTTCTCGGGGTTTGTCGTGGTAGCCCTTTTAGTCAGAAGCTCGCTGGGTGTCGCTTGGAGCCGTCTCGAGTCGATGCACGACATGGCAAGCCACCGAGGTCGGGTGAGACTGATGTAAGCGAGTATCAGGCAAAAACAGTCAGTGTGTGACGGATTGGTAGGCGGACAACAGTGAAGGAGAAGGATGAAGAATGCTCAACTACACATGATCCTTCTACCATATTTCTTGGCCAGTTTTCGAAGCCAGAACAAGCATTTTATCTTCTTTTCGTCAGATGGAAAAACCCGCAGATACTGTTTGGAATGAGTTTGGACAGCTAACGATCATACATCAGTTTCGCGAGTGAGATTCACCAGACCGAGTGAGGCGAGTCCAATTCTTATTAGACTGTTTAAAATAATTGCAGTGGTATGATAGGAATCATATTTTGTCGGCTCTTTATATAAAATTCTTTTTTTTCTTCTCTTTTCCTTTCCTTGCTTCCTCTTCTTGTCTTGTCTTTTCTTGCCTTTCTTGTCTTTTTCTTTTCTTTCCTTTCCTTTTTCGTTTTGTTTTATTCGCTTCGTTCTCTCTTCTTTCCTTTCCTTTATCTTCTTTCATTTTCTTTGTCTATTTTCTCCAATTGACTTGCGTCTGTCGTGCGTATGCGTAGTGATACTACGTGTAATATGTACGTGGTAGTCTTTTTTGGGTGGCAAGCGGTATAATAGTCGGTTTCTCCAGGCGTGAGTAATGAGACGTATGCACCGGTATGGACCTGGCACATCGTAGACTGACTCCCGATTTCACTTTTGTATGTTTCTGGTGGAGGCATGACCTGCGTCAGGTGTGATACCCCCTTTTATCAAAATCAGGCCCCCACGTCCTTAAAAACTCCGCCCTCCCCTCACTGGTTAATCGACTTACAGTATTCACTTGATAAACTGATGCATTTCCTTCCACAGCTGTCGGATTTGGTCCCCCTCAGAAACGGGTTTTATAGTTTCCGCGCACAGACTGCCTAACATCACCCTGTTGTCCCTGATAGCTACACTGTAGTTGCAAGGGGAGTCGCCGACCTATAACCTTAATGAGGACACACGACCCGTGATACGCGCGATCGGAGTATCACACACAGCTTGCAAAGATGAGTTTCGACAAAATATTCGATCTCACAGCTGGAGTGTGTTTGAATTTTTATAATATGCGTGTACCACCTTGGGTTGTTGGTGTTTTTGTTTTTCCCTGCGGTATTCCTCAGCTCCAGAGTGACTGGAGCCTGTCTTGTGACCACGGACTTGATTATGCGAGTTAATGTGAGAACAACAACAAACAACAATAAATTAAATAAAAACAATTACAAATATTCAACGTATCCATACGAATACGAGAGCAGTTTTTCAGAAAAGCTACACCAACAAGTAAGGGCCCAGAATAACGAAGAGCACGGAAAATCGTGATGCGATTTATTTATTTTTATTTCACGAAAAAAAAAAAAATCAATTTGGTTCTTATCAAGGAACGGCGTAGTGCGTTCTAGGAAATAAAAAAATTGAAAAAACGCGAAAGGGTCAACGAACACCCGTGGGCAACGACCGAGGCGAGCGATGGCTCGCGTCCTCCCAGGAGCGCCGCTGCTAGCGGCAGATTATTTTTGCCGGCAGCGGCTCTGAGGCTATGGCTCTAGGCGTCTCTTGGATGGGCTAGCGCCACCCCGCCGCCCGACACGGGCAGCAGCGACGGAGATATAGCGATCGAACTTCTGAGCGAAGTCATCATGTGGTAGTTGGTCGTGTAACTTTCGAGGTGCAGGGCGACGAAAAACTGGGTTTGCGGCGGTCTCGGTTGTTTTCGAAGCGTCGCAGGCGGTCTACGCTGTGCTAAGGACCTTCGGAGGCCGCGCTGCGGCCACTCCGGTGGTCCTACCTCTCGCAATGGTGGCTTCTCGCCTCTCAATAAGCCGACATGGCACCAATTCGCGTGGCCGGCTTCGGTTACACAGAACAAGCCATGTCTAGGTGGACAAACTCCCCAAATTGAATTTCGATTTTCGACTAAATCCGACCGAGAAAGTCTTTTTTTACTTCTTTGTTGAATTTCATTTTTCGTAGTAATTCTGAGAATGCCTGCTTGGTGATTCACTGTTTGACCAATCAGATGCAAATTAAATTCAATTCTAAAAAAAAAATCGAAATTCGATTCGGCAAGTTCCTCGTTAATTCGGGCCCTAACTGTGACCACGGACTTGATTGTGGGAGTTAATGTGAGAACAACAAACAACAATAAAATAAATAAAAATAATTGCAATATTCAACGTATCCATACGAATACGAGAGCAGTTTTTCAGAAAAGCTACACCAACAAGTAGCTACGGACAGCAGTATAGATTCATCCTGCTCAGCTGGAGCGTTCTGTACGAGCACGAGCACGTAGTACATGAGTATACGCAAACATTGGCAGCTTCATCTGCTGCTGCGCAACTATTATGGAGGGCGGGGCCGCCGATAGGCGGGCCTGCCGGCGAATGCCGGCACCCATGCGGAGCTCTTGTACGACGTAAATACATGTATGATAGCACCTCAACCTCTTGGTAGGTCCATTACCTTCCCCTTCTCTCATTAATAGTCACGTCCCTTTTGCGCAACTATTATGGAGGGCGGGGCCGCGATGCCCGATCCTTGCACCTGATACAGATCCAATGTATCGTGCCAGGTAAAGAAGTACCTGTGGTAACATACACCACAGACCAGTTACACAGCCGTCAGTTACTATTAGTCAGTAGTAGCTTAGCTGCCTGTAGTACATACTTCGACCGCGCGTGGTACATACGGGGTGTACCTATAGACTATACGATGCCTTCGTGGACAATATATCATTTTATACCAAGTAGGTTAGTGACTGACTGCTCTTCCAGCAGTACATAGCTCACGGCTGACGGCGAGGTCAAACCGCGATGGCAGCCTAAACGAGCCGCCGGGTTCACGTGAGTTGCACTCCAAGAAATATTGTTGTTAAATCTGTGCATTTATCCCGCCCTCCAACACCCACCCAAGCAGCAACGACACAGAACCCAACAAGGCGGCTCGTCCACGAGACAGACTGCCGAAGCAACGCCGGTCGTCGCTTGACTCCTGCACACATGTCACGCCCTTAAGCACGATTAGAAACGTCAACACACAACATGCATAGAGCGGCAGGTATCATGGATGCCTGTCAGTACGTACGAAGTGCAAAAACTTGCCTAGACTCGACGACGCACAGAGCGCTCTTCTCAGACCGGCGGGGGGCACATTTAGGCCAGAGGGCAACACGAACGAGAGAACCCTCCCCAGCACCACAGCCATGGCGACGCCTGCTGTCTGTTGCCACCTCATCCGTCTGCGCTTCAGCTCAACAATGCCATATACCACGCTGACTTTATCACGAACAAAACAAGATTGGGTTTCATGTGATGCAAAAAATGATTAATGGGGCGGGGACATATTCAAAGTAGCAGAGGAACGCCGCCCTAGGGTTTCCATTGATTGTAGCAGGTCCGAGAGAGGTCATCATGGCGTTGCTCTGCACGCGTGACCCAGTCAGTGACGTTTCTCTGCTGCTGCTGCTGAGCATATAGCTTCCGTTTACCCCTTCCTGCTGCAATTGGCACATACCAGGAACGTTCTATAGACCTAGTAGTACGCCACTAGGGCTTCGTACCTCTGGTATTTATTGTACGAAATTTGAGTAAAAAATTGAATATATCCCGTCGGTCATGTAGTGAATAATAGAATACAATAAACCTTGAATAAACATTTTTTATTAAAAATTGAAGAACGTCAGTCGGCTGTGAGTACGACCGATTGATTAGTTGAAACTCAACTTTGCAAGCTGCGTGATACATAAGATCATATCTATCTGTGATTTCATTTATGATATGGCGTTTGTGGATTATTAAACCTGTTTTTTTTGTTAATACACAGCTTCCCAATTTTTACGGAAGGTCGTTCGCGCGTGTCTTATGTATGTATGATGTATACTATTGTCCGCATGAAGGATATTATTATAGGTCGGTGACTCCCCTGGCTGGATGTTTGTCACAGGGTCAACAGGACGATTTTCCATGAGTTGACCATTCTGTGCACTGATGTTTTATAAAAAACATTTTTTCAAGACGTCAGCCGTGAGTTTGACGAATTTCAGGTCAATACTGAGTCTCATCTTTGCAAGCTGCGTTGTTGGTACTTACTTGTAATATACTATATGGGTGAATTTTTATTGGGAGGGGTCCTATTTTTTGTCCACTATTATAATGGTAGAGTGGTGGTATTTTTCCTTTTGATATTATCACGTGGATATTACTCCGGAGTATATAATAAGACCCGCATAGAGGGTATAATAGGTAATATTATACTCCGGAGTATTAAACATTATACTCAGTATTACTATAATATGACATGTAGTCAACTGAACCCGCATAGAAGGCGGAGTATTATTAATAGTACGTGATATATATGATCAATAGGTGGGTTGTAATTATCGTTCAATTGTATTTGTAATATTTCAAAAAATTACCTACTACTACTTGTATCTATCATGACATAGTCCTCAATAAATATAGGCTGATCTGACACTTTTTCATGTATGTGCGGACCTCTCACGCCTCTGATCACCTTTCCACGAGGTTTGTTCGCTGTGAGGCGTGCCCCCGCCTCGCCTGCAACGGCCGGCGTCGCGGATCCGCCCGACCAGCGCCGTAGCGCTGGCGTGAGGCCTTGATGTCGAGATGTACCACGAGATGTCCGAGACAAACTGCCCTGTGTCAAGATACGGCCTCGAAAGGCCTGTACTTATCCGAATTTGAGATCATTTGGATGGGCTTCGTATGATAAGGTTGGCGTTTTATATTCGGGAAAGTTAGGAAATAGATCGGAGGCACGTGCCTCCGATCTCAGAAGCTATCCGGGGCTCTGGTGGAATCGAATAAAGCAACGTCTCTACGAAGGAAAAGAAAGTGAGTACTCTCCGAGGACCTGCTCAATTGGCAGACCTGCAGGGGGCACTCTGTGTCCCCACCTATAACCTTACATGTGGCGTCGACGAGCTTGACTTGCTATTGTGGCAGCGTTCCTCCAATCTCTCCGATTTTTTTTTTCCGTGGCGATTTTGCTTTCGCTTTCCATCGAGCCTGTGGTTGGTTTGCAGTAGAACCTTTCCTGCCCCCCCCGCCACACCGGCGGTATGCGGCAGGTTCTAGAGCCTTTTCTGCCCCCCCCCCGCCACACCGGCGGCATGCGGCAGGTTTTTGATGGGTGACTTTTGCCTTGTTGTAGGGTCTGCGTTTCTTTCAACTGCTTTTCTTCGCGTGTTCCTGGCTCCATAGCCAGGGCGTTAGAGGTGTGGGAGTGGGTTTTGAGGAGCCGCATCTTCGATTCATGGTCTAGTTCGGAGAACCGGAGTTTCCCCGATTCTCCCATATTTCTGCATATGCGACTCATCAGGGTGGGCTAGTGTTAAGATACGGCCTCGAAAGGCCTGTAATTGTCCGAATTTGAGATCATTTGGATGGGTTTCGTATGATAAGGTTGGCGTTTTATATTCGGAAAAGTTAGGCAATAGATCGGAGGCACGTGCCTCCGATTTCAGAAGCTATCCGGGGCTTTGGTGGAATCGAATAAAGCAACGTCTCTACGAAGGAAAAGAAAGCGAGTACTCTCGGAGGACCTGCTCAATTGGCAGACCTGCAGGGGGCACTCTGTGTCCCCACCTATATCTTACACCTGTGTGTGAGCGTTTTGGAGCAATTGGTACCTACAGGGCCTATTATCAGCTAGCTGCTATTATGTTAAAAAAAAATTAAGGACGTCAGCCGTGAATTCGACGAATTATTTGTTCGCGAGATTTTTTCGACACATTTTCTCTGATCTCCGACCCCCACGTGGGGGGGGGTCGGCTATACCCGGCCGGCGTCGCATTTTGGACGTCTGCACGGCAAGCTGCGTGCTCGGATCTATCTGAGAAAAAAATGAAACACCCCGCAGAACACATGCCACACAGGCTTCGTCGAAAGCTGCCATCTGTCCAAATTTCAATTTATGTGAGGAGGTAGGGTCAGGCCCATAATGCCCGCACATGTTGGTTTTTAGCATAATCAGCTTTGTTGAGCATAAGACCAAATATTATGGGAACTATTTTCAGCGATTATTTCAAGGTCGTGTTCTGTAGGGTACGCACAAACCATACCCGGGGTATTTATCCCGGGTATTACCCTACAAAGAACTTCAGAAGTAAGTTATGTATGACATTCATACCCGCGTACGAACCCGGAAGTTCTGGAAGTCTGTACGACATTCATACCCGTATACCCGGAACTTCTGGAAGTTCTGTACGCCAGTGCCACAAATACCCGGGGTAAGGGTATATGACTTTTATAACTTAATGTGAGTTCTTAGGTCGTTGACTCCCCTGGATGTTGTCAGGGTCAACAGGACGGTTTTCCATAATAATAATCCTTCTGTGCACTGATACTACAAAACCCGCATGGAGGGTAGACATTATAGTATAAGCAATACAAAAGGGCTCCGTATGGGTAGGGGAGGGCAGCACTTCGAATTGTTCGATTCAATACTTGGTAGAGTAAAAAAAGTCACCACACACAATCATAGCCTGCGCGTACAGTATGTAAGGTAATACCAAGAGTTCGATATAGACTAACTAACAATCATAACAATGTACTACTTTTATAGCTACCGTTTTTTAAGTGAATCCGATTCCGAGCTTCATTCATCAGATTTCGATCGGATAAATCCGAGCACACGCCGACTGACCCTTTAGTCTGGCGACGAAACGTGTCGAGTGCGTTTCTTATTATATTTTTACTCAATCAAGCATCCGGGGCCAGTAAGGTGACTGACCGTGTCCGCTGCGTGTTCTCTTCGTAGCCACTGAGAGGCGCGCACCGAGCCAGCTTCTGAAATATACTCCGGAGTACAATTTATGATATAATAGTATCATCTAGATCCGAGCCTCTCAGATCGACTGTCTGTGTGTTGTCTGATCGTGGAGAGACGTGCTGACGTTGTTCCAGGCGCGAAACACGGTGGTATGGCTGCCTTCGCCATTCAACTCCTCGAATGTTACTGCGATGCTGCTGCTTGTTGCTAGCTGTGGAGATCGCTCACTTCTTGTAGAGAAAGTACGCGACTATACAGCGCTGACAATTTTGACGGTTAAGAATTTCAGACTCGAGTTTTTATAGACGAAAATAAAACATGTCATTTTTGTCTGGTCGCTCATTGACCAGGATTCACACACAAAATAGGCGTCACCCGGGCACGATATAGGGTTACATGCCGGGATCGGAATCCATCCACACACCTACAACTCCGACAACCTGGGGACGAACACGGATATCATCCGAGTTGATACCTCCCCGCACGGTGTGGGAATCCCAACCCCACCGGCCAATTTTCTGATTGGCCATGGTTTATATGTTGAGCCAGCTCCTCCTCGGGAGGATATAGGGTCCCATCCGCGGTCCAGAGGTCGTTCCACATCTCTAAAACTTCCATCAACCGGGGAAGCAAACCGAGCTTCCTCGGGTCGACACCACCCTGTACGGTGAGAAAACCCCAATCCCGTTGGCTAATCGCTGACTGGTTCGAGCTTCACAGCGCCGTCCTAGGCGGATAGAGGCCCATCAATGGCGGGTCATTTCCGTCGCACACGGAGAAGATAGGGTCCCATCCCCGATTCATGAATCCCCCAAATCTCTACAGCTCTCAAAACGCGGGAACAATAACGATGACCTACCGTGTGGACACCACTCCGCACGATGTGGAACCCCGACCACATTCGCTTACCGCTGATTGGCTGAGGCTCGGATATAAGAGCAGCGCCACCATGGGAGAATATAGAGTCCTGTGCCCGTTTCAGAAATCCAGACAAACCGGGAACGATAACCGATTTCTCCCACGGGTCGACACAGCCCCGCATGATGGCGCGACAATCATCTATTCACACTGGCTTATCGTTGATTGGCTGTGCAGCTCGTAGAGCCGGAGACACCCGGGGGGGAGATAGACCAGCAAACGAGCGGGGGGCGTTTCGACGCACCCGATGAGGATAGGGCTCCGCCGCCGTTCCAGAAACCCTTGCATACCCCATCAACTCCAACAGGCCGGGGACGAAGACCGACTTCTCCCGGGTCGACACCACACCGCACGGCGTGGAAGCCTTGGCTATCTGACGTTTGCATACAACGCCAGCCCCACAGAACACAGGGTCCAGCCTCGGTTCAGAAATCCTTCAAAGTATTTACAACTAGAAAAAAATGGGGCTACTCGCGCTACTGCTGAACTTTTATTCGTATACCCAAACCCCGCGGTACGCGGACATTTCATTCGATCCCCTGCCTCGATACCACCCCGCACAGTGTAACCCAACCTTCGATTGATTTGGCTCGGCCGGGGTTCGTGGATAGAGAAAACACCACTCACTAAGAAGTTCAGCAGCTTCAATGACTATCATCTCATTCTGGCCTGTGATTATATAAGTTGTACATGGACCAATTGCATAATACAGCAGTCAGTCCAGATCGAGTCGATCGGTGCAACTTGCTTGGGTATCGTACTATTACAGCAGCAGTGTAATACACTTCACTTCTTTTCTTTTTCCCATCCCATTTATTGTGATGCTCGCATTACTTTCGCCCTCCCATTAGTATAACTCAGATCCGGGGTCATATAGCGGGCTCCCCTCCCCCCTCCTCACTGCGGTACCTACCCTAACTTTTATCCCGAGAAGATTTCAGCATTTTCTTCCCTCGTCGATTCGCGTCGAATTGTACCTACCCACGCTGCTGAGCGATTTCAGCAGTTAGTTGATTTTTTTTCTATTTATTTATCAAAAAAATGAAGTCAACAAATGGTTATTTTACTCAAGGACCAACGCTAATAGTATTAATAGTAGTAGTAGTAGTAGTAGTAGAAGTAGCAGCAGTAGTAGTAGTAGTAGTAGTAGTAGTAGTAGTAGTAGTAGTAGTAGTAGTAGTAGTAGTGGTAGTAGTAGTAGTAGTAGTAGTAGTAGTAGTAGTAGTAGTAGTAGTAGTAGTAGTAGTAGTAGTAGTAGTAGTAGTAGTAGTAGTAGTAGTAGTAGTAGTAGTAGTAGTAGTAGTAGTAGTAGTAGATGTAGTAGTAGTAGTAGTAGTAGCAGCAGTAGTAGTAGTAGTAGCAGCAGTAGTAGTAGTAGTAGTAGTAGCAGCAGCAGTAGTAGTAGTAGCAGCAGCAGTAGTAGTAGTAGTAGGAGTAGTAGTAGTAGTAGTAGTAGTAGTAGTAGTAGTAGTAGTAGTAGTAGTAGTAGTAGTAGTAGTAGTAGTAGTAGTAGTAGTAGTAGTAGTAGTAGTAGTAGTAGTAGTAGTAGTAGTAGTAGTAGTAGTAGTAGTAGTAGTAGTAGTAGTAGTAGTAGTAGTAGTAGTAGTAGTAGTAGTAGTAGTAGTAGTAGTAGTAGTAGTAGTAGTAGTAGTAGTAGTAGTAGTAGTAGTAGTAGTAGTAGTAGTAGTAGTAGTAGTAGTAGTAGTAGTAGTAGTAGTAGTAGTAGTAGTAGTAGTAGTAGTAGTAGTAGTAGTAGTAGTAGTAGTAGTAGTAGTAGTAGTAGTAGTAGTAGTAGTAGTAGTAGTAGTAGTAGTAGTAGTAGTAGTAGTAGTAGTAGTAGTAGTAGTAGTAGTAGTAGTAGTAGTAGTAGTAGTAGTAGTAGTAGTAGTAGTAGTAGTAGTAGTAGTAGTAGTAGTAGTATTAGTAGTAGTAGTAGTAGTAGTAGTAGTAGTAGTAGTAGTAGTAGTAGTAGTAGTAGTAGTAGTAGTAGTAGTAGTAGTAGTAGTAGTAGTAGTAGTAGTCGAGCGTAACCCCACTAGACCACCGGGGCGACCGGCTCTATATCACTCACTGCCCCGGTGGCGTATCAGATTGTCCTCGAGCCTGGTGGTATAGGTCAGCTTCGTGAGTTCGAATCCCCCCGAGTGCGTACTCGAATAGATTTTCGTGGGACTTTTTCTTGTGCACTGATTGACTTGCGGAAAGCGCGAGAGTGTGAGTTAGCAGCCCTCGAAGACAAATCGAAGATCAGCGGGTGCTGAACCTTATGCGCCAAAAAAAATAAAGGCAATAACCGGCGGGGGGAAGGGAAGGACGACACCTGTGACCACGGCGGGTATGTTCAGAAGCTGGAAAGTACAAGTTTGCCAAAACAAAAAACACTCACTATAGAAGAGATGATTAATCAGCAATCAGCAGCAAGTATACGAAGCAACACAAACTTATTTGTCAGTTACGTACCAGCACGACCGCTTGCACTTGACCGGCAAACGACCACAGCAACGGAGTCAGGGACCATAACAACAACAAAGCACGCCATCCACACACCGCCTATATTTCTCCAAAGAGTCTTCTCGGTGGAAAAAAACTCCAAACAATGCGATACCAGGACGAATGCATACCACCACTGACTTGTTTCTTCCGTGGATATTGTCTTACTACTACCTTCGAGTGGCGCAGCTTAACAACAAACAGGAGGAACTTGTATAATACAACCCTCGAGGCCCCAGGTACGCAGCCAATCGCAATGCTGCTGTGTGGCTTTTTCTGGCGCAGTAATCGTAATCACTACTACCTCCTCCTCCTCGTTTAGTCATGCGTGCGCTTGCCACGTCTACATCCATGTATGTTTGTACGTGTACCTACCGAAATTCAATAAACAAATGCACTACTATGATCCCTACCGCAGTACCATGGGGATTTTTGCAGTTATAACATTATTATTTGTTTTGGTACAAAATATGACGCCAATTTGGAAATAATATCTTGCCAAGTTTTATTTTATCAACGTCTCCACACATCAAGATCCGAATAATAACTGGAGAGTACCGGTCAAGATACAAAATATTGCGCGCTTCTCGCTTGGACGGCGGCCTTCGAACAAAGTGATTTGACCGAGAAACCCTACAGCGCTGCCCACTGAGCTACTTAATCACTTGACTCAGTAGCTCAGTGGGCAATGCTATATATATATGTCAAACTATCAAAGTAACCATTCATAATATCGTCAGCACGCACGCTTGAAAAAATACAGATATGGAGTCGGTGAGAATCGAACTCACGACACATAGCACTACCCACTGTCACGTGACTCAGTGAAACTCACAGTGAGGGGGTTACTCAAAAAATCAATGAAATATGTCTCAGAATTCGTTAATTACAGATTAATTCTCACCGACTTTGTGAGAGGGATCTGCGGAGCTATCCCCTCTCCACGTACTACAGTTAGTAGTACTCAGGAGAACACTAACACTATCATAACCATTAATACCGTCTCCATCGCGCACGCTCCTGAATGAATGACAAATATGATCTGGGTGAGAATCGTACTCACGACACATCCATCGTTAGTTATATAGCACTATACCCACTGAGCCGAAAGGAAGCGACACACAGCAGTAGCAGTAGCTACGATAGGGCAAGCGCTTCGAGGCGGCCATGAAAAAAGCATCGATGGGAAGAATTTGGATACCAATTTGGAAATTATGCCAATTTGGAAATGGTGGAAATGTTTTCCCTTATTTCTTCGTTCAAGCTCTACATATGCCAAGATCCAAGAATATCTCGGGCGTATACCGCTCAAAATACGAAAAAAAAACGCACTTCTCGCTTGTCTCCTTCAGCGTCTATCCGCGTTCACGTCGAGGTGCAGAACGCATAAGGCAGGGCGAGGGGCGTTGGAGCCTCTCCCCGAAGACGGCGCTCGAACGAAGCGATTTGACCGAAAAATTCCAATCCAAGAATCCCATACTGGGGTCAAGACGAAAAAAACTCCTGACCGGGTCCAAAAAAAAGAATGATCATATATATACGAGGGCTCCGCATGGGTGCCGGCATACGCCGGTACCCATGCTTCGGGTAGGGCAGGGCAGCACTTCGAATTGTTCGATTCAATACTTGGTAGAGTAAAAAAAGTCACCACACACAATCATAGCCTGCGCGTACAGTATGTAAGGTGATGCCAAGAGTTCGATATAGACTAACAATCATAACAATGTACTACTTTTAATAGCAACCATTTTTCAAGTGAATCCGATCCCGAGCCTCATTCATCAGATTTCGATCGGATAAATCCGAGCACACGCCGACTGACCCTTTAGTCTGGCGACGAAACGTGTCGAGTGCGTTTCTTATTATATTTTTACTCAATCTAGTTCCGGGGCCAGTAAGGTGACCGACCATGTCCGCTGCGTGAGACTAGAGAAGTTGTACGGACCAATTGCATAATACAACACAAGTCAGTCCAGATCGAGTCGATCTGTGCAACTTGCTTGGGTATCGTATTATGATGCAGCAGTAATACACTTCACTTCTATTATTTTTTCCATCCCATTTATTGTGATGCTCGCATTACTCTCGCCCTCCCATTAGTATAACTTAGATCCAGGGTCATACAGCGGGCTCCCCTCCCCCCTCCCCACTACGGTATCTGCCCTAATTTTTATTGCGAGAAGAATTCAGCACTTTCTTCCCTCGTTGATTCGCGTCGATTTGTACCTACCCACGCTGCTAGGCGATTTCAGCAGTTAGTTAATCCTTTTATCCCCATTTATTTCTGCAAATAAATGACGCCAACAAAGCTCACAACGGTGGTTATTTAACTCAAGGACCAACGCTAGTATTACTAGTAGTGGTAGTATTCGAGTGTAACCCCACTAGACCACCGGGGCGACCGGCTCTATGTCACTCACTGCCCCGGTGGCGTATCGAGTTATATTCTCGAGCCTGGTATAGGTCAGCTTCGTGACTTCGAATCTCCCCGAGTGCGTACTCGTGTACATTTTCGTCACGTGCACTAATTGACTTGCGGAAAGCGCGATAGCGTGAGTTGGCAACACTCAATGAAAAATCGACGATCATTGGATGCTGAACCCTATGCGCCAAAAACAATGAAGGCAATAACCGGCGGGGGGAAGGGAAGGACGACACCTGTGACCACGGCTTGTATGTCCAGAAGCTAGAAAGTAGATGTGTGCCAAAAAAAAAGAGGAAAATCACTAGAAGAGATGATCAATCAGCAATCAGCAGCAAGAAAAGGAGTACGTCAAGTACGAAGCAACACAACATTATTTGTCAGTTACGTACCAACACACGACCGCTTGCACTTGACCGGCAAACGGCCGCAGCAACGGAGTCACGGACCACAGCAACAACAAAGCACGCCATCCTACTGTCTACTTATCACCACCTTCGAGTTGCGCAGCTTAACAACAGGAGGAACTTGTATAATACAACCCTCGAGGCTCCAGGTACGCAGCCAATCGCAATGCTGCTGTGTGGCTTTTTCTGGCGCAGCAATCGTAATCACTACTACCTCCTCCTCGTTTAGTCATGCGTGCGCTTGCCACGTCTACATCCATGTATGTATGTACGTGTACCTACCAAAATTCAATAAACAAACGCACTACTACTATGATCCCTACCGCAGTACCATGGGGATCTTTTACAGTAGTAATAATATTATTGTTTGTTTTGGGACAAAATATGACGCCAATTTAGAACTAATTTCTTGCCAAGTTTTATTTTATCAACCTCTCCATACATCAAGATCCGAAGAATAACTGGAGAGTAAAGTTCAAAATACAAGCTTTTGCGCGCTTCTCGCTTGGACGGCGGCCTTCGAACAAAGCGATTTGACCGAGAAATCCTACAGCACTGCCCACTGAGCTATACTTAATCGCTTGACTCAGTAGGTCAGTGGGTAGTGCTACTACATATGTATAAATGTTAAACGACCAAAATAACTATTCATAACGCTGTTAGCGCGTACTCTTGAAAAAGGCAAACGTTAGGTCGGTGAGAATCGAACTCACGACACATAGCACTACCCGCTGCCACTTGACTCAGTAACACTCACAGTGAGTGGGTTATGCGAAAAGACAACCAATACGTTTTTCAGTTCGTTCATAAATTATCACCCACTTCGTAACAGCGATCCCCGGAGCTGTCCCCTCTCCACGTACTACACTGTTAGTGGTACTCAGGAGAACACTGACAACAATCATACTTGTAACCATTCAGAACGTCTCCAGCGCGCACGCTCCTGGATACCAAATATGATCTGGGTGAGAATCGTATTCACGACACATCCATCGTTAGTTATATACAGTATATCACTATACCCACTGAGCCGAAAGAAAACGACACACAGCAGTACTAGCCACGATAGGGCAAGCGCTTGGAGGCGGTCATGAAAAAAGCATCGCCGGGAAGAAATTTAGATGCCAATTTAGAAATGACGCCAATTTGGAAAAGTTGAAAATAAGGGACAACATTTATGACGTCCCTTATTTATTCGTTCAAGCTCTACATATGCCAAGATCCAAGAATAACTCGGGCGTATACCGCCCAAAATTCAAGGAAAAAAAGCGCACTTCTCGATTGTCTCGATCAGCGTCTACCCGCGTTCATGTCGAAGTGCGGAACGGATACGGCAGAGCGAGGGGCATTGAAGGCGCCCCCCGAAGACGGCGCTCGAACGAAGCTATTTGACCGAGGATTCCAGTTCCGCGAATCGCGTGCTGAGGCCGAGACGAAAAAAAAAACTCTATTTGGCTAGTTACTTGCATAATAAGTCGCGCAAAAAAACTTTGGCCTATTGGATCAAAGCCTAACCAAGCTCGCAATTACTCACGCGGTCGCAATTCGGCTGGTCGTTTGCATCATGTACGTCATCTAGGGATTTTTTACTTGTTCATGAAGGGTGTCCGTCTAGAATTTTACTTCCTAATAAGGTTGTATCCTCACCTTCGTTGCCGGCCGTAGTGAATGTTTCGCAAATGTCGCAGCATATACATACGTGTACGAAAAGCACGTCATTGCTCACGCGTTATTTTTTTATTTATTTTTGTATGTTGTCCATCGTTGTTGTACGTTGCTGTTGGCGCGTATCCTATAAATATTTTATCACATATTATGTTTTCATATGCGTATTCACCCGAAGTTATACACATTCTTCACAACCCCTCCTCCCGCAGACGTTATTTGCGTAATAAGGTCGCGCAAAAAAACGGTTTTGAGCCTATCTATATCAGGTTGACGTGCAGACCAAGCACGCTCAAAATGAGAAACATTTCAACAGCACCAAACGCAATAATATAAAAATACGAATTAGAGCGATCTACCTCTGGTATAACACGCGTTCTTCTGGACGTATCATGTTCGTCTAGCAGCTTTTCTAATATTCTTGCATCGCATTCTTCACAAGTACTCGCACTTTCCCGTGTTTTATTCGTGCAAGCTCTGCAGACGTCAAGAAAAACAACCGCAATTTGGCTAGTTACTTGCATAATAAGTCGCGCAAAAAACCTTGACCTATTGGGTCAAAGCCTACTAGCTAAGCTCGCAATTATTTACGCGGTTGCAATTCGGCTGGTCATTTGCATCATGTACGTCATCTAGGGATTTTAAAATGAAGGGTGTCCGTCTAGAATTTTACTTCTTAAATAAAATTGCATCCCTGCCTTCGTTGCCGGCCGTAGGGAACCTTTCGCATATGTCGTAGTATATACATACGTGTGCGAAAAACACGTCATCGCTCACGAATTATTTGTTTATTTATTTTTGTAGGTTGTCCATCGTTGTTGTACGATCTTGTTGGCGCGTACCCAATTAATATTTTATCAGATATTATGTTTTCGCGTGCGTATTCACCCGACGAAGTTGTACACATTCTTCAATTTTACAACTCCTCCTGACGATTTTGAGCCTATCTCAGGTTTGACGTTCAGACATTATTTTTTCACGTGCGTATTCACCCGACGAAGTTGTACACATTCTTCAATTGTACAACTCCTCCTGACGATTTTGAGCCTATCTCAGGTTCGACGTGCAGACCAAGCACGCTCGAAATGAGAAACATTTCAACAGCACCAAACGCATTAATGTAAAAAGACGAATTAGAGCGATCCACTACTGGTATTATAACACGCGCTCAAGCCCTGCAGACGTCAAGCAAAACAAACGCTCGACAGTGTACCACCGCAAAATTCAAAACTAAAGCAACTACCTACCGTTTGGAAATGATGCCACTTTCTTCTGGAATTATCCAGACGCTGCAGACGTCAAGTACAACCGAAATCGCAAGATTACCTCATCAAAATACAATATTTTTGCAACTTCTCCCTCATCTCGCTCAACGCCCATCCACGTTCACGTCGAGGTGCCCAACGGATAAGGAAGAACGAGGGGCGTTGGAGCCGCCTCCCGAAGACTTTTACGTGTTTCATTTGTTCAAGCCCTTCAGACGCCAAGCAACACAAACTAAAAAGAGGAATTGGAGCGATCTACTACTGGTATTATAACACGCGCTCAAGCCCTGCAAGACGTCAAGCAAACCAAACGCTCGAGAGTATACCACCGCAAAATTCAAAACTCTAGCAACTACCTACCGTTTGGAAATGATGCCAATTAATTTTGGAAATTATCCAGACGCTGCAGACGTTATTATAAGATACAACCGAAGCCGCAAGATTACCTCATCAAAATACAATATTGTTGCAACTTCTCCCTCATCTCGCTCAGCATCCATCTGCGTTCACGTCGAGGTGCCCAACGGATAAGGAAGGGCGAGGGGCGTTGGGACCGCCCCCCTAAGAGTTTTACGCGTTGGAGCCGCCCCCCGAAGACTTTTACGTGTTTCATTCGTTCAAGCCCTGCAGACGTCAAAGCAAAACAAACGCTCGAGAGTATGCCACCGCAAAATTAAAAAAATTACAATAATAGCAACCAACTACCGTTTGGATTTTTTTTGCCAATTTTGTAAATCATCCAGGCGCTGCAGACGTAAAGATACAACCAAAATCTCAGGAACTCCTCCTCGACATGCGATATTTTTTGCAAATTCTCGTTTGTCTCACTCGGCATCCGTCCGCGTTCACGTCGAGGTGCGGAACGGATACGGCAGGGCGAGGGACGTTTGAGACGCCCCCCGAAGCCGGCGCTCGAACGAAGCTATTTAACCGAGAATTCCAGTTCCGCGAATCGCATACTGAGGCCGAGACGAAAAAAAAACTCCTGACCGAATCCCCGAAAAAAAGAATGATCGTAGATATTGACAATACGTATCTCTTTCTTATAATTAGCGATGTCAGAAAATAATGGTACCTACAAATATTCTATAAAATATTCTAGCTTTCGATCCATGTATCATACAACAACAAAATATGAAGATTTAACACGTTATTTACTGCACTTAAACACTGGGCTGCATGCTGCATCTAACATCAAACCTTCTAGAATAGTAAACATTACAAGCCAGATGATATAAAGGGATGTCTTATTGCTTCAATCGTCAGGTTTGTCCCCTTTGAGGATTTATAGTTTCCGCGCACATATTGAAATGTCCCGCCCCCCGCCCCCCCCCCCCCCCCCCCCCCTCCCCTCCCCCTCCACTGACCTCTTTTTCATAACAAACCCCAACCCTTTCCCCCCCCCGCCCCTCCGTCCCCCGATCCCCCCCCCCCCCCCCCCCCCTTCCGCCTAATCTGTCCAAACGCCCCACTCACAATCAAAACCGGCCTGAGTAATAAACACCTATACGCAGTTGATATCACATCATTATCTTTCTGACCATCCATGACGTAGTTTTCAATTATTTTCCCCCCGACCCCCCCCCCCCCCCCTCCAACGCCCCCTCTTTTCCGACCACCTGCACGATCGCCTAGACCTAGCACCACGCGTATAACAAGCTGCTACATATCTTTGATCTCACACCCGAAGTGTATTTGAATATTATTTGTGACCTAAACCTCCTAAAAAATCTCTCCCCCCCCCCCCCCCCCCCTCTTGCTCTCCCTTACTCAAACGCCCCACCAAATATCAAATGCCGCTGTGTTCCCCCCCCCCCCCCCCCCCCTCCTCGAACGCCCCCTTCTTCCCCATCACCCGCACCATCGCCTAGACCTAGCACCACACGTATAACAAACCCCTCAACTAAAGTCCTTCCACCCCCCCCCGCCCCCCCCGCCCCCACCCCCCACCTTCCCCCCCAACCCATCCCAACCCCACCCCCTCGAACACTCCACCCTCTCTTTACTCACTGATTGTACGACTTACCCCAGGATGTACACGATAAACTTATGTATTATTTCCAAAACCGTCACATTTATCCCCTCAAAATAATGTATAGTTTCCAGGAACATATTGAGCTGCCCCCCCCGCCCCCCCCCCCCCCCCCGCCCCAACCCCCCCCCCCCCCCCCCGCCCCCAATAATATACTGGTGCCAAAACCGTCAGATTTATCCCCTCGAAAGGATTTATAGCTTACATGCACAAATTGCCGCCTTTCCCCCCCCCCCGCCCCCCCCCCCCTCCAAACCCGCTCGCTTTTGATCAAAACCAGGCCCCCTTTCCCTTCACAGCTGTCATATTTTGTCCCCCTCAGAAACGGGTTTTATAGTTTCTGCGCACAGACTGACTAAAATCATCCTGTTGACCCTGATAGCTACACTGTAGTTGTAAGGGGAGTCGCCGACCTATATCCTTAATGAGGACACACAACTCGTAATGCGCGCGATCGGAGTATCACACACAGCTTGCAAAGATGAGTTTCGACGAAATCTTCGATCTCACAGCTGGAGTGTATTTTCATTTTTTATGATATATATTTAT
This sequence comes from Undaria pinnatifida, assembly GCA_012845835.1. Taxonomy (NCBI): domain Eukaryota; class Phaeophyceae; order Laminariales; family Alariaceae; genus Undaria; species Undaria pinnatifida. Next base: position 17,450,436 of record JABAKD010000025.1, on the reverse strand, counting down.
GTATAGTATTTTCTAAAAGCGCCTGGTGTTTAATCATTCGATTATTTTGGTGGAAATTTGACTTAATTAGACCGGGGGGCATAAAGTGGCATTTGAAGCATATATACCCGCCATCAAACGGAGCATAAGTGGAGGCATAAACCCCCCAAAAAGCGTAATAACTAGTGAGCGTAATTGAGTTGTGTTTTAGCATGCTATGCTTTTCGAAAAAAACAGCATAAAATTAGATTTAAAAATATACTTCATGGGCCTAGGCGTTATGGGCCTGACCCTACTGTGAGGGGAGCGAGATCAAAGATCAGAGAACTACGTTCTACAGCAGCACGTGTGATGTGTACAGTATCCCCATCACAGCAGGAGTAGCAGCTGTGATGGGGATACGCCTATACTGTCAACGCGTTGCTACGTACGTTATGCCTTACGTGCGGTATGTCCTACGTGCAGTATCTACACCACCAGCAGCTCAGTGCGAGTATGTACAGAGCTCGAGCGCGAGAACTGCTGCTGCTCAGCTGCTGCTGTTTGATTTTGAATAATTTCAAAGCGCTCTGGACGGGAAGTAAGATGTGTTGGATATTGATATTAATACCCCAGCGGTCCGTACGTTCCCGTACAGAGAGCAAAGCAACACCAAAACGAGCGAAAGTTGAATCCCCAGTCGGCGAAAGTGTATAATGCGCCGGACTAGCTCAAACGGCGTGCCCAAACCACACCGCCCATACCAAAGGATCTCTCCATGATACAGAGAAGACGGAGAGCGTGGCCGTGCTCGAATTGGAGGCGTGTCGGCAGAGGGAGGACGAACGGGGGACACAAGGCTATCGAATATGGAGAGAACAGACAACTATTTTATCAAAAAGAAAGATCTCATTCTCGCACGTATGTATCATATAATACGTTGAATGCGGTGGAAATCAAGCGTAGAATGGCCTATGTTAAGATACGGCCTCGGAAGGCCTGTAATTATCCGAATTTGGGATAATTTGGATGGGTTTCGTATGATAAGGTTGGCGTTTTATATTCGGAAAAGTTAGGAAATAGATCGGAGACACGTGCCTCCGATCTCAGAAGCTATCCGGGGTTCTGGTGGAATCGAATAAAGCTACGTCTCTACGAAGGAAACGAAAGTGAGTACTCTCCGAGGACCTGCTCAATTGGCAGACCTGCAGGGGGCACTCTGTGTCCCCACCTATAACCTTACAAATGGCGTCGTCGGCAGGTAACATATGTCGATCGATTTTTTTTTGCGTGATTCAATATTCCCAGAGTCTCTGGGTGCTGTAGTCAAAAATACCAGCAATTGTAGTGGTAATCCGAGTGGGGGATGCGTGGTTGGTCGGTGTTGGGAAGCGTGCTCCTCATGGGTTCCGGTGCCCTTGTTTGGTCTCTCCTCATGGCTCGCTGGATAGACTCAAAAGCTTATACATTATTTTCTCTACATTGAACTCTGAAAGACAGACAAAACAGGCCCTTGGCACACGGTAGCGCGGGGCAGAGCAAGTAGAGCAGGTAGAGCAGGTAGAGCAGGTAGTGAGATGTGGGGCGTCCTGCTCGTCCCATCATCGTCACCTACATTATCGCCCATCTATGATAGCCTTGACGTGAATGTGACATCTAATGTCACGTGGTTTCACCTCAACCATGACATGGTTTCACGTCGAATCCATAAACTATCCTTCTACGGAGGGCACTCCATTACACTAGGCCACCCTGATTAGTCGTAGATGCAGGTCACCTCCCAATCAAAGGATGTCAACAAAACATCCAGAATTGGAAAGGGGATCGAAGATGCGGCTATTCGAAACAAATGAAAATGAGGCTATCGATTCGTAATAATGAGACTTAAACGCCTCATTGCAAAATTTACAACCCTATGATGGAGCCAACAACCGCGAAAGCTCGAGAAAGGGTATGTACCTACGGTATACCAGTAGCAATCGGCCTACGATAACACGAAGGGCGCGGCCACTGAGCGCAAGGATGCGAAGGGGGCCAAAGAAGAAGGTATAGACGCGGGAACCAAGTCAGAAGAGAATAAGGAAACACGTGTCACGCTGTGAAGCCCAGACAAGTTTACGGCGTGGAGCGTAGTGCCGAAGGGGCGGGCGGTCGGTCCATTTGCCGGAAGACAAGAGAGAAATCAAGAAACACTGCCTAAACGAACGTCAGAGGCCACTACGTTGAACATGGACAGCTGACGTGGGGCCATCGGTTGAACGGTGAACGAGAAACAACCAAGACGCGAAGAAGTACGCAAGCGTAGGGCCATTGGTCGAAAGGCAGAAGAGAAAGAGCCTGAAACGAGAGAGAACAAAGAACACTGCTTAGACTAATGTCAGGGTACGCAAGGTTGGACCTGGAAGGCTAACGTGGGACCATTGGTCGAAAGGCAAAACTAGAAATAACCAGTACGCTGAGGTGTGACGGAAGCACAGGGGCCGTATTGTGGGACCTAGGAGGCTAGCATAAGGCCCTTGGTCGGACTGTAGAACGGGAAACCGAGGCTACCAAAACAAATCGCGAAAACGCAGCGAAATACAACACCTAAACGGTGGCACAGGCAACACCAAAATGGTGGTACTGGAGGCGTGTGTGATACGCCGGAAAGCTTAACCGGGGGGCAACAGTGGAGTACCCTTGAAAGCTATCTGGGTACAGTCCCATGAAACCGGAAGAAATATGTGGTAAGGTCACCTAGCCAAAGCTATACGCAAACAAGGACGAAGCTGGAACGTAGACACCAGAAAGACGGAAGGCACTATCGAAAGCCGGAAAGAGAGTCGACATATGACACCTTGAGAGGCTAACTAATAACGGGAACAATGCCAGCAAACGCAGCGAGGATATTCAACCATAACAAAGCAAGCCAAAAATGGGGTCAACAAGAAGATACTCGTTCAGCTCAAAGCAGCGCTGGAAGTGTCTAGCTCCAGAAAAAATTCAGGGAACAAAGACAAATATGAAGAAAGCCGCAGCTAGGTACTATACGTCGGGAACACGAGGTCGCTAACGCGGAGCAACCCTAGAAAGGTAACCTCGAAAAATGCACGGAAAAACGGGAAGTAGGCAAATCGTGTCATAGCAACGTACTGCAGCCTGACAAAAAGAAGGGTCCATAGCAAAGGACCTTGAAAGGCTACTTTCAGAAAACGAGCAACACTAGGTACGTAGCGAAGGCATACCTCCGAAAGCGATTTCGCCGAAAAAAACAACACGAAAGGGGGTCAACAGGGAACGACCTATATGGGCTGCGAAGCCAAACTGGAGTCAACACGTGGGCCCGATGCGACAAGTACGCCAACAAGCCGAGAGCAAAACGGGGGCCAAGAGGGGACGGCCTGTGAACTGCACAGTCAGGACGGGCTGTAAACCCATGATTAAGGTCGGTGTAGTTGAACCCTATGGGCAGGTATATAAACCCATGATTAAGGTCGGTGTAGTTGAACCCTATGGGCAGGTATGCCGAAAAGAAACAAGAAAAAGTGGTCGAAAGGGAGGGGGAACTGTTCGGAATCTCCTGGTTTTGAACTCTAAGTTTATGTCTAATTCCATCTATTTATTGTATATTAAAGAGGTGTTGGGGTGGCTGTAGAGTAGACCGAGAGTGTATAACGCCTTCCAGATCCGATAGGAATATTGCCTGCGGTGTATTTGGAAACTTTTTTCTCCCATCACTATAAAAGTATGCCCACCACGGATTTTCTGGGAAAATCCTTGGAAAATTCTAGACGGAAATTTCCGGCAACATTCTTGCATAACACAGCAGAAATCAATGCTCCTTCTTAGTACATCGGGATGTGTCCTAAAAACTGGGGGACATACGGCATTCATTTTGTGTGGGCAACCCTCGATGTGCATTGGAGTAGTACTCATAGCGTGTGCGTACGCACGTGCGCGCCTCCTCGCAGAACTTCACCCGTGCTGCTATCCGGCAGCCTTTCACACGTGCTGCTGTCAGGCAGCTTTTCACACGTGGTTGTCATCTGCCGCTAGGACGCGGCTGCGCACGACTGTAACAGAAAACGCGAGACACATAACAGCACCAAACGCAATACAAATGGACGAATTAGAGCCATGTGTATGCAGGATTCAGACCCCCCCGGTCATAAGCACAACTAATTTCAAACAAAAATGGGGTGTTCAAAGAAAACGACAAAATAATATGTGGAACTAAGACTGGCACGACTCGAGCGTAGTAAACAACCGTGGAACAAGTCTGAAATTAGGCCAAAACAGTGCGTTTTCGACTCACTGGCATACTGGTCGAATAGTCGTGGAATACTTGCTCCCCGAATAATCACCTCTTTGTCTCTTATGCGGCACCGAAAACAATGGCTGAAAATCCCGATTCCATTCGCTTACTGAGTCAAAAACCTACTAAGCTCGCAAATATTTCGCGGGTTTTCTTGCATACTACTCGCGTAGGACAAAAAATTGCCATGCGACCGCAATTCGTACAAAACGCTCGACGTCGGGATGAATCTATACGGTTAAAACTGTTGGTGCCCAGAGCGTCACGATAAAGCCATTCGGGACATACATAAGAAGAGCGGTCAAATCGCCACGTCCCGGCATACTAACAGCCATATATACATGTATATTGCCCACAACAGATAAGAGCAATGAGCGCCTGCTTCGGCTTGACACAGGGTTATCTTGAATCGGAATACAATGCCCCTTTTCTTTCTTCTGTCTTTTATTTTCTCTTCTTTTTTCCAATTGACTTGGGTCTGACGTGCGTTTGTGTAGTGATAGGTACCACGAGATACTTGTACAGAAGATCACTATTTTTTATGATACTGCTATATCGTCGATTGCTGTGGCGCACAGGAGATATTTTTAAACTAATTTTCAAGGACGTCAGCCGTGAGTTAGACGAATTTCGGGTCAATACTCATCTTTGCAAGCAGCTGCGTTGTTGGTACTCGTAATATACTATATGAGTGAGTTTTGATTGGGAGGTGTCTTATATTTTGTCCACTATATAATGGTAAGTATTGGTATTTATACTTTAGGTGGGGAATCTTGAGCTAGGTAAAACATCACATCTATTTTATAAATTTATTACTGTAGTTTCCACTATACTGCTTTATCATGTGTGTGGTATTGTCCAGAAGATTCCTATTACTCTGTATCATCGGTTATTTCCTGGCGAACACGAGATGAAATTTACAAGATCCCTATACTTTATTATGCTGTCATAAATAAATTGCTGGTGCACACGATGTATTGAACAGCAACAACAACAGTCAGTAGCCAGCGCAATTGTTGCAACCACACAACAAAGCGTTCGAAACACTACCTTGAGAATCGCACCTACCTTTAGAAGTACATCCACGTTTCGTTTGTGTGGATAAATATACATGGAATTAATGTGGGATATTTATTATGCGGTCCTGAAAGATGGATCGTGGATCGTGGACCAATATGTACCGAACGACTGATTGAAGCAGTAAGACTGACAAAACATTATTTCTCGTACTGCGATTTTTAATAGTGACTCCGCTCGTTGTGTTTATTTCCTATTTTTATGGCCTGGCCTGTTTTGTCGTGTTCTCGTACCCGGTACGCTAGCATTACACTTGCTTTATACCTTGATTAATTGCGATTTTTTCGTTTACTCTGTCTCACAGTCTGACCACATAATAATAACTTGTATCTCTCTAGGATGAAGATCAGCACCGCACTGGGTGTAATGATGTCGTTAGGGAAGGAACGGCCCCCCTCGAAGACAACGAACGTTCGAACAAAGGTAGTTAACCGTGAAATCCGATATCGAAAAGCAACGACACAGCAGTCGAACGACAATAGGCCACTAAACGCTTCGAGGTGTGACCATGAAAAAAATGTGGTGGGGTGGACTAAATAAGAATCCAATTTGGAAATGATGTCAACTTTGAAATAATTATTTTCCCATACTGTATGTTTTTTTCGTTCAAGCTCTGCATATGCCAAGATCCAAGTATAGCTCGGGCGTATACCGCCCAAAACACAAAAATTTGCGCGCTTCTCGCTTGTCTCGCTCAGTCCACGTACCCGATCCCGGCCAGGTAGGTGCGGAACGAATACGGCAGAGCGAGGGGCGTTTGAGCCGCCCCCCGAAGGCGGCGCTCGAACGAAGCGATTTGACCGTGAATTTCAGTTCGAGAATCGCATACTGAGGTCGAGACAAAAAACCCTCTTCACCGAATCCAAAAAGAAAATAATGATCTTATATATATATATATATATATACAAGGGCTCCGCATGGGCGCCGGCATTCGCCGGCGCCCATGCTTCGGGTAGGGCAGCGCGGCACTCGGACGAGGAAAAGGGGAAAAAGTTGTAGCTGTTCGATTCGACATTATTGGAAGTTTAAAGTATTGCCGAGAGTTTCATACGAATATGAGGTTCTAAAGATCATAATTTGACGTTCCATGGCGCCCATTCTTTGGGTGAGGAAGGGTAGCACTCGACGAAATAAGTTGTATTAATAAAGAAATTGAAGCTGAAAGTAATGCCAAGAGTTTAATACGAACATGAGGTTCTAAAGGTTTACTTTGATGGAAGGAAAACCTATCAACGAAGGAAGCAAGCATAGGCGAAACACTGTTATTAAAACCGCCGCCAAGTAAAAGTAGGCCAGAAATGCCTAAAGGAGAATTTGATAACCTGCTTCGCTTCGAGGCTTCGAGGCGAATTGGAAGGAAAGAGGAGATGTCATCAATAAAAATGATATCGGACGGAATGAATGGTTGAAAAAGTTTAATTTACGGAAGAGAAAAAGGAAGGCGCCGTTGATTGTGTCTTGGAAAACCTCTCGGTGTTTACTCCCACAGTAGACGAAGAACTTACCACGTTTGTTTACAAAATATACGAAGAACTCACTCTCAGAAAATAAATAAAAAAGACGACACTGCATGCCCTCAATTAGCTACTTCAATGTACGCGGCACTTACACGGGTGAAGATATACAAAAATTAAAAACGAATTATTATGCAGACTTAGAGAGGGGCGCTAAAGGGGACATAGAATGCTCTCGATCCAATAAAGGGGATATAGAAATACCCTCGATCCAATTGGTACTTTCAACGCAGAGAACTTATACCAGAGAAATGGCAAGCTAAATGGAAAAAGGGGGATAATCAAGCCTCACACAAGACAAACAAAATAATCCTAGACCAGTATGAAATCGTACCACTATCACTAACAGCCCCCGACTCTGTGGAAGGTAAGCCCCAAAACAACTTAATCCGTACGACAGATGAGTATTTGATCGTACCATAGTCACAAAACAGCTCTCCGACTCGGCGTGAGATACACGATGGGCCCTTCGGGCGTACTTGCACAATGTACGAAGGACTCACTTAGAGAGGAGCCCTAAAGTGGATACTGAAAAATAACCCTAGACCGGTATGAAATCGTACCACTATCGCTAACAGCCGCCGACTCTGTGGAAGGTAGGCCCCAAAACAACTTAATCCGTATGACAAATCAGGTTTGAGCCTATTGCAGACCAAGCACGCTCAAAATGATGAACACTCCAACAGCACCAAACGCAATAATATAAAAAGGCGAATTATTAGAGCGATCTACTACTGGTATGGCACGCGTTCTTCTGGACGTATCATGTATGTGTCGTCTTGTAGCCACACCTTCATCCACATGGCCAGCACGCACACAGCACATGACAGCCCAACAGCGCACACGCAACCAACCGCTGCACGTATGAAGTTCTTCTGGACGTATCATGTGTCGTCTTGCAGCCACACCTGCAGCCACATGGCCAGCACGCACACAGCACATGACAGCCCAACAGCACACACGCAACCAACCGCTGCACGTATGAAGCCTACAGCGCGGCACCACCAATAACGAACGACCGCGATGGCTGGATTAGCCCTTTGATAGACCGGCGCCCCTCCCTGCTCTCGAGCCCGGGCAAGATGTGTGTCTGTCTGTTGCTTGGTTTCAGTTGATGGGGGCACTCCGACTGTAGCAGATGTATTTTTTTCACGTGCGTATTCACCCGACGAAGTTATACACATTCCTCATACAGTAACTCCTCCTGCTGAATGTTTTTGCGTAAGGTCGCGCAAAGGAACGGTTTTGAGCCTATCTGTATCTGCAGACCAATCACGCTCAAAATGATGAACACTCCAACAGCACCAAACGCAATAATATAAAAAGCCGAATTATTAGAGCGATCTACTGCTACTGGTATAATTAACACGCGTTCTTCTGGACGTATCATGTGTCGTCTTGCAGCCACACCTGCAGCCACATGGCCAGCACGCACACAGCACATGACAGCTCAACAGCACACACGCAACCAACCGCTGCACGTATGAAGCCTACAGCGCGGCACCATGAATAACGAATCACCGCGACGGCTGGATTAGCCCTTTGACAGACCGGCGCCCCTGCTCTAGAGCCCGGGCAAGATGTGTGTCTGTTGCTTGGTTTCAGTTGATGAGGGCACTCCACAGCAGTAGCTAGCTGGAGCACAACAGTCAGTTATTCCTTTGTTATGTCAACCCCCTTGCCTGCGTTCGTTCAAGCTACCCCAACAGCAGTAACCACGTAAAGCAAAACTCAAATCATGACCCATGGCGGCTTCCGCGCGTTTATTATACTGTGGCGGGCAGTTGTTGCAGGCAACGTTTTCTAGCCCATGCCGTGCATGCCTCGTCTCACACCCCTGGCAGCTGGTGCCCTACGCTGCTCTGGGTCTCGGACGGGACGGGGAAAATAACCTTGCTTCGTCTCGTCTCGAGTGCCTGGTGCACAATCTGTGACCAAACAATAATAAGTTGCACATGCCACCGCAAAATTCCAAACATTATCAAGTACCTATTTTTTTGAAACATTATCAAGTAAGTACCGTTTGTAAATGATGCCAATTTTGCAAATTATCCAGGCGCGTGCAATTAAACACCTGGTGTACAATTTGTGACCAAACAATAATAAGTTGCACATGCCACCGCAAAATACCAAACATTATCAAGTACCGTTTGGAAATGATGCCAATTTGTAAATCATCCAGGCGTTGCAGACATTAAGATTCAACCAAAATTTCCGAAATTCCTCCTCGACATGCGGTATTTTTGCAACGTCTCGCTTGTCTCGCTCGGCATCCGTCCGCGTTCACGTCGATGTGCGGAACGGACACGGCAGGGTGAGGGGCGTTGGAGCCGCCCCCCGAAGGCGGCGCTCGAACGAAGCTATGTTCGACCGAGAATTCCAGTTCCGCGAATCGCATACTTCGGCCGAGACAAAAAACTCCTGACCAAATCCCTGACACCAAAGAAGGATTTTATATATATGTATATATTTATGTTCGCGACGTCTCGCAGGATATCACGGACGTGGTATAAGCCACTATAATAGCCTGTAGGTGTAACTACTTGCGGCATTATTTCAGCTGATGCGGCAGTATTGCCGTATATGTGCAGCAAAAACAAGTGTTAATGTGTTTAGACCACATGAAGCTGAGCATCACAAAGCAACAAATGCCAACGATTGTTGTGCGATCGTTGCACGCGGAACAGATAGGCGGTGCCTTGACTTATAGCGACGTACTTCGTGCTGTTAGGCTCTCTACTTTTGGCCACCATAAACCGATACAAACTATTTAATCACTTAAACAAGACAGTCCGTGTGGGTTTAGCTTGCTATACCACGAGATTGCGATACGAGAAGCGACTTTAATTCTTTGAACTACAGCGGTGTTCATTCGTTAATGTCGTTTTTTTCCAGGAAAATGATTTACGTTGTTTTTTGTTTGTGGAATCACCAGTTACGAAGAGCTTAAAATGAAAATCCATATATCCAGCTGTTCTACGATTCAAACGGTCGACGGACACATGAAAATTAAGACCATCTCTCCAACTATATAGCAATATAGGGATGCTGTTCCAGCAATACTCGGCTCGATTGAATTCTTGTGGCCGGGGCCTTGGGGTGACCGGCGCGCTGGGCTTGGATCTGCCGACGAGGCGTGTCTATCCCATCTGCTGTAAAATTTCAACTCGCTGGTCCAGTTGCGCTAGACAGGAAAACTTTCGACGGCACCGGTCCGATCTCCTAGGCCACCAATTCGAAGTCTGATACACTCCAAGGCCCTAGAAAAAACAAACTCAACGAAATACCACAGCAGGCTCAAGATTTAGCTGCAAAAGGACGATGCGTGTCGAAGACTTGTCTCTGTGATAAGAGATGCCCTGTGGGACGAGAGATGCAGAGGTGGCGCCGAATGAACTGTGAAGAACATTTGTGATGTTGAAGAAAACATATTGCTTGGAAAGGCAGAAGGAGTGGCTACAGCCTGGTCATGTCGAGAAAAAGCACACACTGAAGCAAATATGTACTCTATCGGCTGGTGTGCTGGCCGACTGGCCGTCCTAAAGCAATACCCCCTGATTCGTGGTGTCAAGATAGATACCCTGGAAAAACACCAACGTCCCGAGATACAGCCAGCTCTACATTGAGCACTGTACCGAATGACGAGAAGGAGCAACCTCGTAATCTCGTCGGGTATTAAATTTGTGCGACATCTAAAAAACGATTATCAGTGTACTCCTGCGTAGCGACTGCACATCACCTGGGTACGTATAGACCTTTAAGTCCATAATCGTCCAGTATTTCAACACGCCCCCTTGATGAGAAGTCAGTAGCTCAGTAGCTAATTGGAACTCACACTCAGATCATTAAAATACAAATAGAACCAAACATTCAGTCTTGTCAATAAACAGCGGCGGTTGGGGGTAGCACTGTCGTAACATAGTCTTGGTGTCAATACGAATGAGTAATACTGCCGGTAACAGCCAGAACATCGGCAAAAGGTATTCTTAACGGTAGCATAGCAAAACAGCACCGATAAATCAAAAGCGGCCGCCACAGCAGCTTCGAATTTCAGCAACGAGCCCTACCTACCGTTAACTATGCTACCGAGCGCGATTATGCTTGCAGGGTGACCCAGGCTACGGTACGGGGGTCGCTCTTCGGGACTTTTTTCGCAGTGGCTCGGGCTCACCGGCGCGAGTGAAACCCCTAGGGCCTGTTCGTTTGCAGTCTTGAGCGTTCGTGTTGCGATATGAATCCGTAATGAAATGGCAATCTACGTTGCGTCGCCTGAAGTCTTTGTGTCGTTGAGGAACAGGGTCAGTGGTGCGAGCGCCTCCAACCCGGTAGTGAAAAAAAGGTACCCCCAGTACCGTAGCCTTGGTCGGGTATCGACACATACATGCGCGACGCATCATGATCTCTGTGGAGTTATCAAAGTTTTCGTTCGACCGCGGAGGTACATGTTGAATTATCCCGTGGAATAGGGATAGCCCTTCCCCAGCGTGAGACTCCGGGGCTACTGGGAGCAGGTGTTCGGCGGGTTCACCGTCTAAACACGCGAACTTTTAAAGACTAGATGGGCCCTGCTCGCCACTCGTTGCGCGAACCGATGGTCTACATGATTTTCGCCCACCTATGAAGGCATGACCCTATTAGGGCATGTTGACGGAATACGTGCCTAACCGAGGTAACTCTCCGAGCCAACAGATGCGCTGTGAGGGGAAACGACGAACCTTCAGCAAACACACCTACGTGCGTGGGACCACGGATTTTCGTTATACGCGACATCTCGACGACCGGCGGCGAGCGCAAACACTGGTTGATGTGGATAATCACATGGCGTGGCGGGGGCACCTGCGAGCGGCGTTGTGTCCGACCGCTTTCATGTGCACCCCTTTCGCGTAGGAGGCTCTTGTGAGCAAGTTATTGGCGGGCACGGCAGCAGGGACGATCCTGGAGAGCGGAGGGTAGGAGACGGAGACAGTAGCCAAGCTCTGCAATGGATCGACAAATCATACCCAGCCTCCCCCAGTGTCGCGCAGGCAACAGTACCACGACTCCACGACCGCGAGCGAGTCGCCACTGTCGTCCGTATTTCAAATAGTTCCCCCACGTGCACGCTGAAGTACGCCTAAAATATACCAGTACATAGAAGCAAGTTTGGTTGAGACCACGCAGCGCCCCGGTAGGTGAAAATAATCAAAAGGACGCCAGGAAGGGTGGGTAGAACCACCGGCAGGGGCAGAAGGCATCATCCAACCCAATACTTACATTGAACGATCCGCTGCAGTGCAAAATAATAATGCTGTATTATTTTTGTGCGCGGTCTTTTCATGACAGGGATGGGCGTCTTGCTGAGGGCGCGCTCACAGAAGAGTTTGTCCCGGGCGAGGGCCACCTGTCTCGGGGCAGGAGGCCTTATCCGATGCAAAACTTTCATCCGCCGATCGGCGTCAGTGTAAAAAAATACTGTGGTATAAAATGTGGTCTGTGCCATCAAAATGATTGAAAGATGTTGTCGGAATATGAAAAGGTTCGAGGCTTGTCAAGATAATATCCGTTGTTGGTCGGCCCATATTTTACACCCCCCACAATCATTTTTAGGCTGCCAAACTTCCTTCCAGCACTGCCACATCACTCTATACAGAAAGCTAGACCTGTCGCCAACAAGACTAGACTATACAGCTCTCTATATATTATTCGATAACCCTTTGATGTGTTGGGGCCAAAACACGTTCCCTCACCAATGGGGCGGAGGGGGGAGGGACATGTCGGCATATACTGATAGTCTTAGCCCCTCCGTTGCACACCATCCCTCCCCTCCACTTCCCTCCATGTAACGGCCGGCAAAACCTGCACGCCCTCGTACATACTACATACTACGATAACTTAGTTCCCACCCTCAATCCCCTCCCCGGTCTCCCCCTCTCCAACCACCCGGGAAACGTACGCACTATCATATGCTGATAGTTTCAACCCCCCTGCTCGCTTGTTGGCCCGCCGACCGTAACCCCGCCAAGCATTTTTTTAGCATTTTTTTAGTGGTCAGTCTTCCTTCCGGCATTGCCACATTACCCCATTAAGAAAGCTAGACCTGTCGCCAACAAGATTGGAAAACAGAGCTCCGCATAAACCTTGATAAACCTTTGATCTGTTAGGTCCAAAAATTGTCCCTCCACCAATGGGGCAGAGGGGTCAGCTTTTTCCTTAGTATATACTTGTATATATTCATAGTTTCAGCCCCTTCGTTCCACACCATCCCTCACCTCCACCTACTTCTATGTAGCGACCGGCAAAACATACAAGCCTTCGCGCTACTACTAACTTAGTTCCCACCCGCATCCCCCCCCTGCCTCCCTCTCTCCAACGACCCGAAAAACATACACACTCTATCGTAAACACTGATATTCTCATTCCAACCCCTCCAACCACCCCCGCCCCACCCCCTTCGCTTCCGTCTACGCAACGACCGGCAAAACACACACCCTTGTACATACTACGAGAAGTTAGTCCCCCCCCCACCCCCTCCTCCTCGTTTCCAACGACCCGGAAAATACATGTACTCTCGTATACTGGTATACTGACAGTGTCTGCCGCTCCAGTCCCCAACGCAAGACAGGTTGCCCCCATCCCCCCAACCCCCCCGCCTCCCGGTCTCCAACTTCCTAGAACATTTTTGGTTGACCGGTCTATAATGTAAACCCCCCACAATTAGTTTTAGGTTGTCAATATTTCCTTCCGGCACTACCATAGTACCTCATAAAGCAAGCTAGACATGTCTCCACACATACTTCGATAACCTTTTAACATGTTAGGCCCAAAATATGGCCTTCCCGACCTTGGGGCGGAGGGTCGGCCATAATCCTTACACATATATATACTGATAGTTTCAGCTCCTCCGACCCCCACCACCCCGTCTCCTCCACTTACCTCTACGTAACGACCGGCAAGGGATACTCGCGCTCGTACATACTGCTAGGAGAAGTTGGTCCCCCTCCCACTCGCCCATCCCCCCGCCTCTTATTGTCATCACCCCCCCTGGATATTTGAACATCAAGTGGCACTGTAGGCGAACATGTCGTGTATTTCTACGCAACGCTGCGAATCAGCCCCTGGTTATCATCCCCCCCCTGGCACCTGCCTGGAAGCGTCAAAACGTGCCAATTATATCATATTACACCCTTCTTGCTATCTTGTTATCACCATCATCTGCTGCCTGGGTGAGTGCGCCACATGCACCAACTCTTACCCGTCGTGACTGCTATCATCCCCTCCATCAGAAACCACTCCCCCGGCGAGCAATCAAGCAAAACTAAAATAAAACAGTATCTCTCCCTTATCACCTGGGTTCCCTCAGATACCAGCGGACCACAGGAAACCACCCCGCGCGAAAAAATAAAATAATTGCGAAAATGAAATCACCACCGGAGCTTTCTTACGTCAAATACGGTTGGCGCTCTCGTATAATATATGCATACTGATAGCTTCGACCGCTTTGCTCAGCATGCCCTCGCCCCCTCCGCTTCTCTCTATGTAACGATTTGCAAAAACATTGTATACAGTACACACTGCAAGAAGTTGGTTTTCCTTCCTCATCGCAAGTTGACTTTCATTCCTCATCGCCCCCCGCCCCCCCCCGTTCCGAGAAGTTGGTTTTCCTTCCTCAACCCCCCTCCCCCCTTCCGACCCCCCCTTAATATATATAATAGTTGGCCTCTGTTGGCACCGAGGCTGCAAAACACTATATGTATATTGGGGTTGGCGTTGGTTGGCAACGATGCTGTAAACCATGCCAGTCACTGCGTGAGCTAGACAACCAGGGTACCGTTTGTTTGTTTTTCGGCGGTCACCATGATGGATATCGAGTTAGATCATATTGTGCGGGGTGGAGAACCCTAACACAAGGGGAATGCTCGCATCACGTAGTGTGAATATGGTAAGGCACCCACAAGGCAGCTACATAGTAATACCTATTGCTGTCTCTGGAGTGGTCACACCAGAAAACAACGCAACTCATAATCGCTGTCATAAGCAAGAACGTAGGCACAAGGTGCCGAAGTCCGTCTTACGAGCGGTTCTTGGAAGGATGCAGTTCACCCTTCATACGACCCGCCGAACACCTCACGGTGCTTCGCGCTTGGTGTAAGCAATGTCTACCTGGTTCGTGAAAACCCGACGTGTTCCGTCCCGGCATAGTAGGGATGCGAGGGTCTACGGTCATACGACTTCGGCCATGCACAAGCTGAGTACACCCCTCCCCCCCGCCCGGCTTCCGAACGACCCTGGATCAATTCACACCGTCGCATGCAGTGGTATTTCACCAACCCCCACACCCGTACCTAGAGAGGTTTTTATATCAGCTTCTGGACAAGCTGTGGTCACAGGAGTTGTCCCTTTCCCACTCCGGTACGTGCCTTTATTTTTATTGCGCAGAGGGGTCAGCACTCCCAACGCTCGTCGATTTTCATCGAATTTGGTGAACTCGCGCTCTCACACTTTCCGCGGGTCAATTTTTGCACAAGAAAAAGTCTAGATGAACTACGAGTAAGCACTTGGAGTGGCTTGAACCAGCGAAACCGACCTTAGTGGTTACGAGGTTGAGCTAGTACTAGGCCATCGAACACGCCAGCGAAGACGCCGACAGAGCTTAAAGCATTACGACTATGGCAATGCATCACCATAAGTACATTCCCTACTTTCCTCTCTCCAACGACCCAGAACATGTGCACACCATTGTATACACATGGAGTTCCTCCTTCAGACGATAGACCCTCGGTTCCCTACGATGCCGGAACGGAGCCGAGGAAAGGCGGTCGCGCGGGGCAGGGGCGGGGGGGAAGTTCGAGCGGGGGGAAGAGGGAGGGATGGGGGGGGGGGGGGGGAGGGGGTTTACTCATTGCTTGCATGACCGTAGTCGAATGACCATAGACCCTCGCATCCCTACAACGCCAGGACGGAACCCGTCGGGTTTTCACCGATCAGGCCGACATCGCGTGCACCAAGCGAAGCGGCGTGAGGTGTTCGGCGAGTCGCATGCCTGGTGAGTTGCACCGTGCTAAAAACCGCTTGTGAGGCGGACTTCGGCACCTTGTACGTACTTTCTTGCATATGACTGACAACTTCGAATAGCTTCAGTAATGTTCTGGTGTGGCCACTTCCAGAGACAGCATGGGGATACCACATAACTGCCACGTGGGTGCCTCGTTATTTTCAGACTATCACCTCCGTTGCGTGGAGTTAAGGTGCTCCACTCTGCGCATACGATCTTACACGACCAAGGGGTGGGGTGTTCGGGAGTTTTCAGGGGCGATTGAGGGAAGGGAGCAAGTGCATCGGCAAAAGGAATGGCGTTAGGGATTAGGGAACAGGTTGGGTCGGGCCGGCCGCCACGAACAATCGAAACAATCGCAACAATCGAACAAATCAATGCATACATCGATTGCTAGGGTTGGGTACTGTCATAGCATTTACTGGCACTGATTATCTACTAGCAGTAGAGGTCTTCTGATTGAGCCAGCCAGTAGATGCTGCCAGTGGGTTTGATATTATGTACATTCAAGAAACGTTACATTGTACTAACGAAACCCATTAAAATCGTTTTGGAAGGGCCAGTACCAAGTATACTGCTGCAACCCAGTACACAGATGGCTGTGGAAGGCAATATCGCCAATAAAGGCTACCAGTGCCCTATTGATTGGACACTAGGCTGCCCTTCTAAGGGACGCTCGTGCGCCAGTCCGGCCGGAGAGGCCCCTTATGTACCGACGTCCCTAATAAGGTCTGGCACATCTAGATCTTAGGGAACACGTGATGGCGTCGGTAGTGGTGGTGGTGGTGGTGATGGTAGTGTTGGTGGTGGTAGAGGTGGTGGTGGTGGTGGTGGAAGCCGCGGTGGTAGCGGTGTTGGTGGTGTTGGTGGTGTTGGTGGTGGTAAGGTCGTCGTAGTGGTGGTGGTGGTGGTGGTGGTGGTGGTAACGGTAGCAGTGATGGTGGTGGTGGTGATGGTGGTGGTGGTGGTGGTGGCGATTGTAGTGGTGGTGATGAAGGTGGTGGTGGTGGTGGTGGCGGTGTTGGTGGTGGTGTTGGTGGTGGTGGTGGTGGCGGTGGTGGTGGTGGTGGTGATGGTGGTGGTGGTGGTGGTGGTCAACGTAGTGGTCAACGTGGTGGTGGTGGTGGTGGGGTTGGGGGTGGTGGGGGTGGTGGGGGTGAAGTGGTGGTGGTAATGGTGAGGAGGAGGGGTGTATTGGTGGCGGTGGTGGTGGTGGAGGAGCTGCTTGTGGTAGTGGTGGTGGTGGTGGTGGTGGTGGTGGTGGTGGTCGTGGTCGTGACGGTAGCAGTGATGCTGGTGGTGGTGGTGGTGGTGGTGGTGGTGGTGGTGGTGGTGGGGGTGGGGGTGGTTGTGGTGGTGGTGGACGTGGCGGTGGTAGTGGTGGTGGTGATGGTGGCGGTGCTGGTGCTGGTGCTGATGTTGGTGATAGTGGTGGGGTTATTAGTGGTGGTGGTGGTGGTGGTAGTAGTGGTCGTGGTGGTGGCGGCGGTGGCGGTCGTGATGGTGATGGTGGTGATGGCAGCGGTTGTAGTTGTGGTCGTGGTAGTAGTAGTGTTGGTGGTGGTGGCAGCGGTGAGGGTTGTGGTGGTCGCGGTAGTGGTGGTGGTGGCGGTGGTGGTGATGGTGGTGGTGGCGATGGTCGTGGTCTTGGCAGCGGTCGTAGTTGTGGTGGTGGTGGTGGTGGTAGTGGCGGCGGTTGTGGTGGTGGCAGTGGAGGTGGTGGTGGGTGGTGGTGGTTGTGATGGTGATCGTGGAAGTGGTGGCGGTAGTTGTGGTCGTGGTCGAGATGGTCGTGGTGTGGGTGGGTGTGGTGGTGGTGGTGGTGGTGGTGGCGGTGGTGGTGATGGCAGCGGTTGTAGTTGTGGTCGTTGTAGTGGTGGTGGTAGTCGTATTGGTGGTGGTGGTGGTGGCGGCGGTGGTGGTCGTGGTAGGGTGGTGGTGGTGGTGGTGGTAACGGTGGCATTGGTGGTGGTGGTTGTGGTGGCGCCGGTTGTGACCGCGAAGGTTGTAGCTGTGGTCGTCGTAGTGGTGGTGGTTGTTGTGGTGGTGGCGGTGGTGAGGGTGGTAGTGGTGGCGGTGGTGGTGGTGGTGGTGGTGGTAGTGGTGGAGGTAGAGGTGACGGTAGCAATGGTGGTGGTGGTGGTGGTGGTGGTTGTGGTGGTGGTTGTGGTGGTGGTGGTGGTGGTGGTGGTGGTGGTGGTGATGGTGGTGGTGGTGGTGATGGTGGTGGTGGTGGCGGCGGTGATGGTTGTGGTGGTGGTGGTGGTGGTGGCAGTGGTGGTGGTGGTGGTGGTGGTGGTGGTGGTGGTAGGGGCGGCGGTAGCGGTTGTGGTGGTGGTGGTGGTGATGGCAGCGGTTGTAGTTGTGGTCGAGGTAGTAGTGGTGGTGGTGGTGTTGGCAGCGGTTGCGGTTGTTGTGGTGGCGGTGGCGATGGTGGTGGCTGTGGTGGTGGTGGTGGTGGAAGTTACGGTGGTGGTGATGGCAGCGGTTGTAGGTGTGGTCGTGGCGGGGGTGGTGGTGGTGGCGGCGGCGGCGGCGGTGGCGGCGGGTGTGGTGGTGGCGGTGGTGGTGGGGGTGGCGGTGGCGTTATCGGTGGTTGTGGTGGTGACGGGAGTGGTGGTGATCGTGGAAGTGGTGGTGGTAGTTGTGGTCCTTGTAGTGATGGTTGTGGTGTGGGTGGGTGTGGTAGTGGTGGTGGTGGCGGCGGTGGTGGTGGTGGTGGTGGTGATGGTGGTGGTGGAAGTGGTAGTAGTGGTGGTGGTGGTGACGGTAGCAGTGGTGGTGGTGGTGGTTGCGGTGGCGCCGGTTGCGACGGCAGCGGTTGTAGTTGTGGTCGTCGTAGTGGTGGTGGTAGTGGTGGTAGCGGCGGCGATGGTGCTGGTGGTGGTGGTAGTGGTGGCGGTGTTGGTGACGGTAGCAGTGGTGGTGATGGTGGTGGTGGTGGTGGTGGCGGTGGTGGCGGGGGTGGTGTGGTGGTAGTGTTGGTAGTGGTGGTGATGGGGGCGGTGGCGGTTGTGGTGGTGGTGGTGGTGGAGGCGGTGGTGGTTGGTGGTGGGCGGGTAGTAGTTGTGGCGGCGGTGGCGGGTGTGGTGGTGGTGGTGGTGGTGATGGCAGCGGTTGTAGTTGTGGTCGTGGTCGTTGTGGGTGTAGTAGTGGTGGTAGCGGCGGAGGCGATTGTTGTAGTGGTGGTACTGGTGGTGGTGGTGGTGGCGGTGATAGTTACGGCGGTGGTGATGGCAGCGGTTGTAGTTGTGGTCTTGGCAATGGTGGTGTTGGTGGTGGCGGCGGCGGCGGGTGGGTGGTGGCGGTGGCGGTTGCGGTGGCGGTGGCGGTGGTGATGGCGGTGGCGGTGGTGGTGCCGGCGGCGGTGCTGGTGGCTGTGGTGGTGGCGTCGGTAATGGTGATCGTGAAAGTGGTGGTGGTTGTTGTGGTCGTGGTAATGGTGGTTGTGGTGTGGGTGGGTGTATTAATGGCGATGGTGGTGGTGGCGGTGGTGGTGATGGCAGCGGTTGTAGTTGTCATCGTCGTAGGGGTGGTGGTACTTGTGCTGGCGGTGGTGACGGTGGCGGCGTTCGTGGTGGTGGTGGTAGTGGTGGTGGTGATGGTGGTGGTGGTGGTGGTGGTAGTGGTGGTGGCGGTGGTGGCGGTAGCAGTGGTGGTGCTGGTGCTGGTGCTGGTGGTGGCGCTGGTTGTGACGGCAGCGGTTATAGTTGCGGTCGTCGTATTTGTGGTGGTAGTAGTGGTGATGGCGGCGATAATGGTGGCAGTGGTGGTGGCGGTGGTGGTGGTGGTGGTGGTGGCGGTGGTGGCGATGATGGCGACGGTGATCGTGGTGGTGGTGGCAGTGGTGGTGGTGGTGGTGGTGGTGGTGGTGGTGGTGGTGGTGGTGGTGGTGGTGGTGGTGGTGGTGGTGCTGATGGTAGCGACGGAGGCGGTGGCCGTTGTGGTTGTGGTGGTGGTGGTGGTGGTGGTGGTGGTGGTGGTGGTGGTGGTGGTGGCAGTGGCGGTTGTGGTGGAGGCGGTGGTGGTAGTGATGGCAGCGGTTGTAGTTGTGGTCGTGGTAGTAGTGGTGGGGGCGGTGGTGGTGGCGGAGGTGGCGGTTGTTGTAGTGATTGTAGTGGTGGTGGTGGCGGTGGTGGGGGGGGGGGTGGTGGTGGTGGTGGTTCCGGTGGTGGTGATGGCAACGGTTGTGAGTATGCTCGTGGTAGTAGTGGTCGTGGTAGCGGCGGCGGGTGAGGTGGTGGCGGTGGCGGTGGCGGTGGTGGTGGTTGTGGTGGTGGCGGGAGTGGTGGTGATCGTGGAAGTGGTGGTGGTAGGTGTGATCGTGGTAGTGGTGTCTG
Source organism: Undaria pinnatifida (assembly GCA_012845835.1). Taxonomy (NCBI): domain Eukaryota; class Phaeophyceae; order Laminariales; family Alariaceae; genus Undaria; species Undaria pinnatifida. The sequence goes on along the minus strand of JABAKD010000025.1, from coordinate 17,430,222 downwards.
TGGCGGAGGTGGGTGTGGAAGTGGTGATGGTGGTGGTGGCGGTGCTGGTGATAGCAACGGTTGAAGTTGTGGTCGTCGTAGTGGCGGTCGTCGTAGTGGTGGTGGCGGCGGTGGTGGTGGTTGTGGTGATAGTGGTGGAGGTGGCGGTGGTGGTGGCGGTGGTGGTGGTTACGGTTTAGTGAATGCAGCGGTCGTAGTTGCGGTCGTGGCAGTGGTGGAGGTGGTGGCGGCGGCGGGTGAAGTGGTGCCGGTGGTGGTCGCGGTGGCGGTGGCGCTGGCGGTGGCGGTCGTGGTGGTGGTGGTTGTAATAGTGGCGGGGGTGGTGGTGATCGTGGAAGTGGTGGTGGTAGTTGTGGTCATTGTAGTGGTGGTTGTGGTATGGGTGCGTACGGTATTGGTTGTGGCGGTGGTGGCGGTGGTGGTGATGGAACCGGTTGAAGTTGGGATCGTCGTAGTGGTGGTGGCGGTAGTCGTGTTGGCGGTGGTGGTGGTGGCGGCAGTGGTGTTGGTGGTGGTGATGGTGGTGGTGGAGGTGGTAGTGGTGGTGGTGATGATGACGGTATCAGTGGTGGTACTGGTGGTAGTGCTGGTGGTGGTGGTGCCGCCGGTTGTGATGGCAGCGGTTGTAGTTGTGGTCGTCGTAGTAGTGGTGGTGGTAGTGGTGGTGGCGGCGGTGATGGTGGTGGTGGTGGTGATGTTGGTGGTGGTGGTGTTGGCGGTGGTAGTAGTGGTGGCGGTCGTGGTGACGGTAGCAGTGGTGGTGGTGGTGGTGGTGGTGGTGGTGGTGGTGGTGGTTGTGGTGGTGGCGTCGGTGGCGGTTGTGGTGGTGGTGGTGGTGGCGGCGGTGGTGGTGGCGGTGGTGGTGGTGGTGGTGGTGGTGGTGGTGGTGGTGGTGGCGGCGGTGGCGGTTGTGGTGGTGGTGGTGGTGGCGGCGGTGGTGGTGGCGGTGGTGGTGGTGGTGGTGGTGGTGGTGGTGGCGGCGGTGGTGGCGGTTGTGGTGATGGTGGTGGTGATGGCAGCTGTTGTAGTGGTGGTCGTGGTAGTGGTGGGTGTGGTAGTGGTGGTGGCGGCGGGGGCGGTTGTTTGGGCGGTGGTAGTGGTGGTGGTGGCGGTGGTGGTGGTGGTGGTGGTGGTGGTTACGGTGGCGGTGATGGCAGCGGTTGTAGGTGTGGTCATGGCAGTGGTGGTGGTGCCGGCGGCGTTGGCGGCGATGGGTGTGGTGGTGGCGGGTTAGGTAGCGGTGCCGGTGGTGGTGGTGGTGGTGGTTGTGGTGGTGGCGGGAGTAGTGGTGATCGATGAAGTGGTGGTCATAGTTGTGTTCGTGGCAGTGGGGGTGTGGTGTGGGTGGGTGTGGTCGTGGTGGTGGTGGTGGTTGTCGTGGCGGTGATGGCAGCGGTTGTAGTTGTGGTCATCGTAGTGGTGGTGATGGTGGTGGTTGCGGCGGCGGTGGCGGTTGTTGTGGTGTGATAGTGCTGGTGGTGGCGGTGGTGGTGGTGGTGGTGGTGGTTACGTGGTAGTGGTGGTTACGGTGGTTGTGATAGCAGCGGTTGTAGTTGTGGTCGTGGTAGTGGTGGAGGTAGTGGTGGTGGTGTCGGCGGCGGCGGGTGTTGTGGTGGCGGTGGCGGTGGCGGTGGCGGTGGCGGTGGCGGTGGCGGTGGTGGTTGTTGCGGTGGTGGCGGGAGTGGTGGTGATCGTGCAAGTGGTGGTGGTAGTTGTGGTCGTGGTAGTGGTGATTGTGGGTGGGTGGGTGTGGTGGTGGTGGTGGTGGTGGTGGTGATGGCAGCGGTTGTAGCTGTGGTCGTTGTAGTGATGGGGGTGGTAGTTGTGGTTGTGGTGGCGGCGGTGGCGGCTGTTGTTGTGGTGGTGGTGGTAGTGGCGGCGGTGGTGGTGGTGGTGGTGGTGGTCGCGTAGGTGGTGAGGGAAGCGGTTGTAGTTGTGCTCGTGGCAGTGGTGGTGGTAGTGGCGGCGGCTTTGGCAGCGGTGGGTGTGGTTGTGGCGGTGGTGGTGGCGGTGGCGGTGGTGGTGGAGGCGGTGGTGGTTGTGTTTGTGGTGGTGGCGGGAATGGTGGTGATCGTTGAAGTGGTGGTGGTAGTTGTGGTCGTGGTGGTGGTGGTTGTGGTGTGGGTGGGTGTGGTAGTGGTGGTGGTGGTGGTGGTGGTGGCGGTGGTGGTGATGGCAGCGGTTGTAGTTGTGGTCGTCGTAATGGTGGTGATGGTAGTGGTTGTGGCGGCGGTGGTGGTGGTTGTAGTGATAGTGGTGGTGGTGGTGGTGGTGGTGGTGGTGGTGGTGACGGTAGCAGTGGTGGTGGTGGTTGTGGTTGTGGTGGCGGTGGTGGTGGTGGTGGTGGTGGTGGTGGTGGTGGTAGTGGTGGTGGTGTGGGTTGTGGTGATAGTGGTGGTGGTGGTGGTGGCGGTGGTGGTGGTTGTGGTGGTAGTGTTGGTGGTGTTGGTGGTGGTTGTGGTGGTGGTGGTGGTGGCGGTGATTGTGGTGGTGGTTATGGTGACGGCGGCGGTGCGGTAGGGATGGTGGTGGTGGAGGTGGTGACAGCGGCGGTAGTGATTGTGGTGGTTACGATATCGGCGTTAGCGATATTTGCAGCAGGTATGGTGGATGGTGTGGTCGTGGTAGTCCAAGACAATAGGAACCCGACAGTTGCCCCTTGACTGACCGCCCCACACCCAAACACAGCCCAGTAGAAACAGGCTACGGTAGGGTCGAACCCTCATTCTTAGTATTACCCCAGTGACTCTGTGCCTTGCTCAAAAGTGTTTCCGGTCATAGGTTTCAATCACCCGGGGTGGCATACTGCACAGGTGTCATAGCAACGGGGGGTGATAGCAGGGGTTACAAAGGATATTTTGCAGCCGCATTTGACACAGACGGAGGTGCTACCGATTATGATGGATAACCTCCGGGGGTGTGGTATACAACGTACCCCGGGTGATAAATCGGGCGGCTGTTTGGAAATTGGAAACAATTATTCTCGAATGCGGTATTATTATTAACATATTAGATTACTAGTAACACTCTGTATTCGCACTCCTTCCGATATTAAAGCGAAGAAAAAACAAAATAAACCACCTACCATACATATGATAGAGCAATATAGTGGAAACTACAGTAACAAAATTATAAAATTGATTTGATGTTAGATCTAGCTCAAAATTCCCCACCTCAAGTAAAAATACCAACACCAACCATTATAGTAGAGAGAGAACAAAACATATATATATATTTCCAAAAGAAAAGAATAGGACCTCTCCCTTTTAAAAAACTCACTCACATAGTATATTACAAGTACTTATAAGTACTCATAACGCAGCTTGCAAAGATGTATTGACCCGAAATTCGTCGAACTCACGGCTGACATATTTTTATAAAATACCAACATCAACCATTATAGTGGAGAAAAACAAGAAAGTATTTATATATATATTAAACAAAAGAATAGGACCCCTCCCATTCAGAAAAAACTCACCCACGTGCTATATTACAAGTACCAACAACGCAGCTTGCAAAGATGAGTATTGACCCGAAAGTCGTCGAACTCACGGCTGACGTCCGTAAAATATATTTATAAAATTATCACCCGGATGGTACACCGTGGGGGGTTGTATATAAGGTCGGTTGTGTTATACTCTCCATGCTCGGTAGCCTTGCTCTCTTACCCCGTTCCCGCCATTGTCGATTTGACCCAGGTGCGTTATGGCTTGTCCGACGTCTTTGACGTCTTTTTCTTGGGCAAGAAGTTGTGCCTCTTAGTGCCCGAGGGTGAAAGCAAGGGTTGGCCCGTCAGTTGGACAATCTGGAGATACCGCCCGAACCCGGGAGGGGCGCGATTGAGATCGCGGCACGTGCCGGAGGGAGGGGGGCGCGGTGGGAGGGGAGGATGGAGGGATGGAGGGGAGTGGGATTAGGCATCGACGATATCCACAATCTTCGATGGTATCGTAGAATATGTTTATCATTCCCTCGTACAGTAGGGACCCCTCTGTAAAGCATTGGTGTGCCAGAGAGATATGACCGCCTTATTGGGGGAAGCCGCCTTACTTATGAATATGGCGGTTACCGCCTCATCAGGGTTGTGAGATTCCCGCAATAAGGCCGTTGCCGCCATAATGAGGGAAACGTAGAGTTGTAGCCTGCTCTACAGTACCCTGGCACAGTGTAATACAGTGGGTACCCCGACTTAAGAGAGGGTGAGATAGAAGAATGGTACTGCTAAGAGAGGGAAAATCGACCGGGGCCAAATCATAGCCACTTGTGTCAACAGTAGCACAGTTAACATAAAATGCTAGTTGAGAGAGGTACTTCCGGCCCGAGCCATGCCTGTCGTAAGTCGAGGCACCCACTGTAGCTATATACGGAGTATTTATTACCCTAATATATACCTCGTGTAGAGGTGCTGCGCGGTATAAGAAGGGGTGCTAGGAGTGAAGACGCACAGGGACGGAAACGTGCTCCATCGCGGGTAAGGAACCCCAATGCGTGTGAGTCAACATAATACCTACCAGGTATCCATTACCGGAAAGCATGCTGTATCACAGCAGAGTAGACAGGCATGGCCTTAACACGATGTTCGAGACCTCTGGCGTGATGTCAAGGTATTAGCGTTCAAGGACGCTTCTCTTACGAATAGCCTAAATGGACTATAGTACCCTCTTTTGCCTTGATAAATGGACTATTAACAGTACCCTCTATTGCCTTAATAAATAGACTATTAATAGTACCCTCTATTGCCTTGATAAATAAATAGCGTCGACCACAGGACGCAGGTTTTCGGAGTAATGAGTAATCTCTATTGCCGACTAAAGCTGAGATAGAGGGTAGAGGTGATACTCCGATTGCTTCCTCTGCCGAGTGAAGGCCGCTTGCACGCCAGGCATACAGGACCTCAGCAAATCACGGGCGTCAACGTTTTCGTGTTATTGAAGCGTTACGAACAGCAGTTGAATGATTGTGAACACGATGCTCGCGATTTCCAACCTCTGTTGGGTTGGAAACAACTGTAAAAATAGTATTGAACCCGACGAATAACGACGTCATAATAACCCCAAGACCAACCAACCCGTGAAAAAAAAATACGTTAGAAACTAAAAAAAAGGTAGGAAAACGAATGTGTATTCACATTTCTAATATAAGATTTTGCTGTTTTTTCCTGGGCTGGGTTTGATTTGGCCTTGGATGGTGACGTTCAACGGTTTCAATACTAATAATACTATTAATACTATTAATAAATGTGGTTTCCTACCCAACTCCCACCCAAAGTTGATGTACATGTTAATAATTCGAACACCCACCCTATTGTCACAAAACCGAAAAACTCATGGATAGGGAGCCACATGCGCGGGGGGCTCTGTGAACTAAAAGAAGGGCTATTAATAACAGTGACGCCGCCCTATCGTATGTAGTATACAGTATACAAGGGCTCCGCATATTCGCCGGCGCCCATACTTCGGGTAGGGCAGCACTTCGACGAAATACGTTGTAGCTGTCCGATTCGACATTAAAGTTTAAAGTAATGCCAAGAGATTAATACGAGCGTAAGATTCTGAAGGTCATACTTGAAAGAAAAACGCCATATACAACAAAGGAGGCAAGCATGGGCGAAACACGCTGTTGTTAAATGCGCCGTCAAGTAAAAGTTGGCGTATATCAAACAAACAGAAATACCGAAAAGAGTATTGAGAACCTGCTCCGCTTCTAGGCAAAACGAAAGAGGACTTGGCATCAATGAAACTGCACTGCTGTCCCAGTGGCAATGGAGGTTCGAAGACGACAGGATAAAAAATCGGTTTGCATCAAGCGTCGACATGGGGCCATGCCAGCCGGCGAGGTTTTGGAAGAAGAGCTTTGCCTGAAAGCTGTCGCATTGTTCTGCGTGGTCACGGGCGAGGAGGAAAACGAAGAAGAAGAGAGCGATCTTCTAGTTGCGGCAGCTTGTCTAAGGTAGATGCGAGGGTGGCTTTGCTCGTGGGGGAGGTTGGCGTAGCGCTTCTCTGTGTTTACTCCGGAAGGCGGGGTATGTGTATCTGCTGTCTTTGCTTCGCGCGTGCTTTCACGTTTTCGAAATCGGACCCGTCCCCTCAGGAAAAAATTTGCGGCGTGTCTCTATCATGACGAGTGCTGACAGTGCCGTGTGTATTTTCTTCTAAAAGACTAATATTAATAGTAAGTATCTTTCATTTCGGTCTACCGGAAGGTACTCAGTTATGATTATCTTTGGGACGGAAATCCAACTTCCGGAAAAAAATAGGCGCAGACACTATCTAGTATCTTCTTTCAGGATGTACTACTGCACCAAAAAAGAGTAATCTGTATAGACCTATAATTTTTGCGTAGAGAAGAATGGACAAAAGAAAAGAAAAGGAAAAGGGTAGGGATGCTGTGTGCGGTAATCATATACCTTTGCAACTCTTTTGTTTTCTCTTCATCCCTTTGATTTTCCTCGCACTACTCTTGCGCTCCCTCCCAGTAGCAACTCAGATCCGGGGTCACATAGCGGGCCCTCCTCCCCCCTCCCCACTACGGTACGTGCCTTCATTTTTATCGCGAGGAGAAGTTAGCATCTTCTTCTCCCTTCGACTCGCGTCGAATCGTACCTACCCAGGCTGCTAGGCGCTCTTAGCCGTTGATCCTTTTTTCTTTTGGCATTTTTGCTAATAAAGTCAAATCTCATCACGGTGGGAATCGAACTCAAGGGCCAACGCTAGTATAGTATTCGAGGGTAACCACTAGACCACCGGGGCGACCGGCTGACAATATAATAAAACGAAATGGGATCTTTGCATAGAGATAAAGACAGGGCGAGGGGCGTTGGAGCCGCCCCCCGAAAACCGCGCTCGAACGAAGCGATATGACCGACAAATTCCAGTTTCGAGAATCCCGTACTGAGGCCGAGACGAAAAAACTCCTGACCAAAGCGTACTGCTGCAACCCAACTCATTGCTGGCGACAGCAGTATTATATCTACTGATTGAGGCTACGAATATGTCGGATGTTTACGCTTTTAGGCATCCTTCACATGTGTTGAAACTTATTGGTTTAGGTTCCACCGCATTCTCAAGTGAAGTGACGAACATCAACATACCGTGCTTAGCAGGCATTAGGTCCTACTCTGTTGAACTGCAGCTATGGTCATTACCCACACATACACAAACACCTCTTCTACTGCTATTCTGCTGCAGTCCTTGGAAGAACCTCTGCTGGCCGCTACACACAGGTCCAGATTATATCGACATAGCGAGTTACAAAAAAAACGATGAAATCGGCGAGCATAGGATTGGTGATAAGTAGCGGGAAAGCTGAACCCTGCGCGGGCACGTGCTACGATAGATGTAGCAGTTTTTGTCTGAAAGGGTTTCCGAATGACGGGGCTCCTTAATCCAAAATCGTTGGAAAAAAAATAAATAATAGGCCATTTTCTTCGCATGAGTCTTGTTGTGTTCCTAGGCTACGAGATTTTTCATCCGGTAGTAGTTTTGATTCTTCTCCAAACCAGTTTTTGGGGGAGATCTTGAGCTCCCAAAGTGAGGGGTAGTATTAAGAAAAAAGGTGGCGCACCTCTATCGTAGCACGCGTCCTTCGCGGCAAAAGTGAAGGGAAATACCGTGGGATGTACTCGTATAATGCATAGCCGTCGACGTATGACCATATGGTATAGACCCTCGCATCCCCACAATGTCGGGGGGGGAAGAGAACACACCTTCCTGTGACCCCGGCACGACCTCGTCCACAAGGTCGGTGGGGGTAAAACTTCCTACGATTCGAGCTGGAGAGTAAACACGATTGAAAAAAGAAGAAAAAAAAAAAGTCCAGCCCATTATTTCACCTTGTAGGTGGCGTCCCTCTCGAACACAACGCTGGACAACCCCATTTCGAGCTTCAGCGTCTGCGGGCTGATGTATCTCCATTCGGCGAAGGGGCGCTGGTCGTCGTTTTTTCCCTGATCGACAAAAAAAAACACATAAGGATAAGATAGGGAAGTCAATATCAGTATTATATGAAGCCGCCGGATACATGATGCAGGAGGCTTGCCAGAATACGGCGAATGCAGCGTACCACAAGCTGGACAAACAGTAATTTTTGCTTATTGACATGACTCAGTAGATAAATAAATGGTATCATATGAAGATTAATGTTTAGTGCGATCAGCTACTTGTACTGTATTGTAAACAAAAATCTGAATTAAACCCGCCACTATAGTGAAACATTAAGGGTGGGACTTTTCATTTTAGGGTGACAGCGCATTAATTTAGAACCGTGGGTTCGAGGCTCACCGACTCCCGTTGTTTCTGTTTTTTTTTAGGGTGGGACTTTTACATGTAAAATGTTATGGTGACAGTATGTATATATATATTTTTTTACTTTTTTTACTCCGGAGTATTATTTATTTTTTATTTATTTTTCATTATTTATTTATGCATCCAATAGAGTCTTCGCACACGCGTTGGTTTCGTTCTCGCTGCGAACGAGCTCTCGGGGTGGTAAATACAGGTGTTTGTTCTCAGACTGTTGTTGTTGTCTTTACATTAAATTCGCTCGTTCTACTCTATCTACGACATAATCCCAGTATACGTCCTGATCCTTCATCCTAGAAAGACACAAATTATGTGGTCACCGACTGTAGAACAGAGGATCCAAAATAATGGCAACTTCAGAGAGGAAAAGAAAATGAAAAGTCAGCGCACCGGGGACGAACAGCACAGCAAAAAAGAGTAAAAGTGTGCTCTGTTAAATACGAGGCATAGTGCAACTGATGCTGAAGGCTGCAGCTGTGTAACCGTTGACCCCAACTAAAACGCGATCGAGATCGCAACTGGAAAAAACTCGTGCGTTATTACTACGCGTGCTACTGTACAGGTGCACTGGTGATCTCCGAACAAGGCGGAAATAATAAGGCGGAATCCCCAAATAAGGCGGTCAAAACCAATCCGCTGACGCGACTGAAACCCCGCAATACAGCAGTAGCCCCCTTACTCGCGAGTATTCCCTAAACCAAAGCGGTCTACCGCCCTATTCAGCGAAGTTGAGGCCTCCAGGTCTGTACAGACACCCTCAGCCTGTACCTAACAAACCCTTTACCAAAATGCGCTATCTACCCTCCTAGCGAGCAGGGCAGTTGCCCCAACAAGGCGGTAATAGGGGTGTCGAACGCCACCGCCTTGTTCGGGAACCACTACAAGTGGTGTAGCACTTTTCAGCCGAGATGTTTCTGATTCACAAAGCCACACACCCCTCAATTGCGGCACCGCCCAATTTTTTCTGGCGGCCGAGGAAAATGAAAGCTTCAAGCTCACCACACTTCCATGTATTTTCAGACATATCGTGCGTCAATGTAACTCAAAAGCATTCGCAATACAACGCTAGCTGATGCATCCTTCGGTGTCCGATGTAGCGACAGCGCGAGCTGTCCCTACCCAGCATTGCATATAAATGAGTTATATGTATATTGTGGCAGGATCTGTGAAGTACAGATTCGACCCAGGAAACACGTGCTAGATGATTCAAATCATTTAGATATTTCAGATCATCTGGCTCCCACCCGCCAACATGATCTATAGGTCATGCAGATCATATACACCAGGGATGTGTCTACCGGAAAAGACACAAATCACCTACAGATCATCTGCAGATCACTAGGGATCTGACACGTTTGATATGTGCAATATTACCATTCTTAGGACACCACTTGTGTTTTACATTGGTGATCGGGTCAGGCTTTCCCTTCTTCTAGAAACCGGTTTAGGGGTAAGGTGTAAGGCTCCTCAAGCATGCTATCGCACCATGCGTCTCACACCGAAATACAAGTGGGGTTTTCCCCAAAACACGGGTTACGGTTTCCTTCACTCCGTAAGGACCAAAGGTTTTCCGTTTTCTGGCGTTCCTATTAGCTACCAGGTACCTGGTGCCGATATATAATACCAGGTAAAACATAACAAAAAGCTGATGAGAACCAAACAAAAAAATAAAAGTAATGCCGACCGACCAGTTCAAACGAGTTTATAGCTGAAGTCTGTATACGAGTGTAGCTTTCGCACAGCACAGCTCACCATCAGCAAAGAATCCGGCCCTTCCTCCTGCTTCCCGTCGGCCTCGGCGAAGGATTCCATCATGGCCTCGAAGCTGCGGTAGCCCGGCTTCTCGGACAACTCCGGTGCCTAGTTGTTAGTGGGGGCGATAAGCCCCAGGAAAAATGAGGCAGCGATGGAGAGGGGTTGGGGTTGGGGGGGGTGGCATTATAAGGCGGGGATGGAGAGGCGCGGTGGGGGGGGGGGGGGGGGGCATCCGCCAAAGATGCCGGTTGCCATATCTCACAACTCCCGTGCCTATTTGTTAGCGGCGGTGATGAACCCCAGGACACAGGGATGGATGTAGGGGGGGGGGAAGTGGCATGTGAGGCGGGGATGGAAAGGGGGGGAGGAGGGGCGGGGGCTGGAACGTCCGCCAAAGAGGGCGCGTACTAAAATAAGGATAGCTCTTTCAGGGGGAAAAAGTTGTTGGCTGGCGGGGCTCCTGTACTGACGAAAACTACCGCATATCGTCGCAATCTCAATTGTGGTTGATAACATTGTTTTCGTCGCATACCTAGGACATGGCATTGGACGCGCGCTGCCACAGAGGTGGCACTCTTTGGCTACTTGTTTTTTTTGTGAATGACGCGGCTCCTTAACCCAAAATGGTAGGAATGGCATTTTCTAGTTTTTCAAATGCCTGTGTTTTTTTACACCTTGGCCATGGGATTATTCATCACAATGGTTACACTTTTAACTTACTCTAATAAACAGTTTCGCCTCAGAAGGAAAAATACCTCTTAAGCGTGTTAAGGTCCTCAGAAAAAAAAAACGGGCAACGATTGGTGCACTATGATACCGTGCTGTTGTTAATAGCAACAGTAATAGTAACAAGTTTCATTATTTGCGTCAACCTCTGCCGTGCTGTTAGTAGCATGTTTAACCATGCATTATGCATCATGCATCATGCATCCTGTAGCTTTGAAAGTCCATATTTGGGTGAGGTTTAGAGGTGTTTCGAGGGGTTCAAGTCAGCAACAGAGAAAGTAAGAGCCAACCCTATTGTACTATTAGTAGTATTGGTACTATTAGCACTACTAATGCTACTTGTAGCACTACTAGTAGCACGCGTCAGATGACGGTTGACGGTTGCCGATTGACCTTTTCGGGACCCATGTATCAAACCAAAACACGAGAAAAGCGATGGCATTTGATGTTTATGGATTTCAAGGACCATGACCAAAACACGAAAAAAGCGATGGCATTTGATGTTCATGGATTTCAAGGACCATGACCCGACCCAAGTGGTCAGGTCGGATTTTGTTTTTCAATCGCGGGTCGGGTCGGGTCGAGTCGGGCCGGGTCGGGCCGGGTCAGGAGGCACCCCCATCCTCTCCTCCTCCTACGGAGGTGTTCGGAATATCACGGGTCGGGTCGGGTCGGGTCGGGTGAGAAGGTTTTTAAATCTCACGGGTCGGGGTCGGGTCACCATGACCCAACCCGACCCAACCCGACGCGCGAGAACTGACTCTGAAAAAACGTGGATGTCATTCAATATGATAGGATATTATCGGACATTGTTGGATATTATTGGATATTATCAGGATACTATTGGAAAGTATTCGAATTTAACAAGCGCCTAGGAAAACGTAGCGTGCAGCAGTACTACCGTTAATAGCATCGAGGTACAATAGTATCACCATGCTGTGTGTAGTATATAGGTGCGTCATGTATCCCCTGCCCCAGCGGTCCGTGCTGCCTCGTCATAACTGCTGTACTGTAATCAAGTCGCTTTTCTTCGACATTTGTTTCTTCTAAAGTCCCAACATCTCATAGCGACAGGTATCCAAATGATCTAGACCCCCTATACCATCTATATGATTTATACCGCGATCTCTGCGATGTGTGGATTGTATCTGGATCATGATTGCTTCGGAGCACAGGGCGATGACAAGTCCCTTTGACCCCTAACAATGGCCGCACCAACGTACCTGGTATCAATCAACAGTCAAATCAAATAATAGTTGCTGGTCCGTTTTGTCCCCGGTAACAGTAAAAGGAAAAAGGCTTCACAGCGACGTCAAGGTACCTTCATTAACGCGATTAACCGCACAAGTAACCCCCCCCCCCCCTCTCATCCCTCCCCCCCCCCCCCCGCCCCCGGCGACGTCAAGAAAACTTCATTAACGCGATTAACCGCACAAATGACCCCCTCCCCCCCCCTCTTCTCATCCCCCCCCCCCCCCCCCCCCCGGCGACGTCAATATACCGTCATTAACGCGATTAACCGCACAAGTGACTCCCTCCCCCTCCACCTTCTTAATCCCCCCCCCCTCTCTCTCATCCCCTCCTCCTGAAACGACAACAATTTTAAATAAAGAGCAGCCAGCAGCAGGGCTCACCGTCGGGATGAAAGGAGGCTCCACTTGCTTTGTCTCCATGAGGTCCCATTGAACCCCTGCAGTGCCGGATTTGGTCAGCGGAGACGCATTCAAGTTCCAAAGTCTTGTCACTGAAGCTTTCGCTTTTTGAATATTTTGACCACTCAAAAAGTCGAACTCACAGCTGACGTACTTGAAACACCTCAACAAAGGGGTTTGAATATGGTAAATTGTACATGAATACAATACAAGAAAATGCGCTGTGCATCCCACCTTTAGGCTTATACTTCAAAGTTTACATTATGCCCACGGTTCTTACGGCGCAATTCGTTATTTTTTTAAGAAGGCATGAAGTGGTATATTTGATATATTTCGACATTGTTGGGAGTGTTTTTAGCATAGCATAAGGTGGTATAAATGGGTCGTTTTTTTAGAGGCCGTAAAAGTGTTAAAATAGAGTTGTCTTTGGGCAATGGGCCTGTATAAGAGAGCAAAAAGTGGCATAAGTGTTTTTTCTGCTTCAAAAAAGTAGCACACGTGGACCCGCTGACGAGCACAACCGGTGCAACATGGCGAAAATTAAGAAACATACATAAAGGACAACAGGAAACCGCATAATAGGAGAAGAATAGAGTTTAGAAAAGAAGAAGAATGGATATAATTTAGGCCTAATATAGTCACCTTCCATGAAAGCGTGGGACCGGATGTCTGCCTTGCCCGTCGGTCCCGTCCCCAGGCGTTTGTCGCCGTCGCGGCAGAGCAGGCCAGACACGAAGGCTGCCGCGGCTTCCGACACGTAGGGCGGGAACTCGAGCTGCGCATTGCGCATCAGACAACGATAAGACCAGCGAACATGGATCGTGTGCATTCGCATTACATAAGGGCGGTTAAATAAGTTAAAGGTACTGTAGCTATCGCTACGATCTTGCGCTGCTGGATATTTTGTACCTGTCGTCAACCCAAGCTACCCCAAACCCGACCCAAACGAGTCCAACCCAACCCCAACCCAACCCCAACCCCAACCCTGCTGATACATATCACTGTGCTGCTGATACATATCACTGTACTGCTCTGTACTACCGCTGCTGTTTCAGTAGTCACAACGATTTATTATTGATAAATGATTATCTTACGAGTACGAATTAATCGGTGGTCGGCTATATAATATGTAGACACAGCGCAACAAAACTAATCGAGGCGGTGTATATCGCGAAAGTTTAAAAGCACCACACCAGAGGGTAGCCTTTTTTACCGCTGCAGATATCATTCTACACCAGTTCCAAGTAGTTTACACGCCGGACAGATGACGATCCAGATCATACAGATCACATAGATCATTAAGATCATATAGCATTTATATTTGTTGTGCAGCATCTGTGCGGTAGAAATCTGACCCAGGAAAAATAGTGCTAGATCATTCAGATGATGCCGTTATCACCCGGCAACATGATCTATATATCGGCCATGCAGATCATAGAAACCAGGGATTTGTCTACCGTGAAGGACACAGATAATCTATAAATCATATAGATCATCAATAGAGATATGATCCGTCCAATATGTCATTGAGCTTGTTTGGTCCAATAACGTAAGTGCAGTTCTATAGGAGTTAACAGCACCGGCATAAAAATTCGATCGCCGCTCCCTGAGCACTTTTCCAGACCAAAAGAAAGGCCCCGATAGGTATTAATAGCAGTGTTTAGGCAAAAACAGTTTGTTTCTGAATGGCAGGGCTCCTTAGCCCAATATAACCTGACCAAAATAACCCAACATAACCCAGCATAACCCAATATAACTCAATATAACCCAATATCGTTGGATCTTAAGTCCTTAGATTCCGTCTGCATGTTGATAGTACAGTTGGAACAAGCGCTGCACATGGTCAGATGGCAAGCGGAAGAATTATACTGTATTGCTGTACTGGTAGTGCTGCAAAGTCTCCTCTGGTGGAAACCCCTATTTTTTAGCATTTTTCTACCGAAGGGGGTGTGGACGTTCCACACCCTATGCTGAACGACATTCAAGATTTTGCGGTTGCCGTTCGCGGGTGCCGTTCGCACTTTTCGCAACTTCGTGCGAACGAGCCTCGTTCGCACGTTTCTTAGCCATAACGCCCATCCTCGCGTAAACGTGATCCATCCCCTTGCAAGGTCTGTAATGATGCTAACGCTAACATTCGCAACAAAATTTTACGAGATACTAGTATAGACTATGTAAGAAACGTAATGAGCGCCCAAATGTTGGAGATATCTCTTATTAGGCGTATACGAACGGTGTTCCATTTTGGAAGGGATGTGTAATCGATGGTCAAATGAATAAGGCTGGCGACAAATGAGTACCCCCCATCCCCTACCGGAAGCGTGCTGTCGCGCTTGCCCGTGGTTGGGTCCTCAAACGGCGGCTTCCCCGTGAGCATTTCATAGACGACACACCCTAGCGACCACCAATCCACGGAATCTGTGTAGCCTTGTCCTTTGGGGTCGGTCTGTGAACAAAACAAAAAACGCCGGAGTGAGGGTGTGTGGGAGGGGGGGGGGGAGGGATGGAGGGACGGAGAGAGGGACGGAGGGAGGGAGGGAGGGAGGGAGGGAGGGAGGGAGGGAGGGAGGGAGGGAGGGAGGGAGGGAGGGAGGGAGGGAGGGAGGGAGGGAGGGAGGGAGGGAGGGAGGGAGGGAGGGAGGGAGAGAGGGAGGGAGGGAGGGAGGGAGGGAGGGAGGGAGGGAGGGAGGGACGGAGGGAGGATATGCGTAGATGTGTGGTAAGCTTTAGCTTTACGTTTGTTTACCCATCTATGGGAAGATAAAAAAAAACATCACACAGTCACCGCACCTCGAGCAGTTCCATCTCGGGCGCCATGCTTCCCAGCGATGCCATCACGCTCAATCTTCGGAACGCCGCGCGGGCAGGGGAGATCGTCGCTGCCGGTGCCGGCGCACCGTGCCTCCTGATCTGTAAAATCCGCAAAAAAATAAAATGAGTGTTGTGTAAATTCGCCAAAAACAACATCAGATGCGTGTCCTGTCAATCTGCCCAAAAAGAAACGAAAGATGTGTGTGATGTAAAATCCGCTCAGAGAAACGAAAGATGCGTTTTCTGTAAATCCGCCAAAACAGAAAACTAAAGAAGAGTTTCCATGAAATTCTCGATCCCATACCTGCAATGTTGTTTTATTGTATAGTCGATCTCACGTCCATCTCAAGTGTTATTTTTTGTACATAAAGGGAGGGCGCCGCCGACGCACAGTCTCTTTTTATCCGTAAAATCCGCAACCAAAAATCAAACAAACGATGACCGTTCTGAAAAAAAAATACCATGAGGAAGCGACAAATGAGTTTCGATGAAATCCTCGACCTCACATCCGAAGTACTCGTTTTTGTGTATATCTAGTGCCAGTCTGTCTGAACCTGCAGACGCCGTTCGTGTAAAAAAAACATTCTCAAATGGTTTTTGCATTGACGAAGAGAGCGGAAAAAAAATACCAGATGGTTTTGATTGATTGATTGATTGATTGATTGATTGATTGGTTAGTTAGTTGGATGGTTGGTTGGTTGATTGACTGGTTGACTAGTTGATTGGATGATTGGTTGATTGGATGATTGGTTGGTCGGTTGATTGGTTGATTGATTGGTTTATTGATTGGTTGATCCATGGGAGGGGGAATATCCACACACCGGACAGATCGCCATATGTACCATCTAAATCCTATACAGTATTTGACGTTGTGACACGTGCAGATCACAGAAATGAAGTATCCATCCATCATCTATCACACATCTGACTGTCCGATACTTCGAGTATGTGTTTACTTTTCGTGCGGCCATGTTTCCGGTAGAGTCAGCGACTGCGCCCATGTCCGAGAGCTGGATGTGCCCATCCGTTCCCACCATGACGTTCATCGTGTCCAGGTTACTGGTACGCGCGTCCATGAAATTAGGAAGGGAGGGAGGGAGGGAGGGAGGCCGGGAGGGGGGGAGGGAGGAAGACAGTTTGAATTAGTGTCACAACCCAAACGCAATTTTTTACTCAAGAGTACAGAACACCCAACAAGAAACAAAGGTACTGACCCAGAGGATGGGTTTCTTATTTTGGGAGAGAGTGCATTCTGCATTGACTTCAGAATAATAGCTTTAAGTACTGCACATGCTGTTCTTATTTAGCGTTCCCTGTTCTCATACTAGCTCACGTCTAAAACCTGGCCCGTGGTCACACCTATCCGGTGGTGGAAATGGAGACACCCCCCCCTGCCCAGTAGGGGCAAAATGGAGGTACCCCCCCTCAGTAGGGAACACGGGGATCCCCCCCCCACTCAGTAGGGAACACGGGGATCTCCCCCCTAACCAGAGATGAAACCCCTTCATTTTTTTTCTTTCGTGTTTCAATCATCAATTTTACGCTCGAGCTCAACTCGCAAGAGGTGTCAATCATCAGCGACCTTCTGGGCAAGCCGTGGTCACAGGTGTCTTTCTTCCCTTCTCCCCCCCCCGGTTATTTGCCTTCATTTTTATCGCGCATAGACGTTCAGCATTCCCACCTTTTATGCTCGTCGATTTGCATCGAATTTCACCAACTCATGCTCTCGGCGTGCCCATTTGTAAGAAAGAGTTCCTCGTGAGATTCGAACCTGCTAATAATAGTACCTCGACCTCTATAGTTAGTACTTCAGTATTATTATGCGGCTTACTACTGGACCACCGGGAACGCCGGTTTTCCTAGAAAATGGGGGAACTTCCCCTACCGCAGCTCTGAACCCTTGCTCACCGGTACATGAGCCCCGCTTCGTGGAGGAACGTCAACACTTGCACGAGCTCCGCCGCGTAGAACCTGACCCTGTCTTCGTCCAAGCGCCCGTCCGGTGTTGCCTTGATCGCGTCCTGTGGAACGTTGGTACAGGCGTCGTCTCTCAGCAGTGCGGTCGGTGCGTTGTCAGGCGACAACACCCGCACTCAAGTGGCACCTCGCACTATCCCGGACTGATGCAGCATTGTACTCTCTAGGAAGAGGTCGTGACAACTGATTTTCGACGCAATACAGAGGGACCCCGCACTATTATAGAGTAGAGGGTATATGCCATTACAAGCGATTTCCACCGCACTAAAGGGGACCGCACTAAGGCGATACCGCGAGTATAATCACCGAAAAAAGGGGTTGATTTGATTGTTGGCTACTTTGGTGGGTCCGTGATTGGTTTATCATAATGATATGATTATTTGGCTTGTGTGGCGATTGGTATGGAGTACTACAGCCCACATAATATTTTTTTGTGCTATTTTACTATGGCAATACTGAAACAAATATTTGTACGATTTGCGTGTACACAAAAACATTACCAGGCACACGTTTTGGTATATAGGTTTTATACGTGGCCTTCTAATACCCATATACTCCGTTTACATGGCGTTCAGCGTACTATACTAAAAGCCATACACTGCGACTAATCAAATAATCACGGCCTTCGCAATCGGATTATTAACATAGATAATCATGAAAGAATGTTATGTGTAATCGTGATTTATTTTTGTTGACTCCCAGAACTAGTCCTGTGTGCGAAGCATTGGTACAAGCAAAGATGTCGGACTACAGCAGTGGTCCCCGGCTAAGGCGGCACTAGTAGTAATCAGGCGGTACACCTGAAAATGGCGGTCAAAACCGCTGGGCACGCCTGACACCCGTAATACGGCACTGACCCCCTTGGTCGCGGATGTCCGTCAAAAGACCGATCCACCGCCCCAATAAGCGCACTTGAGGCCTCCAGGTCTGTACAAACACCCTCAGCCTCTAACTAAAATCCAATACCGACATGCGCTATCCACCCTACCAGCAAACAAGGCGGTTTTCCCTCATAAGGCGGTGATGGGGGTCTCGAACAAAACCGATTTATTCGGGAAACGCTGCTTTACTGCCAAAATATATTATGCTTACACGAATTAACGCAAAAACAAAAATGAGCTGCATGCGGGTAATTACGGGTAATCATCGAAGTTCCAATGCGGCAATGTGACAGCCAGCGAAGCTGCCCGAGGGGGAGAACACGCACGGAATTCACTACAGTAATATGTGGATTTAGTGAATAGGGGACAGGGGACAGGGGACAGGGGACAGAGGGTGTTACGTAACTTCGGGGGCCCGGACCAATTTCCAGCCTCGTCGTAATGCCGTAATGCGGCAATCCGACATAACTGGTTACAAGCGTATGTTTGGTAGGACGCATACTCTACGGGCATCCGAGTATGATCACGTGGTGGGCAGGACACTCTGCGGGTGCCAGATGTGGTACCCGGGTACCTTCAACTGTCCGTCTATAGTGCCTCTATAGTGCAGATATGATGATATGTGCCAGCCGGAAATACCTGCACAACAGCGGAAACCGGCAGTACTCCGTACACGGCCATAATGATTTCACAGGCATTATAGCGGGCAACCGCACAATAGCGGCAACCGGCGCGATAGAAGGACCTAAACGAACCCGCATTTTTACAAGGGCGTGTTTGGTAGGATAAACTCTGTAGGTACCCGCGGACACATACCCGCAAATAGCAGCAACGAACAGATGTGGTACCAGGTATCGAGGTACTATTATTAATATCAACAGTGTTAACAGCATTAACAGTATTAACAGAATTAACAGTACCTTGGATGCATGGCGCGATGGAGTAGGGGTGGCACTTCTTGGCCTACATGTTTCTGATTAACTTGCCTCCTCAATTACACGAAAAACAACCAGAAAAACGTTGGAACATCAGTAGTGCTTCGCAACAGTACGCGCGCCACGCCTAGGACATGGGGTAGGGTTACGGTGGTGTTCATCGGGGTGCAACATCTTTTTTTTCTCAAAATCATTTTTTGGGTGAGGTGAGAGGCCATGCACACCTACCTCCTCAACTGACTCGCCTCATAAAAAAGCAGGTGTACCAAGTATGATACAACCATCGCAGCACGCGAGACTCAAGTGTAGCAGGTACACCCTACCAAACAAACCCGCACTGTTACAAGGGTGTGTCTGGCAAGACGCACACTCTGCGGGTAAGCGGGTGCATACCCCCGCATGATCACAGTGCGCTTAGGCCGTTCGTTCGATCATGTAGTTCAGCGGATTGCACTATAATTTTTCTACTGTACCATTAGTCGGAACGGCATTCTTACTCTTCTTGTTTGGCAATAACACTCGTCGTGCCTTAGACCATGGAAGATAGTTCTTCAGGTTGCACTTCCACGTTTCGTCAAACACTATTTTTAAATAATACAGTGCAGTAGTTTATTAAGCGACCACCCTCAGGAAAGCATAAAAACATCAATTAGCCGCACCTTCGTCGTACTAAAAATAATACAATAATACAATAATATTACAAGCATGCTTCTTCTTCTTCCATGGAGGAAAGCGCGAGAGCGTGAGTCGGAAGAAAAACGACAAAAAAAACGACGAGAAGCAGCAGGAACGCCGAACCCTCTGCGCCATGAAGGTGAAGCCATGTATTATATGTACCCGGGGGGGGGGGGGGCAAGGGACGACGACAACGGTGACCACGGCTAGGCAGAAGCTGGAAAGCAAAAGGTAAAAGTCATGCTACGGCAGCGATACATCTAGTCTGTTATCACGCTCTTTATTGAAGGAGCTCTATGTCCCTCACAAAGATTGAGTGATATCTGTACGCCGAACTCGATGAGGAAGCCCATGGCATTGGTGCGCAGCGAAAAAATGCTGTAGTAGTCCGCGCAAGTAACTCGACAAGTAGCACGGACTATTCGTGGCTAAACACAAAAAAGGAATCCCAACGATGTCGGGTAGATAGCATTGCATGCTGCAGTACAGGGTACATAGCGCAGATGAATATGTAACGAGAAGGGAGGTGGAGCAAGGGCAGCAAGTGGATTAGAGCCATGCTAAGCCGGAGGTGGGTAGAGAAGGGAGGTATACCTAGTGCATAGGGTTCCTGTTTGAAGGGTTCCCCTTGGTTTTTCTCAGACTTCTGGGAATGTTGTACCAGGTATGTTTTGTGAGTGATCGACGTCGAAAGCCCATACTATTATCAGCAATACATGCTGCGCATTCAATATTTGTCGATTGTCAAACACAGCAGCAATGAAAACTACGGATCCCCCCCGCCCCAATGGTGGCGGGGCCATACTTCGGAACCTACAGATGGCACCGAGCGTCGTCAGTCCCAGACTGCCGGTATATATCATAAGGTATGCACACGCACAGTAGTAGTACGTGCTGAAGCACTCCACCTGCTGGTTTGTGTTTACTTTTTATATGGACAGCGAGGACTGTTGTACCCACGATGTGGACCACAGATAGACACAGTACAGCTGGTATCTACGGAAATATCTATGTTTGGTTGTACACGCTGACACGTACAGGTCGCGCAGTGACAGGACCCCATGATCAACCGTCCCCGCCATGGTCTTCCGTCCCGTCCGCACAAGGGTCATGGCAGATTATGACGACAAAGTTATGCATATGCCGTTGATCCTGCGTCCCGCGATGCCCTGGATCGCTGTCCAGTCAGGTGCGACACATGCACGGCACCGAATCCCAGGTAAAGCCATCTGAGATTACAGGTCTCCTTTTTATCAGCTCTAGCTATATCGCAGTATTATAGTACCACTGTATATTATAAGTATAGGGTAACTCCTCGATTGGAGGGCAACGTTCGTGAGAAATCAGCCAATTTTTCCAACTAAGAATTGCCTTTCTTGTGAGAATGAAAATCGCCTTCTTTATTTTGGTGTTTCGAACGAGATGTATGTTCCTAAGAGTCAAATTGTATGCTAGGAAATGTAGTTATTTGGCAACAACTGTCGGTTGTACAAAAAAACGAAATCGGCATCGTCAGTGTCGAGAAACAGGTGATACAAGAAACACACGAATTTCGGGGGAGGGCGCCTCTCGAACAAATCATAAATACTGATTTATCGTATCACATGCTTATCGAAACTTGCCAATCCTGATTCATTTTTTTTTAATGCGATCGACAGATGTTGCCAATATTTGCATTAAAGAATGAAAAGCGTCTCAGAACATGTATTACTTCAAAACAAAACAAGGCGGCAATTATCGTCGGGAAGGGCATTCTCAATGAACAAAATCGCCTGGTAGAAGCTGTGTGGCCCATTACCTATGCACGGAAACACGTTGTTAATTCTGTAGGACGAAATGACTTACCCTAAAAAGGGCAGTCGACGTTCCAATCGAGTTATCCTGTGAAACAACTGTGTAAGTTTGAACCTCCGCAGCGTGTGGACCGGGAAGCGTTTTTTTCACGGATGCAAACTAAAACAAAGCTAGGATCCCCCCCCCCCACTTCGCCTTTTGAACTTTTCTATTTCGTCCCACTACTAATGGATATCGGCGGTAGGTAGAACTGCCAATTCTATCGTAGCGAACGACGGGAACCAAACTAACATGTCTCGTACCTGGTAGTCGCCTACGTTCTCGAAGAGGAGTCAATGATTTGTAAAAACGCGGCCGAAGTATCACGCAGCTTGCAAAGATGAGTGTCGACAGCTCAATTGGTCCAAGTCACACCTAACGCCTTTGAAAAATTTCGACCGCCCAATTTGGTCGAACTCACAGCCAGCGTATTCAGAATAGTTTCACAAAATGGTGGGGGCTGGCTGACCTTGAGGGTGCCGGTGGTGACGTGGTTCCGCAAGATGATGGCGTGGTCGTCCGTGTGGAAGGCGTAGTCCATGCCCAGTACGAACGGGTGCTGGCAGTTCTGGAGGAAAGCCTATTGTACATAAAACAGAACAAAGAAACGGCACACATATAAACACGCACAATTAACAAATAAAATATACGTATCTCATTTTCTCCTACTTTCTGGGAATGTTTACTTTTAGTAGTGAGTACACCTTCCCCCCCGTGCCTATATCCTGGGAGATATATGGTTGCAGACGGCCAGCAGAGGCTACAATACGAAGGAATTAGGATAAGCAAAAAAAAAAAGTAACACAGGGAAGAAACGTTGAAAGCGCCCAAATGTTGAAGATGCCTCTATCAGGAGTACGAACGGTGCATTGTCTCTGAAGCGATGCGTGGTCAACAACCAAATGACTAGGGCAAGCATCAAATGGGGACCTCCCCCCTTGGTGCAGGTGATGTTTTCCTGGAAGGTGAAAACTCGACGTGGTCCGTGCCGACATTGTAGGGACGGGATATCTATGGTTATGGTCATACGGCTACGGCTATGCATGAAATTAGTAGACCCCCCCCCCCCCCCCCCGCTGCCGTAACACATGCCAATCACTGCCTGAGCTAGACAACCAGGGTACCGTCTTTTTCCCGTTCTTTTTCTGGCGGTCATCAAGATGGTGATCGAGTAGATCATGTTGTGCGGGATGGATAACCCCAACTCCGCACAAAGGGAATGATCGCATCACGTAGGGTGAATATGGTAAGGCACACACGAGGCAGTTACATAGTAATACCCATTGCTGTCTCTGGAGTGGCGCTGTAATCCGCAAGCAAAAACGTAGGCGCAAAGTGCCGAAGTCCGTCTTACAAGCCGTTCTTGGAAGGATGCAGTTCACCATTCGTGCGACTCGCCGAAAACCTCACGGCGCTTTGCGCTTGGTGCAAGCAATGTCTACCTGGTTGGTGAAAATCCGACGTGCTCCGTCCCGGCATAGTAGGGATGCGAGGGTCTATGGTCATACGACTACAGCCATGTACAAGCTGAGTACCCCCCCCCGCCCGCCCCCTGGTCGGTGAAAACCCGACGTGCTCCGTCCCGGCATTGTAGGGATGCGGTGGTCTATGGTCATACAACTACGGCTATGCATGAAATCAGCACACACACCCAACCCCAACCCTAACCCATAACCCCGACGGTGCATACTACAAACAATACTATTACTACTAATAATACCACTAATGATACCACTAAGAGTATGGCAAAGGACTATTTAATATTGGTACAATGGAGGTGCACCATTTTTTTTTGTGAGGTCTAATGACTCCTCTCACTTGACGAGGCCTGACGAGTCCTCTCCCAAAAACGGACTTGACCGGAAAAAAAGCGTTTTACCCGATGGTTAACAAATCAATGCTATGCCTTAGGTATTCAAATAATTCATATTGCAAAAAGAAGAACGACTTCCGACGATGTTTACTTAAGGAGGGTTGAGGAGCCCGGTCATTCTGACCGGTAATTCTGAAACAGTTTCAGCCAAAAAGTGGTACTGTATTATTAATACCTTTATCCTACCACATCTCGGCAAAGGCGCACCTCATTTTCTGAGGGCGATGACTTGATAAAATACTCTCCACCTCACCCAACACAAAAATTGACAAAACCGAAAGCTCAGCCCGATCAACCATTGCATGGCCTACGTACAGTAGGTGCTATCAGGTATATCTTTACAATATATACAACAAGTAATATCCCAGAACAAGAACGGCCTGCCAGGTTTATTCCGACGATATCGGTTTATGAAACTCTCATCATCCAGAAGAACATATATATAGCCAAAACGTAGCAAGAGTCTAACTTCAAGTCCCTCGGTCCTACCTTCTCGTTGTCCACGTTGGCGAGGTTCTTCGAGTGTTGGCGGAGAAGATTCTTTTTGTACTGAATCTTCATGGCGTAGTGCTTCCCCGTGGTCTTCTTCACCACGTGCACCTGCCGGCCAGAGCAACCAACCACACATTTGAGGAGACGGCAGATTTGGGCAACAGAACCAACCATTCCAGGAAACGGCAGGTTTGGGCAGAAGCAGGCAACAAGGTCGGCACGTGAGGGAACAGTAGCTCAAAAGGGAGATACCTGGTATAGTTGGTATATTTGACTACAGTAAGCACCCGCCAGCAAGGCAGTGAGGCGGTGGTGCGCCAGAGCACCATGATCGCCTTTTAGGGGGAAGCCGCCTTATTTTTTCAGGTTAAGAGTGCAATTCCCCAGTCGCGCCACGGCACTTTGACCACCTGATATCGGGATACCGCCGTACCCAGACCGTCTTATTGGGGCTCCCTGCTGTACCTCTATCGAAGCAGGCATTTCTCGGGCACTCACAAATCTCCCATATTTCCCCTCCGCCAAGGGCTCAATGTATATGAAGTCATTGGGCCGTATTTGGTTGAACTCCTTCGCGCTCGAAGCCACGTATTCGTTGTACCTGAAAATCCACGCATTGAGGAAAAGGTAGCTTATATCCATTACTACTGTGTTCGCCATTTTTTCCGCACAATTGGGGACTTTCTAAGAAGAGACGAAAGTGTCAAGTGCATAATTGGTGCTCCTTCGGCATAGCCGGGCCTTTAAAGAGAGCATAAAGTGGCGTAATAGGGTTTCTTTCGGCGTAACCGGGGTTTCTAAAGAGAGTATAGAGTGGCATAATTGGGGGGGGGTATTTCTGCATAATCGCGCCTTTGAAGAGAGCACAAAGTGGCTTGATTAGTTATTTTCTGCATAAAAGTAGCATAAGCGGACTTTTTGACGAGCATAACCGGTATAACCAGGCAAAAAATAAGAAAGGGTCATAAAGCAGAACAGAAAAAAAAACACAGCTTTTTTAGACTATGAGCCTAGACATGGCTTGCCGTTCTGGGTGTCATGCCACAATGTTCGTGTAGCTCCAGAATCAACTTGGTCTAATCGAAGTCCAAACTAGTGTTGAACTTTTTTTTTTGGTCGGTTGGAAAGGTCTTTGAAACCATGTAATATGTAATATGAAGTCCAAGCCTTTGTTAACTGGCCGCTTTTTTTTCGGCCGCGCAAATTAGAAACTCCCATTCACTCGTAACATGTAATGCCAAAAACCCCGCTGTTTTTATTCGGGTATGTACGGTGTGGCAAAACAGAAAAATGCGTACGGGTAATTGCGGAGTTTCATAAAGTGGAGTTACGTACGCACAACTAAGGCTGAACCGGAGATGCAGATATCACTTCCCGGGGATAGGATTGATCGAACCCATCCCCGGGGCATCCACTCGGTTTTAGTAGAAAGGTATCCGTAGCAAATCACGCATATATACTACAATCGCCGCATGTTAAAACCACCGCTTTTGTTGTGTCGGCCATAACCAAAAACACGTACTTGTACGTGCACCTGTGTCACATGCTACGTTTACGGCAACTGTTTAAGTTACGTAGGGCTGACATTGTTGCGGCGTAACACCGCAAGGTTTGAGGCACCCCTGCGACGCGTGCTGCGATTGGGTTGCATAGCGCATGGCACTTTCTGCCGAAACATGTTGTGACTGACGGCGCGCTTCTCGACTAAAGAGTTACCAGGTATGGCTGACGGCACGCGCCTTAACTAGGAAGATTTCTTTTTGTTTTAACCAAAAAAGAAGTTGGGATAATAATAAAATCTTAATCGTTGTGTTTTACAATATTTTTCGTTAAGCACGAACTTCCAAGTAGGCCATAAGAATATTCGTCGGCTCACACTTTCGTTTTAGCTTAAGGGCAGTACACGTCAGTGCAAAAGAGGTATAGAGCTCCTCAAGGTGAGAGAGGCCGCGAAAAAAACCGAAAAGTTGTTATCGTGAACCTCTACCGTAGCATGGGTCCTGCTTATTTTTCGCGCACGGCTTACCGGTCGGCATGAAGGTTCTTGAGCGGCAGGAAGGTGTTGTCGAAGATCTCCTGGAAGGTGGCCTTCTGCACGTCCAAGAGAAGCGTAGGTCCGAGAATGGACTTATCCTTGCTAGCCTCCTTCAGGCACTTGTGCAAGTCGTCGATCGTCTGTTCCGGGACGAAGGGCATCTTCGTCGAACCCTCTTCAAGGTATTTCCCCATAAACTGGTTTTGTTTTGTTTTGTTTTTCGGGGGGGGGCGAGGCGGGGGGTGATTGTCAGGTGGGGTGTCGGTTGCCCTATACCTGGTACAGTAGGGGGGAGTGTCGGTGATTGGCACTTCTTTGCAGCAAAGCAGTACTGCAATAGAGTACCCAAGACAATGCTGCGGTCACAGTTTAGTACAAGGTTAGCACGCACCATACGTAGCGCGTCATACGATAAAGGAAAAGGTCCGATGCAACTGAGCTCATCCCTGTGATGTTACCCTACCGCTGTATGCGGTAACACCGGAATTGTGGGTATCAGCAGTAGCCGTATACCAGGTAGTCTAAAACGATTCAGCCGTGCAAATCAGTAGAAGTCGTAGAAAGCCGTTTCATACAAAAAAAGCCGTTTCGTAGCACAGTTGACGGCTTCATATTATTGTGAAAGCGACAACGACCACGTGGTAGATAAGTTTCGTTGGTACCCAGGCTCTTGACTATTATGTTCGTCTCGGAGTATTGCGCTTCGTCTGAACGAGATGCATCTACGGGACACCGTGCCACATCGGCCGCTCCCATCTGTCTCCCTTCTCGAGCAGACCTTTATTCATATCATCACCAACCACACTGGACTATGGGTCACCAGTACAAAATAATCTGCACGGCTTAGCTCATACAACCATATCACAGAACCAGCCTAACCCCGGCTCAGGCACTTGCTTGTTGGAATCATCAACCAGCCGCAAGCATCACATCAGCAGGCCATTCTATTCGACAGGTGTGCAAGTGCCACAAAATCCCCGGGCATCGCAACGAGTTAAGACATAAGCCTGTCTACCCAAGGATCAAAATGGGATCGAGACTGCTGCTGTTCGTCGGTCAACGTCGATGAGGCCAGCTACTCCTACAGCAACGTTATTCAAACAGTACGAGCTCTGGGATCGAGACTGCTGCTCGCCGTTCGACTTCGACGGAGCCAGCTCCAAGAACGCGAGTGAACAGGTACTAGCAACTACGACGTCTAGTAATCCTACGTAGATAGGCCACGCACCGCCACGAGTGACCGCCACCCTGCTGTTTCAAGAATTTTCAAGCCCATACTCTGAGAACGAACGACAGCCGACGGACCAAGCTGCCTACTGCAGCGCATCGGTATTTACAACCGAGCATCGACAAGGAGAAGGATAATCTATACTACTGCTGTTAGCCTCGGCGTAGCCCGATCAATGACAAAGCAGGTAGCTAACTATTTGCTTACCAAATGCTGCAAACCTCGGCGTAGCGCGAGCATCAACAAACATGTTGCGGTTGTTGTTCTCACATTAACTCGTTTAATCGAGTCCGTGGTCACAGGGCAGGCTCCAGTCACTCTGGAGTGGAAGAATATCCCAGGGGAAAAACAAAGCACCCCAAAAGTGGTACAAGTATGTATATTAGCTGAAGCAATTAATGCACCCGCCAAAAAGATACAAGTATAAACAATGAAATCGGAAGTCAGCCTGCGTACGTGCCAGACCCATACTGGTACATAAGTTTCAAGGCTCGCATCTGAAACCGACTACACCGCATGACACCCAGGAAATCCAACTAATGTACAAATCCGGGGATAAAAAAGGAACTAGTAGCAAGAAAGAAAAGAAAAGAAACAACAAAAGAAATAGAAAAACGAGCCAAGGAAAAAAATACACGTAGCCGACTATTAGTCTATCTACCCACTACTACTGTCAGAAGACTACCGTGCAATCATTGGAGCTGCGCTGGGGAAGTTCAACCACAGCGCCGGATATCTCGCGCATATCATGAAGGGTTCAAGCTCAAGTTCAGCCACCAAAACCTTGCAGACTTAAAGGACTGGCGGAAGAAAGCTTGCCTAATCCTAAGCATCAACCGCACGGGCCTCGTTAGCATCATGAAGGAAGACTGCAAGCCGGAAGGATGCACAACCCCCGCCAGGTTGTCTGCAACTGATAAAGCAACGACCCTTGCACAAGCGCAGGCTACGCACAAAGAAGCTTTACAGAACCTCTACACCATCTTGTACTTGATAACTAAAAAACCGCCACAAGTCCTGGTACCCAAGCAAAAATATGAGAATGGAATTGGAGGCAATGGCCAGAAGGCCTGG
>JABAKD010000025.1:16666975-16799475 GCA_012845835.1 Undaria pinnatifida | reverse complement strand
CCTTTCCCCCCAGGCCTGCGCCGCAGGGCTGCTCTCAATCCCGAAGCTACGATCGCCTGGCACACGTCGGCGCTGATTCCGTCCACGACGAGATTCCGCCGCGTTTCAAGCGCACGTCCCGCTTTTATATTGGTATCGATCCCAGCAAACCCACGCGAACCGGCGCAGCGATGGCACGGTCGTGGGCCAGCCTAATACTTCCTTTGGCTGACCGGTGTAGGTGGTTGGTTGGTTGGGGTTAACGTTCCTCCACACCGCCGCCGCCGCTGTTGTGTTCATACGGCGTGTGTGGCGTTTTTTTAGGTTCCCTCTCTTTCCCTCCCAAATTTATTGCGTACGTACAGTCAGTACAGTCTAGTCTAGACTATAATCTAATCTTTTTGATGTTCATATTTTCCTTGTTCCTTCTGCCCTCCAAGCCTGAGCCGCCAACGGGGACACAAACACACCTTCAAGACGTGCGTCCATGCCACCTTACTGTTGTCGTCGTCGTCGTCGTCGTTGTTTTTGTTGCGTTTTTTTGTCCAACAAGTAATTCATAGATCGTGGATCGCCCATGATCAACAAAAAACCAGTACTCGAATCTTTGTTGGTTTGACTGTTGATGCTTTTTTAAAGCAGCAGGAACAACTGGTGCTGCAGTAGTGCTTCGTAACTTAGTTTATTTTTCGTTCGTTGTTGTGGACAGAAAGAAAGCATCGGGCAATGTATGGCGTGTGTCCAAGCGCCCAGAAAAACAGCAAAGGAGGATAAGAGAGCGTAATAGTAGTAGTAGTTGTCGCTTTGCGCAAGCCTAATAATGGACAAGCTCTCCATCGCAAGCAAAACGAGTGGAACAAAGGACAGCGAAAAAAGCTGGAAAAAAGGGGCAGAGATAAGCTGCAGCAGTTCGTCCGCAATCTGCCTTCTGACTCGAAACCAGTACGTACGTGCGCAAAATAAAAAAGCCGTGTCTCCAAACCCCAACCAAAAAAAGTCTCCGGCGTAAAATAATTTTCCACGTATTTCCTTGGGTAAAATCTGAGATTCGTAGATTTCCATATGCAGATTCCATAGAAAATTTAACCGAAATATTTTCGATTTTTCGTTCAAGAATCGTTGGGATTTTCTGAATGCATTATTATTACGACAAATGTATGAAATTTAACGATTTTTCGTGTTTTTTCATCCTTTGTTTGTTCGCCCGTTCGATTTTGTGACACGCTGAGCTTGCTGCGCTTCCCCCCCCTCGCTTGACTTTCGACGGCTACCCCTTGTCTCTGCTGCTCTCGACCCCTCTCCTTTGCTAACGAGTTCCCGGCCACGTCGACACTCCCGGGACCAGCAAGAAGCGAAACCGTCCCGTCCCACCACACGGGCAGCAGCAGCGCAACAAGCCGACACCCGGGGCGAGAGATTCGGCTCCCTACGAGTACGCGCGTGACTGGGAGGGAGTGCTGCACCTATCAGCTTGGACTAGGAAAGCAGCATCTCCCCACACCATGGAGCTCTTGCAGAGCACTGTTCAGGTGAGAATGGGATGCGATAGGTCATGGTGCTGGAAGGAACGGTGCAGAGTGCGCCGGGTTGAAGCTTGGCGGGGGCAGTGGTCTTTTGTCTTGGCGCAAACGAACACGCTGATTTTTTGTCTGTTTTTTTTTCGTCGTTTTGTTGTTGAAAAAAAGTGTATGTTGTTTGGGTATCGCGGACGCTAAAATCAGTATAAAATCAATAAAACTGATAAAGCCAGACCCCCAAATACTCTCAGCGAAACCTTTTTCCCCTTGGTTTGATATGCTACCGGTCTGCGCAGGCAAACCCTTACTCCCCTCGAGCAAACTTAGCGCTCACGCTTTCAAGCCGAGATGCTAGCATTCTAGACTGAGCCGTGTCCCTCGCTTTTCTCATAGGACAGAAGATATGGGATAGACTCTGGATCGTAGGCTTCTGGTGCGATCGGCACTCTTGTCTTGTCTTGACCCTATTGATGCGAGTACGTTCACCCCAGCGTATCAGCTCTTCGGCACATTGATCGAAAATATTTTTTTGAACAATTTATTGATTGCAAATTAGTGTGGCAGTTGTGCCGGGTGCGGAAACTACTTGTTGTTAGTGCAGCGACACGTCACCAAAATTTGACGAGTGTCCCATTTTCTGTGCTGCATACAACTGTCGTCAAAATTGCAACACATCACGCAACCTCGAGCTCTCGTAGGCACGCAATCGATCGGCGATCAAGCACTTACAAGGATGCCCTATGGGATGGGTGCGACCAATGCGAGTGGCTAGTGGCCACCCAGCTGTATTACTCGGAGGAGCATCGACAGCAGCTCGATATTTTTGTATTCCAAGATTAATCTTCACGTGTCTCCTACCTTTGATACTTGCTTATCTTATATGTACCAATATGGACATAAATATAACGTATGTGTTATATTGAAATTTGTATCGAAACGGTCCTTATATTTAAACCAGCATGGTGTATTCGGAAGGCACGCGCCATTTTGTTCTTTGGTACTTGTACAAGTATTTTATGAAGTATTTGTTCCGTGCATTTTGTTAGAGTTCCGTGCCGTGGGTTGTTGCTTCCTCGTACCTGGTAAAATAGCTGTTTGATTTCACTTATCTCAAAGTATATACTCCGTATATAATAGTTCACGTACCAGGTCAGGTAGACAACAACAGCAGCAGCTGCTGCTGTATTGGTCTCTGTTTGGCGCCGATATGTGCCAGACGGAAATATCCAATCGGCGCTGTAGCGGCAACCGGCATTGCTCGTTTGTGCGGAAATATAAGAAATTTTATGCCCTAATAGAATAAAGGTAAAACGTTCCTTACATTTCCATCGGTTGTGATCTGTTCCAGGTTTACGAGTGCTGTTGTACACCGTCTTCAAACCGTCCTCATGTTTACGAATATACCAGTATGGTATGGTATGGTATGATGCCTGGTATGGTATGGGAAGCAGCAGCAGCACGGTGGTACTTCTGTGCTATGAAGGAGTTCCTTTGGTTCACTAATGCTGTAGTCTCGGATACAAGTTGCATTATCCATAGTTACTACCTGATAGAGCTCGTTCATGACGACATTACGAATCTTACACCCAACCGGTCGCCCAGGTAGTCTAAATAGTTGTTGCCTCTGGTGTTGAGAAGGTCGCGCGGCTTAGACTTTTGACCTTAGTATTACATACAAAAATAACAAAATAACGAATCAAAATAATCAAATGCTGAAAGCGCCCATCATATGCGCGCCTATCACATACTTGTGTAGCAGCGTGGGTAGGCGCAATTCGATGCCAGTCGACAAGGCAAGAAAGGACTGAAGTCTGCTCGAGATAGATATTAAGGTACTTGCCTTGGTGGGGAGGGGAACCGTGGTGGGGAGGGGGAGAAGAGCCTCCTTAGTGGCCCTGGATCTGGGTGACGTCGTTGAGTCTGCTCGTAGGGAGGGAGAAATCGAAAGAGAAAGCAAAGTGCGAAGATAATAACAGGTAGATGGGATGAGCAAAAGAAAGGAAAACATAGCTCAATACGTATGCATAGTACTCCGTCCTTCGTGCTCACAGCCCTGCCTTCTGCAGCAGCTGAAACGTGCCTGTTCTGTGGACAAGCGATTATGGTAGAGAAAACCACAATATATTAAATGCTGCATGTACAAAAAAAAAAAAAATAACAGGACCACACCCATTGAGTTGAAGGCCCAGATTAACGGAGAGCACGGAGAATCGTAATTCATTTTTTTTAATTTCATTAAAAATACACGAAAAATTCAACTCTGCTTCTTATCAAGGAACGGCGTACGTAATGCGTTCTAGACAATAAAAAAATAGAAAAACGTCAAAGGGTCAACGAACACCCGTGGGCAACGACCGAGGCGAGCGATGGCTCGCGTCCTCCCCGGATCGCCACGGCTAGGGGCATATTGTTTTGGCCGGCAGCGGCTTGAAAGCTATAGCTCTAGACGTCCCTTGGATGGGCTGGCACCACCCCGCCGCTCGACACGGGCAGCAGCGACGGGGATATAGCGGTCGAACTTCTGAGCGAAGTCATCATGCATGTCATGTGGTAGTTGGTGGCGTTACTTTCGAGGTCCAAGGCGACGAAAAACTGGGTTTGCGGCGATCTCGATTGTTTTCGAAGCGTCGCAGGCGGTCTACGCTGTGCTAAGGGCCTTTGGAGGCCGCGCTGCGGTTGCCCCGGTGGTCCTACCCCTCGCAATGGTGGCTTCTCGCCTCTCAATCAGCCGGCGACATGGCACCAATTCGCGTGGCCGGCTTCGGTTACACAGAACAAGCCATGTCTAGGTGGACAAACTCCCCAAATTGTTTTCGATTTTCGACAAAATTCGACCAAGAAAGGTTTTTTTTTTTACTTCTTTGTTGAATTTGATTTTTCCTACTAATTCTGAGAATGCCTGTTGGTGATCCATTTTTTGACCAGTCAGATGCAAATTAAATTAAAGTCTAAAAGAAAAAAATGAACTTCGATTAGGCAAGTTGCTCGTTAACTCGGGCCCTCAAAAAACTCACCCACGTAGTCTAAAAAATGAAGGATACATTTCAGCTCTGAAAACGACCGAAAATGATTTTTTGATCAAAACTCAGCTTTGCAAGCAAGCTGCGTGATACTTCGATCGCGCGTGTTACGAGGTGTGTCTGTGTGTGTGGTGTGCCCTTTTGAAGGATGCAGGTCGGTGACTCCCCTGCAAATGCCAGGGTCAACAGGACTACGACGTTCAGCCTTGTCCTGCGCA
This sequence comes from Undaria pinnatifida, assembly GCA_012845835.1. Lineage (NCBI taxonomy): Eukaryota > Phaeophyceae > Laminariales > Alariaceae > Undaria > Undaria pinnatifida. Next base: position 16,794,741 of record JABAKD010000025.1, on the reverse strand, counting down.
CGGAAACTGTGTAACCCGCATGAGGGGGACAAAACCAGACATGTGTAGAATTCAGTATGCATGAAACAATAAGTCTTATGAGTGTGAGTTAGCTTTTGCTGTGGGCTACTTGGATCTACCGGGTTTGTATGCAAGTTCCTGTGTACTCCCTGTATATGTGTCAGGCCAGCGCAGGTCCAGCCCAGCCCCGATGCTCGTATTTTTTGCTCCCGAGTCATGATGGAACATGCGAGGAGGTCCAGCCCAGGCCTGATGTTCGGTTTTTTTGCTGTCGAGTTTTGACGGAACATACGGTGGACGTCGATCGCCCAGGCCTGATGCTCGGTTATTTTGCTGTCGAGTTGTGATGGAACATGCGATGGACGTCGATCGCCCAGGCCTGATGCTCGGTTTTTTTGCTGTCGAGCTATGACGGAACATGCGGTGGACGTCGATCGCCCAGGCCTGATGCTCGGTTTTTTTGCTGTCGAGTTGTGATGGAACATGCGGTGGACGTCGATGGGATAGGCCTGATGCTCGGTTTTTTTGCTGTCGAGTTATGATGGAACATGCGGTGGACGTCGATCGCTACTCTTCATGCGGTGTACTGCTCGGTAATGCAAAGGCACACTCACACACCTGTATTGATCGATTGAAGACCAACGAGTGAGATCTGGCGTTTATTGTACTACAAGTACCAACAACGCAGCTTGCAAAGATGAGTATCGACCCTAAATTTGTCGAACTCACAGCTGACGTCGGTAGAATATATTTGTAAACTATTCTAGCTGCTGTGGCCAACGTACAGATTAACGGGTGGTCAGATTCGTGGTATGATAATGACTTACAGAGCTTGTTTCTACGTAGGACGTGGCATCGGCACGGACGCTGCGTGTGCGGGCTGTCGATGGGTGGAAAGTACAGTTTAGCGCCTTCACAATTGGAAACCCGTTTTCGGGGACACTTTACTTGAAGTTAGAATCGGGAGTTTGTTTTGGGGCTCTAAAAAGGTCAACGTGAAGAACACACCCACATACACATGTTCACATATATTTGGTCGCCCCGCCGGCGTATCAGGGTATCCCTGATATATTATGAAACAGGATATAGATATATTATAAAAATAAAAATACACTCCAGCTGTGAGATATTTTGTCGAAACTCATCTTTCCAAGCTGTGTGGGCTACTCCGAACGCGCGCATTACGGGTTGTGTGTCCTCATTAAGGATATAGGTCGGCGACTCCCCTTGCAACTACAGCAGTGTAGCTTCTTGAACAATTTGACAGGCCGGAGTTGCGAGAAGACAGGTTGGCGGAATCCGACCTAAATTGACATGCATATCAACCTAAGAAGCGGGAATGCTGAACGCTATGCGCGATAACAATGAAGGCATGTGCCAGAGGGAAGAGAAAACACCTGTGACCACGGCTGATGCAGAAGGGCGTTGAGGGTATAGTACCCTACGCTCGAGGCCTGCCTGCTCCACGAGGCACGAGTTGAGCTGGAACGCGAAGTCGGTGATGATACATACCTGGTGAAGAATATATAAAAACGTCATCGGTCATCAGTGATCAGTCCTTTCATATCGATTCATCATCCTACAGAGATAAAGATTATGTGGTCTGTGAAACGTAGAGGCGCAAAACAAGTAATCGCATACGTATGAATATAGTAAAGCCAATTACATGATGGCGTACCGGGTACGAATACCGTATTCTACACAAGATAACACACCCACATAAGATACCACACCCCCCACAGAATACGACACCCCGGTGATAATTTTTGGGGCTCGAAATTTAGCGCCTTAGTCTATTACCAAGTAATATGGCGACAGAAGATACCACACCCCCCACAGGATACCACACCCGGTGATAATATTTTCAAGCGCTCAAATGTATCACCGGGGGTGTGTTATTTTGTGTAGAATACGGTAAGTGACTGGAGCCTGTCCTGTGACCACGGACTTGATTATGCGAGCGAATGTGGAACAACAAGGCCAACTCTTTTAATTTCTGATTCTGAAACCGACAATGGAGGTTTCAACTCCTTCGCCGGCGTGTTTTGACCCGGGGCACGGAACACTAGGGTCTGCTCTTGTCCCAATGCAACTGTCAACATTTCTTCGAGAAGCATCCACCGACGTTTGCCGTTTATTGTGGGTGGGAGTTTGCTTTTCTCCGATACTCCGTAGTTGACTTAAGATCGGTTCGGACGCTGTTTATCCGAAAATAATAATTGGCCTCTTTTTTAGATGAAACTGCGATATAATATGTTCGAAACTGGTTTGGCGATTTTTTTTTTAATATATTTCCAACCGATATTCTGAAGGAGAAGCGGTTAACGTTGTTGGATGCGTATCGCAAAAAAGCTACGGGTCGGGCTGTGAGAGGCGCGGGGCGCGCGCCCGATTCCCTTGGTCACCGGGTCAAACACGCTTACGAAGGTGCTGAAACCACCTCTTTTGGGTTTCGTCATCAGTTGTGTTGAAGAGTTGGGAACACAGCGAAATGCAACCCAAATGACTTTAAAGAGTAGTACGAGCAATAAAGCAAAACAAGAATATATCAGAAGGAAAGCAGAAGGACGCCAGGATTGGAGCATAATCGAACGAGGCAAAGAGACAAGACGCAACGAATGAACCCGCTCTCTCGTGGATTTCCGGTCTCATGTGCCGTGTACGCGCAGGCTGTGAACAGTTTTTTTTTCTTTTTTTAGTTCCTCCGGCGGATGGGGAAAAATAAAGCTTTAGCTCACCACACTTCCACGTATTTTCATACGCATCGTGCGTCGATTTAACTCCGTTGCTTTCGCAGCCCAACGCTAGCTGACAGCAGTGTATTGCGTCACTATCAACGTGAAGAAGGGAAGGACAGGAGAGACAGACCGAGAGAACGGATCTTGAGTAACATGATAATTGGTGCCTGGATATCGGGTGCCTGTTTAGATCGCACCAACATCTACCTGGAGTGAGTGTGGTTTATCTTTCCCAGCTGCACGTACCCTACGTTTTACCTTTACCGTTCGTTTGTCGTAGCGCAGGCGCCATGCACCAAAAACCACCACACCCCCCAGGTCTTGCTTTCCAATTTAACTGCGAGTACACCAATGTTTTTGGGGGAAAGCTATTAATAGATCGAAAAAGTCTGGTTTAACGTTTTCAGGCTATTTCTTATGCAGGCGGATTCCGCCAGTCGAAAACGGCTCTCTTCGACTGGACTTCTTTTTGACTGAATTCTTCCGTCCTTCTTATCGTCAGTCGAGTCGATTTTATAGTTTTTGTGCCCTTCCTGGAGGCGGTTGGTGTGAGGGAGTACTGCTGTACAGCAGGCAAAATCGGTTGGCAGCCCTGTGCTTCGCGCTTTCTCCGCGAGCAACGGCTCGACGAACCCCCGTCCCAGCGAGTTGGTGGCTTTGGGCGTAGCCGAAAGCCGCCAAAGCTACGTTCGTGGAGTTGCACTCAGCCGAGAGCCGCTAAAGCTACAGCAGCCGCAGCCGTGTTGGCAGCATGGGGTCGAGACCGCGTGCTGCTGCCGTAGTGTGATACACGGTGCTGGCGAGCGGAACTAGGAATGCGCCACGCTGACTTGCTGCGAGAAGCAACAGCTGGGATAGCCAAGCCAGCGTCAGCGCCTTGTATGATACTGCAGTGTGGTACTTGGTATGGGTGTGTGGCCGTGTGGCCGTGTGGGTGTGTGTTTGGTGGTGGGATGAGCGATGCGATCGGTTCAAAAACACGTGTAAAACTTTTCGGACTAATTTTTTCGACGGGAGGATCCAGTCGAAAAAATCGAGTTTTTCGACTGGATCCGCCAGTCGGAATTCTCAGTCGAAAAAAGTTTTTACAATCGTAGTTGAGTCGAAAAAGCCCTTTGTCAACTGCGTAAGAAAGCCCGATTTGGGCTTGAGTCGAAGAAGGACGTTTTCGACTGACAAATCCGACTGCATAAGAAATGGCCTCAGCATCGTATCTCGAGTAGAAGTACTCGTATAATAGAAGAGTTGAAAACTCGATAATTATTTAATTTTCGTCGAAAGTTATCTTTGCGAGCTATCAATAGTTGTGATACTTTCGTCTTCGATCGCCAGCTACCGCCGTATATATTTAATTACACTTACATATACGTAAGCGTGTTTTTTTTTCGATTTGCACGTAAATGCCTTACTCGTATTGTAGCGATATTAGTATGGCGGCTCTCTATCTGTAGGTCCGCCATAAACGACATTTATGGTGTCCAGGCCAACCCGACCCCAGACCTGACCCCATCCCTAAGACCGCTATTATGGATGTTTTTGATCGATTATTTCTGTCAATTATTTTTCTAGTTTTGATGCTCCAGAAATAACTGCAAGAAAAATAAGGGGCGTCCAGTATGGCTTCTGATTTTTGAAAGTGGTTTTATTTTGAATTGGTAGGTCTTGCTATCCCGTTTGCCTTTACTTTTTATAGTCTGGCACGTGCACCACTGTCGCCGGCGACGTTAGGTCATCACCGTCTCTGCTGCTGTCTCTGCTGCTATCTCTGCTGTTGTGCTGCTGCTGTGCTGCTTCTGTGGTGGTGTTCATGGTGGTGGTGGTGGTGGTGCTGTCGCGTTTGTGTGAGGGCGCAGCTCTGTCTCGCACAAAACAAGCGCGTGTGCTGTCGTATGTGTGCTTGTGATTCTTTGTTGTGACGTGTAAAGCAGACAGGTATCATACCAGGTACAGAGCATGCACTGGTGACATGTGATACTTGGTACGAGGTACCGGTAGTATCCAAAAGTCAAATAATCCCAGTTCCGAGACGTTGGAAGAGCTGTTATTTTTGGGCTTGGAAATCACCAGATCCGCTGATTCTGGCCTCGATTACTTCTTGACCCAGACCCAGAAATAACGATCATTCTGGTCTCATAGTGGATGGTTTTTATCTGTGGCGTCGGAGATCCTTGTAAAAGAGAGAAATAATCGCTCACAATATTTTCCACAATAGTTGGTCTAAAACCTCAACCTTAGCTCTAACCCTAAAAACCCCAACCCATCAATCGTTTCTTCAACCCTTTGGGGGGCTCGAGGTCTGCTCTCGAGGTTGGCAAGGGCAGTCCTGCCATACATGGCCTCTAAATTTACGTGCAAATCTGAAAATCCTTGCACGTATAAACACGTGCAGTTATTCGCTTGGTATTGGCTACCTGGTATCGATCGCCCTCGCGTCGCACAGGGTGAAATTCCCGCATCTATCCCCAACCCGAACCATAAATGCAACCTCAAGGAACTACTACTACTATTAATAGTGCTCTGCTACCGCTGTACGCTGTTTCTGTTTCGTAGGGTTACCTCCTCAACTATTCATGGTACCTACAAGTAGTCGGTGACTCATATCATAGTCAATCAACTGCTTCATGTGACCGCGAGCTAATAACTAATCGGCTACTTCAAGCGAACTCGCCGTAAACATACTTCGTCTGTTGTCGTGTCCAGGACGTTTGGCATTTGCATTGCACTGCCTAATCGCCGCGACTTGCAATTTGTTGTCTCAGTGATGATGCCTCTGTCTCGTAGTACATATCGGTAGCCAACTAGTCGGCGGCTTATACGTAGTTGGTATACTGTTACGGCAGTTGTGACTGCAACGTCATACCTAGCCGACTGATCACTAATCAGTCAGCAAGTTCACCGTCTTATATGTTAGTCGCGCGATTTTTCACCTCAATGGTTTGTCTCAGCAATGCTATAGTTGGGTTCTTTACATACGATTATAGAGATCCTCATGAGATGAACAAATAGTGATCTGAGTTTTTATTGTTGATAACTCTTGGGATATAAAAATGGTATTGTGAGTTTTAATTATTGAGAATTTGTGGGTCACAATGCCTCAAGTTTTGCTAGCGCTTTGGATTTTTTCGGCGTTTTTCAGGCTTGTGTGCTATTGTGACTGCAATATCATACCTAGCCGACTAATCACTAATCGGTCAGCAAGTTCACCGCCCTATTTGTTAGCCGCGCGGTTTTTCACTGCAATGGTTTGTCTCAGAAATGCTATAGTTGGGTTCTCTAAATTTGTATCATACGATTATAGAGATTCTCATGAGATGAACAAATTGTGATCCGAGTTTTTATTGTTGATAACTCTTGGGATATAAAAATGGTCGTGAGTTTTTATTATTGAGAATTTGTGGGTACAATGCCTCAAGTTTTGCGAGTGCTTTGGATTTTTTCGGCGTTTTTTAGGCTTGTGTGCCATTTGTTTTGGCATATGTTGTAGACTTTCGACGATTATCGCCCCCTACCTTGCACAACCGCGCTGGACTCACCCGTGCACACACCCCCACGTCGGAAGCGGGGCGCCGATGTATTAATGAGCCGCTGTATTGCGCTGGTCGTGGAGGTATCATAGCGCTGGCCTTGCCGCCAGGCAACTAAAGGATGCCCTAAGGCATTACAACTAAAGGATGCCCTAAGGCATTACTGTAGGCCTCGCCGGGCGGTACAGTGTAGGCCCCGAAGTCCCGACAACGCCCCGGAAAAACAGTAAAGCTCAGATCGACGAAACCAGGAGCTACACCTCCCAAACATGCCTCGGAGCGGGCGGCCGTCCCTGCTTACTCCAATAAGACCGCAGCTCTGCGGACGGACGGTCAACCTGCAGAATATTCATTTACCAACATGCAAGTATCCGGCCGGCTGAAAAAGGTCGGCGCGGAATACAGCTCAGCGACCGTGAGGGGGAACGTGGTAAAATACGACGACGCCTCCAGCTTGGCTTCGAACTATCTGGCAACCAGTGACAACGAATGTATATATATATATTTTTTTTTTTTTTTTTTTCGGTAGAAGCGTTCTTTCCCTCGCTGGGATAAAGAAGAAAAACGGCCATTTTCGGGTCGGCCGTTTTTTTTTCCGGCCGTTTGGCTGCATATAGGTCAAGTTAATACGCGACCTCCCACAAAAATGCAACTGATTCAACCCAAAAAACTCTTGGGAATTCCGTTAAACAGCGATCCACCAAAGCAACAACACGGTTACGAGCCCGTGTTTACATGACCGACTTATACCTGCGTGTCGGAGGACGTAGATCACTGCTTTTTCCCCAAATGTAGTTTATCGTGCCAAATCTTGACATGAGGTAGGTGTAGGGTTAGGGTTATAAGTTAGGGTTAAGTTAGGTAAGTTAGGTAAGTTAGGGTTATTGGGTTATAGGTTAGGGTTTAAGGTTAGGGTTAGGGTCAGGGTTAAGGTTGGGTTTATAGGGTTGGGGTTATAGGGTTGACGTTATAGGGTTGGGGTTGTAGGGTTAGGGTTGTAGGGTTAGGGTTGTAGGGTTAGGGTTGTAGGGTTGGGGTTTTATGGGGTTGGGGTTTTATGGGCTTAGGGCCAGGGTTGAGGTGCACAAAAATCAGACTTGAGTTTTCTCAACGGAACTGCATAGTCCTCTCTACCGGCACAGCAGTACCTGGCGACTGATTTTCTACAAATATTTTGAGGGCGTCAGACGTGAGTTCGACGAATTTCAGGTCAATACTCACCTTTGCAAGCTGCGTTGTCGGTACTTGTAATATACTAAGTGAGTGAGTTTTTTCTTGATGGGAGGGGGCCCATTCTTTTGTTTGAATATACGATATACACATGTTGTTTTTCTCCACTATAATGGTTGGCGCTGGTATTTTATAAAAATAGTTCAAGGACGTCAGCCGTGAGTTCGACAAATTCCGGGTCGATACTCATCTTTGCAAGCTGCGTTTTTGGGACTTGCAATGTGCTATGTGGGTGAGTTTTTAAAATGGGAGCGGTCCTGTTCTTTTGTTTCAAAAATATATACATACCTGGTACCAGATATATGTTTTAAACTGATGTATTATTTCCAAAAATGTCACATTTATCCCCTCAAAATAATGTATAGTTTCCAGGCACATATTGAGCTGCCTCCCCCCCCCCTCCCGCCCCCAATAATATACTGGTGCCAAAACCGTCAGATTTATCCCCTCGAAAGGATTTATAGCTTACATGCACAAATTGCCCCTTTCCCCCCCCCCCCCCCGCCCCCCTCCAAACCCGCTCGCTTTTGATCAAAACCAGGCCCCCCTTTCCCTTCACAGCTGTCAGATTTTGTCCCCCTCAGAAACGGGTTTTATAGTTTCCGCGCACAGACTGACTAAAATCATCCTGTTGACCCTGATAGCTACACTGTAGTTGTAAGGGGAGTCGCCGACCTATATCCTTAATGAGGACACACAACTCGTAATGCGCGCGATCGGAGTATCACACACAGCTTGCAAAGATGAGTTTCGACGAAATCTTCGATCTCACAGCTGGAGTGTATTTTAATTTTTATAATATATGTTTTGTTTTTCTCCTCTACAGTGGTTGTTGTTGGTATTTTTACTTTAGGTGGGGAATTTTGAGCTAGATTTAACATCATACTTCGTATCTGTTTATAAACTTAGTACTGAAGTTTCCACTGCTCTATCATATGTATGGTAGGTGATTTTGTGTGTTTTTCCTCCGCGTTAATATCGGAAGGAGTACGAGTACAGAGTATTACTAGTTATCTAGAATATAGTCGGCTACCCCCCCCCCCCCCAAAAGAAAAAACTAAAAGTTTTAAATTCCAAGAACTCTGTGAGACACGAACCCACGGTTCCAAACTGATACGCTGTTACTCTAACATTTTATTAAAATAATTTCAGGAAGTCGGCCGTGAGTTGGACGAATTCGGGTCATAACTAATTTTTTCAAGCTGCTTGTTGGTACTTGTAATATACATTGTGGGTAAGTTTTTTCTTAATGGGATTTTGCCCGAATCACACTTTTGCTGATGGAAGAATGTCGTTTTTTGTACATCAACGTTCATCGTTGCGTTCAACGTTGCGTTCAACGTTGAAACCATGAACTTATAAAATAGCTGAAACGCGGTAAAATAGTTGTGTGTAGTGACGAATTCTAGTGGTCGAGTTACTGCTGCATTGGGCAATTAATTACCAAGAAGAAAATGATGATGCCTCGTAGGAGAACGTGTCAGGTACTACTGCTGCTACTATGATGACTACTCTCAACGTGCACGCGCAATTTACTGGCTTTGTGTACATGCACACCATGGACAAAAGGCACCATGCGAGAAGAGCGTGCCGTGGATCTGCGTTACGTCTAGGAATGGAGAAATATGAAGAAAATGTGCGAATATTACAGATGGGATGAGCAGAAAAAAAAACAAAAAAAACATACGAATTACATTTCTATCGCAACGGCCGTTTGTCTGTCGTCTAGAGTGTGGTGCATGGGCGCTTGCTTCGTATAAGGTGTGCACGTTTGCACCTACAATATGATTCAACATGCACGCATTTTGAGCTTCGTATGGACGATGTGCCATGTGCCCTGTGCGATGGGTGGCCATTCACATACCAGGTATGTAAATTTCGTGTGCACGTACATCGCTTGTGACACCGGATGTTTCGTCTTCTTACGATTCTGAGAAGAAATCCGTAAGGACCCTGGGCGTGCTGGATGTCATGTTGCCTTTCGGGTAGAAGTGCGCAACGGTTTCATCCGGGACCAGGGTAACGTTACATGATGGCATGGATGAACTAGATCCATGTCGCATGGTTAAGGGCACGTTGGGGCCCCTCAATACGCCCCGCAGGCGGTTGTCGATGCTGCTGTGTAGTATGATAAATGCGTGAGTGTACCCCTCAACTCGACCTATAATTGCGTTTAGGCGCCTCCCTTTTCTCCCCTCTTTTCTCGATAAGGCATAACAAAGTGCCTCAACTGTGTGCCGTAGACAAAAAAAGAAAGGCATAACAACGTGCCTCAACTTTGTGGCGTCGACGATCAAAGTTGCGGCGTGCCACGAAGACAATTTTTGGGGAAGCCGCACCCGACTTCCGGCGGCTGTTGCGGTAAGGTAAACCGCAATTTCCACCAGAAAGTTTCTCCAGCGCGAGAGCGGAACAGCTGCTACCCTGGTGCTGAATGCCCTGATACACCTGGTACACACGAAGCATCAAGTTGTGATCATGTGATTCATATCACTTGTCTCGTAGTTGTGTACGTCAATTAATCACTTTGCATTTTCTGCCCCCTGCCCCAGGATGAATATTCAGTGTTCTTTTAATCTTGCTGGATCGTGAGCGTGTTATATATACACCAGGTATGTCGTTGGATAGAAAGAAAGGTTCAACGCGAAGCAACAACTTGCGATGTACGCGAGCATGCCTCTTTGGGCATTTGGCAGATTCTTAGATATATGTATAAAGCAGCGACTTGCCATCTTGTGACGCGTACGATTTATTACTCTTGTCTCGTGGTTTGCCCACGTCACCACGTCACCATTTTTTGTCGCTTTAAGTATATAGGACGAAGAACGACACACGGATTTCGGGCGTGCTATGTGTGTATGTCGTAGGGTGGAAAGTTCCGTGTGAAGCACAATGACTAGCGATGTGCGCAATTATTTTTTTTTAGGCATTTGACAGATACTTTGAAGTACGAGTTCAATGTCAAGCAACAACTTGCGAAAGTTCAATGTGAAGCACGACGACTTGCGACTTGCTTGAAAGTATGACTGCAGCTTGTAATGTAGCGACGCTCGTTGCTGTCTCGTACGTAGTCTGTCACCACGATAACCTACCGGCATCACAGACTGACTAACATCACCTTGTTGACCCTGATAGCTACACTGCTGTAGTTGCAAGGGGAGTCGCCGACCTATATCCTTAATGAGGACGCACAACCCGTAATACGCGCGATCGGAGTATCGCACACAGCTTGCAAAGATGAGTTTCGACGAAATCTTCGATCTCACAGCTGGAGTGTATATATACATATTTTATAGTAATCTGTCTCCCTAGGGTGAATAATGGACATATAGGGCATGCGACATGAAGAAGTGTGTGTGTCCGATGTTTCCCTGAATCTTCCCATATTTCGACATACCAGGCTCTTCAGGGTGGGCTAGTGTGGCCTGCGCTTACCCTGTTAACGGATACGGAAAAATATTATTCACAACCGTGCTGAGTCCTATGCACGTGCTCGTGCGCGGGGCAGGGACGTCGGGGTGGGCTCGTGTTATGATAACAATGAGCTGGAATGCCTGTGACATGCAACGGACTCGCCAAGACTTATTAATGGAGGCGTGTCGCGTGTGATGGCGTGCTACCGGCCTATTCGTGTAGGAACAGGAGTGTAAAATGTCAGGGTGGGCTAGAGTATGGTTTCGATCTCGAGGCAAGAGCCGGGCCCACCTTTGCCAAAACATATGCTCTAGAAAAAAGGTCGATTGACAGCCTACTTTTGTCCCGTCAAGGCCTCTTTAGACTTAGTGTAACAGTATATGATATACTTCAGCACACCAGTGTATGGTGTGCTTTGACGGATGGCCGTCCTTGACGGTCTACTTATGCCCCGTCAATGCATCTTTGTTTATACTTGGTACAAGCTTCCTCTCCGGGAAGTTCGTAGGGGAGTGGCGCAAGGACACATGACATGATCATCATCACTATCGGGCGCGATGACCAGTTAGTCTATTGTACATACAAAAAAAAGCTTTCCCCGAAAAAATATCGATTTCGCATTTAACCGGCACTTTCTTGTGTGTAATCACTATTAAATGCAGTACCTGTTACTCTTGTTGGGTACTGGATAGACGTGCCCATGACCGCGATCTGTTATACCGTTTTTGAGAAAAAACTCACTCTCGAAACTCAACATTTGATTTTCGGGCGTTTGTAGGATACGTATGGATAATTCCTCGGAGAGGGCCACGCTTCGAACTCCAGCTACTTGGGATCGCCAGGAAGCGGCACGTTTTGTGGGAGGGGTATGACAGACCCACACCGATGGCGTGGGATGTGGTTTATATATTCTGTACTAGGTAGAAAATGATGAAAAGAGCACATATTGAGAACGAGGGAGCAAGAGGACAATACATGACAGGCTAGCTATGACAACAGAAGCTCGCCGTAGTATGGAGATGATACGACACGCGCACATGGCCCTGCCTGCTGCTGCTGCTGCTGAGCGGCAGGGTCGTACACACGGCGTCGTGCTTCCTGCATTTTGTTTGGTGTCTTATTATCTGTGTCGCATGCAAGAAATCTCCGTCAAAATTGATGTTCGTAAAAAACTGCCTTTGTGGACTAGATTGTAAGGATTAGTTTTTATCTAATTGCTTTTCAAAGGTCCCTGTAATTCCGTCCAAATTTACGCGAACAATGAGCTGTGAGCTAAAGCACACCCACGCAGCCACAGCACAGCAGAAACATGCGGTATGGTGGAGTGACAGATGACAGCCTCCGACAAAAGCAACTCGCCGCACCATAGCGAGGACTCGCCACACGAACGTACGAGATGTATCCTACTACTGCTGCTGCGCGGCAGGGTTGTTCACGTAGCGTTGTGCTGTCCTCATGTTGTCTGGTGCCTGTCATTTTTGTTTTGGGCAAAATCCCCGACACAAAACGTGTGGACGTAAATGTAAGGATGGGTTGGTAGTAAATTACAATGAAAAATGTTCCTATATTACCGCCCATATTGGCGCGATATATGGACATGCTATGGACATGCGCACGCAGCGGCAACACACAGCAGAAAAATGGGATATGGTGGGGTGACAAATGGCACGCTCCGATCAAAGCAATCACCTACTACAACAGCAGCCACACGCACATAGAGTTGCAGGCTCCTGCTGCTAGCGGGCTGGGCTGCTGCTGGGCGGCGGGATCGTAGCGTGGTGGTCTACGCAAAAATAGGGAAATGTACGTGTACCCTCTACGAGCAGAAAAACCATGTTTGCATCCAAATTTTACGTGCGTACACGGGGATAGGAGATGCAGAAACCCATTTCCCGGGGATGTTGCGGAAACCCGGGGATTTGCCGTAAGTGTGCCGAAGGGCAAACAAGTTAAAAAGCCACGCGCGACACACTGCACGGATGGCGCCCAAACCTCCGGCAACATGACCCCGACGGTCGAATCGTGCCCACCCCATCCGACGTTTCGGACAAAGGTGCGAGCACGAAGATATGTGCCCGAAGAAAAAAAAATGGACAACTACACGCGTACATACTTGTATACCTCCTATTTTATTGTGGGGAAGGTCGTGACGGCTTTCCGTCCGTCAAAGGGCAACAGTGTCGGAACCCGACGGTTTTCGGCGGTGTTTATGGGTTCTCACGTTAGACCGTTTTTCGTACATTGCCGTCGACATCCGACACATCCTGTATCCATCCTGATTCTTTATGCTATTTAATAGATATATAAAAACTGAGTTTGGATGTGTGTAGCAAACATCACGATTGACGGCACTCTTGCCCCTTGACAAGACATCCGTCAAGTACTGCCATCAAAGACGTCCATCAAGGAACTCGCCATATTCCGTCGAAAGAGGCGTTGACGGGACAAATCCAGACCACCAACCGACATTTAGGTGTGTATCGCCGAGCGCCTTGCGTAGGCGGCGGATCCGACGTCCTCAACGCAGAAAAAAACCGGGGTGTATCGCCGGATCGCCGAGCACCCTGCGTAGGTTGCGGGTCCGACGTTCTGAACGCAGAAAAAGAGCCGGGGTGTATCGCCGAGCACACTGCGTAGTCGACGGGTCCGAAGTCCTCAACGTAAATAGCCGGGCTGTATCGCCGAGCACCCTGCGTAGGTGGCGGGTCCGAAGTCCTCATCGTAAATAACCGAAGGGGCTCGAGGACATGCTTCGGCAGAGGAGTGCGCTTGTCTTTTCTGACCTCCTCACTTGAGCTCTATATATGCCTAGTAATGGTACCATTAATAGTGCTGTACCCGAAATAATTTGAAAAACATCAACATTGTGCGCTTACCTGAACGAACAATCTCATGGGCGAGGTGCGATACCTGCCAGGTACTTCGGTATATGATAGATGTGTAGCGCTGTAACCTGAATTTCATTAGATTCTCGCGTGACCCCTCCCTTGGGGTGTCGTACATAATGGTGTTTTTCACAACCATGGAACTAACCCTAACCCTAACCCACACGAAATACCGTTGGAATTGCCCCCTAATGACGTACGTCACTGGGGTGAATTTACAATGCAAAAAACGCTATGGAGTGTTTGCGAAAGTACTTTTTCTAGTATTTGCGTCTTCATGGGCGAGGTGCGATACCTGCCAGGTACTTCGGTATTTGATAGATGTGTAGCGCTGTAACCTGAATTTCATTAGGTTCTCGCGTGACCCCTCCCTTGGGGTGTCGTACATTATGGTGTTTTTCACAACCATGGAACTAACCCTAATCCTAACCCACACGAAATACCGTTGGAATTGCCCCCCAATGACGTACGTCACTGGGGTGAATTTACAATGCAAAAAAACGCTATGGAGTGTTTGCGGAAGTACTTTTTCTAGTATTTGCGTCTTCAAAATTGTCCCGAAGGCAAGATCCGCGGTGAATTCATGAAAAAAAACGGCAAAAATATCCTCTATCGAAGGCAGTTTTTGAGCAAAAGTTACGGTATATATTGCCTCTGTTCTAATGGTTTTCAACGCACCGAGCATTTGTCCGAGGCAGAACGCCTGTGCAAGGGTCTTTAGCACCCCAAACAGGACCAATATCACCACGCTCCACGCTGTTGTCACGACACCACGCAAAGGAGCTCCGGAGGATCGGGAGGGTACCTCGAGCATGACGCGTGGGCGTAATATGATCTGGATTGTTGGCTTGTAAACACCGAGCATCTTCCATGCCTCGCACGCACCACCTACCTGCGCTGCTTGCTATATACACAACAAGACAACCGCGTGGAGCACAGAGTCTCGAGAGGTGTAGCTGGAGTATGCCGCGGACGAGCGGCGTTGGGTTGTGCCAGCGGGCCGCCGGCGGACTGCAGGCGGCCCGGTGCTACGGTACGCCCTCGCCCGCTAGGTGTCAGGATGCGTCGTTCCAGAATGGACTACTCGTTCTCGTGACAGCACGATGATGACCGCTCGTTCGTGTCAATTCCACCACGTTGCGGTAGAGCAGCAGCGGCAGCGGTGGTGGCGGCGCGCCGCCACGGTCTGTATGTTGGGGCGCCGGGCGTGCTCGGAGCAGAGCGCGCCGGCGCGGTGGCGCGCGTATGCCGAGCGCAGCAGCAGCAGCGGCAGCAGCAGCGACGAGAAGAATAGCCGGTCCCAAAATCGAAAGATGCATGAATGGAAGCTGTTGTTTGTTGCGCTGCTCGTGGTGGTGCTGATGCTGTTTATTTTGGTTGCTCAAGCTGATGCTGCCTTCAGCTGCCTTTCGCTGCCTTTCGCTGCCTTTAGCTGTGCTGCTGCTTGCGGTCGTGGGATAGCAGCGGGCGGCACTAACTGTGGTTTAACTGTGGTTCGTCGCTGGGCTGCCGTTGCTACTCGTACGTACCTTGTACGCTGTTTGGTTGTTTTCGCTTATTTTTGTGGTTTGCCGCGTGGCCGCACATCCCCACACCCCTCCTCAGTTTCGGAGGCGTCGCCTGCAGCATTATTTTTACCTCTAGCGCTAACACACGGTGGGAAGGCAATTCACTTTTTCCAGCGGAAGTAAACTTCTAAAAACATATTTTCGCAAACACTCTATTATGGTGTAGCACTGCTCCCTTGGCGAGCTCTCTAGTGTACCAGATAACACCTTTTGCCCAAAATATTATTTGATAACACTCCTGTACGCTTTCGGCGGATAATACCTTTTGCCCAAAACGTTATTTGATGAACACTCCTGTACGCTTTTGGCGGATGGACGTTCCCATGGCCTATTAATAGGTGTGAACGATAATAATATCTTGGTACCTGGTGCGAGGTGATGTTGTATCAGGTGTCTTCGAATATGAATACGAACCTGGTAGCATTCCGACGGCCGGTGGTGGGAGCTGTTCGTGTACCAGGTACACCATTTGCCCGAAAACAGAAATTGCGAAATGGACACGTGGTGCGCGTAACCAGATAGACAATGACAGATATAAACAAAATATTTGCCGGGTATTGTAGAACATCGACATACTGCTGTGCTGCTGTTATGATGTTACAGAGTGTACCGTTTTTTTTTGTGCGCAAAGCAACGCGTATGCCCGGCTATATCATAAGGCGGGGCGGGGGCGGGGATGAAGTCTTGCCGTTGCTGTGTACGAAATCTTGCGGCAAACCATTTGCGACTGCTTGCCAAAGTTGCTCCGCAGCTGGGTGGGTGGACCAGCAAAAAATTCCACGCCTCCGGCGTTAAGACGAGCGCAACGTGTTTTTGACCTGCGGTGAAAAATGTTCACGACGCGAAACGCGTATTGCGAAACACGTCCTTCCGGCGCCTGTTGCCCGAGCTGTGTTGCGCACAACAGCAATGTCGACCCGAATGTTGCGCCAGCGCAAGCGACAGCTATAACGTTTGCTCCTTTGTGTGGGCGCATGATCGGTGTCGGGTACACTCATGCGGCGTAAATGCGCAGATAGACCGGTACGCCGCTTGGTGTTGAGTGTATCGTATCATATATACGTACGACATACTATGTGTTTTTCAGTTTTTTTTTGCGATTATGGAATACCGAATTTCGATATATCGCTTCGGACACGCCGTGCCCCCTATCCCCTGGCATCCTCGTTTTTTTTTAACGTCAAGATGAACGAAACTTTTCGACATGTGGAGTACCAAAGACGTTTGTCGATATCGAATCGAACCCCATCAAAATGCGATACACAACCGCACTGCTGCTGTTGTTTTGACATGCATAATACCAGGTATATTATAAATATAAAAAGACACTCCAGCGTGAGATCGAAGATTTTGTCGAAACTCATCTTTGCAAGCTGTGTGCGATATTCCGATCACGCGTATTACGGGTTGTGTGTCCTCATTGAGGATATAGGTCGGCGACTCCCCTTGCAACTACGGTGTAGCTATCAGGGTCAACAGGGTGATGTTAGTCAGTCTGTGCGCGGAAACTACAAAACCCGTTTTTGAGGGGGACAAAATCTGACAGCTGTGGAAGGAAATGCATCAGTTTATCAAGTGAATCCTGTAAGTCGAATTACCGGTGAGGGCAGGGCGGAGTTTTTAAGGTTGTGGGGGCCTGGATTTGATCAAGAGGGAGCGGGGGGGGGGGAGGACGGGGGGGGCAGATGAATCTTTGCGTAGAAACTATAAGTCCTATCCTGTAAGTCGTACAACCAGTGAGGAGAGGGCGGAGCGTTCGAGGGGGTGGGAGGGGGGAGGGGGGGCGAAAGGGTTTTTTGAACATCTTTAGGTCGCATCGATGTATGGGTTTGCTATACGCGTGGTGCTAGGTCTAGGCGATGGTGCGGGTGGTGGGGAAGGAAAGGGCGTTGGGGGGGGGGGGGGGGATGGGGGTGAAATGCAGCAGAGGCATGGATGGCTCTAGAAAGATAATGAGGTGATATCAAGTGCGTGGAAGTGTTTATTACTCTGGCAGATTTCGATGTTAGGTGGGGCGTTTGAGCAAGAGGGAGCGATGGGAAAAAAAAGGGGTGGGGGGGGTGGGGGGGTAAGGGTTTTCAAGAGGTTTAGGTCACATATATATTATAAAAATACACTCCAGCTGTGAGATCGAAGATTTGTTCGAAACTCATCTTTGCAAGCTTGTGTGTGATACTCCGATCGCGCGTATTACGCAGATATGTAGGGGCTTGCTATACGTGTGGTGCTAGGCGATCGTGCGGGTGGTGGGGAAGGAGGGGACGTTGGGGACGGGGGGGGGGGGGGGGGATGAATGAAAGCTTCGTCATGGATGGCTAGAAAGATAATGACGTGGTATCAATTGCGTAGAAGTGTTTTATTACTCTGGCCGATTTCGATACGTCGTGCTTGACCTGGGCTACGAGTGGCGCTACGACTGTGATGGCCACCCCGGGTGATCACGTTTACAGAGTACTCACTACAGAAAATTTCCTCTCGCGCTGCGAAAAATGGCGAATATTCACAGCATGCAATCCGTTGTTCCGACTGCCCAAGTTGCTCCGTGTCTAAAAAAGCTGGGGGGGGGGCGAGGTAGGGCCCAAAGGGTCCGACATCCTGCCGATTGCTGCTGATGCCGCAAGCACATTTTTTTCTTATATCCCATCTACGATTTTTTTGCTGTCATTTTTTCCTTCTATTTCTCTCTCCGTAGACGTAACTCAGATGCAGGGTCACTACGTAGGCTGTTGTGCCCCCTCCTCACCACGGCAAGTGCCTACATTTTAATCGGGAGGAAGACTTCAGCCAGTTCTACCCTCGTCGACTCGCTTCGATTTGTGCCTACCCATGCTAGGCGGCTCTCAGCAGTTGATTACTTTGATTTTGTTTTTGCAAATAACCAAAAACCTCACAAGTCCGACCCACGTGGGGTTCGTAACTCTAGAACCAACTCTAGTAGCATTCGACGCTCACAACTATCTAATAGACGACTGGGGCGATCAACAATTCAACATTGTTGGTGTTTATCGTCTCCCCGTAACAAACTACCAGGTATCGAGTCGGGTCGTGGTCCCTCGTTGGTGCGGTGCGTTGCCAAACGGCGATAACCGCACTTTAGTGTAAGGTTATTGTATTGGTAAGCTTTATGGAACAATTAGCGGTACATCGGCCCCTCGCCGATGAGCGCTTCCGAGGTGAGGTGCTCTCCCTGTGGCGAATTATTCCTATACCGTTAATTGGCATGTGCACCACCGATGATTCATCGTTATACCATCAATTGACGTGAAAACACCGATTGTTTATCCTTATACCGTTAATTGAAAAGAGAACCACCCGTAAGCCGTTTCATGGCTACCCTCAACGATTTTTGCGCGATCTGGATTTTGCAGTTGTGTAGTGGATGGTTTTAGACAGTCCCACGTTAACATTTTTTCGTACAAACCACAAACAAGCTGCTGGGTTCAAGTGATTAGAGTAAATCGAGAGTGCATAACGCCTTCCAGGTAAGATAAGAATAATTTCTGTCATCTATTTGTAAATGAGTTTTTTGCCTTTTTCCGCCACGCTACGAAAAAATCCCCGCTACGAAATTTCTGGAAATTTCTGAGAAATGTTTTGCCCGAATTTTCCGGGATTTTGTTTTTATTGGCGAAACAGCGAAACACTCCTAGCTGAAAACGCATGAGCAGCAATGTGCCTGCTTGTAGATGATGCTGTGTCCTAAAAATTGGAGACAGACGGCGTTCGCTGTGTGGGCAATCCCCGAGATGCGCTGGAGGAGCCACACCGCGTGTGCGCACGCACGCACGCACGCACGCGGCCCCATCGCAGAACTTGACCCGTACTGCTTTACGGCAGCCTTTCACACGACATTTGTTGCCATTTGCAGCTACATACGACGGGTGCATGCATGCCTGTACGTCCGTGCCTGACTTAACACATTGTTGGCCGCTGAGCATGACGGTAACGGTAAACGCGAGAGACATGTATATTGACAAAACACGGACGAGCGTGTGGCGACACACGCGACGGAGGAAGAGAGCAGGGCGGATGTGCGGCGACAAACGCGAAGAAGATAGTAGCCCAGCACAGAACAGCCGAGAGGGCCCCCCTCTTGGCCGTGCTGTGGTGGTAGATATATCGATCTCGTGTTCGTTGCCGATAGGGCTGGGTGGTGATTGATGTATAGCGTTCGGAGGAGGACGTGGGATGGTTGTGTGCGGAGGTTGGGGTGTATGGGGCAATGAAAACTGGCTCGCAGCTTGTAGGGTCGAGGATCAACTTGCACCTGCAGGGTCGAGGATCAACTTCAACCAACAGAGGGCCCCCCTTGCAGGATTTATAATGCCCAGTGTCGTGGTATCTGAACGGTATCTGTGGCTCATGATAAACTAAACCGTGCTATCTGATAAATTCGAAAGATTTGGATTTTGTAGATTGTGTGGATGGTGGCATTGGTAAACTTTCTGATCCAAATAATCGGAGAAAATCCTAATTCCTCGATTTTGCTGGTAGTATATATACCGTGCAAGTTGCAGAAAATCTGAAAAATATGTTTTTTTTTGGTTGGTATCTTGTGCCACACGTGTACAGCTGGTCCAGCAGTATACACGTATAAACGACAGCAACACTCATCCTGTAAAATTTGAATTGATTTTCTTTGTTTTGCCGGCTTATATTTTGATGGAAGGTCTCAAGTCGTGCCTTTTCGAATTTTCTATGTACAGCAGTGGGTACTACCCGATTTAAGAACACCCGAGTTAAGCGCAGTCGGGAGTTTAGAGCGGTCCACTCGGCATGTCCCGCCACACTAAAGGCTATACATTGGCTACCTGAGCGCTTTGCAGTTAGAGCGCATGTTTCGGCTTGTCACGGGGCACTCTTAAATCGGGGGACCTGCTGTACGTACAATACCTTTGGTCTTCTTTATGGTACGTGTGTACAAGCGGAAGAGGAACGCCGTTTTTTGTGTATCTGTCAGAGCAGAATTTTACCCCCCATTCATGCGACTTGCCACACGCTCAATAGAGCGTACTTGGTAGCACTCATTCGAGAAATGGTTGAGGCGCTACAGCAGTGTGTCCGAGACAGAGGGAACCGACTGTCTCTACAAAAATATTGGTGGGGTTCGGGTTAAAGGTAGGGTCACGGTCTCGTCAATGCATGCTATGACCCCCCCCGTCCCCCCCGCTCTTAGATTAAACTGGCATGCATGCGCAATAGCATTTACTATTAGCATATTAACACCTTGCGCCCCCCCGCCCCCCCCTCGTCAACAGCAGCATGCCTGCAGCAAGAAAGGCTCCGGCAGCGTGGTTCCTTTGAGTATGAAACTCCTTAACTGTATGACACGAAATACTACAAACACTGCAACTATGCAGACGATCATTGTGTGTGCGCGGTAGACACACTAGCAACGTATTGACACCTTTTGTCCCCCCTTGCGTCCGCTACACAAACCCCAACAGCAATATGCCTGGGGCAAGAAGGGGTCAGACAGCGTGGTTGCCAAGCTAAAGGGCCTCGGGGACTCGGAGTACACCGTGATGCCCGAAGAGAACTACGCGGAGATGTGGATTGGCACCCACCCCAGCGGACCTAGCAGGGTTATGAGAGATGGGTGCCCCGGGCCTCTGCTTAAGGTCAGGAATGGCAGATTTTGGTATTTATCGAGCGATAGTCGAGTTCGATATCGAAAGCGACTTTTGATTTTGTGTAGTTTCGATGTTGAGTTTCGATTCGACACGGATTAAAACTAAATTCGGAGTTCTGCGTGTCGAAAAACAGCTTTTATAACAACTACAAGGGCTCCGCATGGGTGCCGCCATTCACCGGCACCCATGCTCCGGGTAGGGCAGGGAAGCAATTCGACTTGTTGGATTCAATATTCGATAGAGAGCAAAAACCGTTACCACACAACACATAGTCTACGCGTGTAGAACGTAAAGTGATGCCAAGAGATTGATATAGACTAACAGAGGACTACTTACTACTTATGTGGTTTCCTCCGTTTCTCCGTTTCTTGCGTGAATCCGATTCCGAGCTTCATCATATATAATTCAATCCAATAAATCCGGGCCCTCGCAGACTGACCCGCTAGTCTGGCCACGAAGAGACGTTTCGAGTGCGTTTCTTGATGTTTCGACTCAACCAAGCATCCAGGGCAAGCAGAGGGATGGCCAAAGGTTTGCTGCATGTTCTCTACGTAGCAACTGACAGGCGCGCACTGAGCCAGCTTCTGCTAATACATGCATGGTGCCATAATATAATACACGCGATTGGAGTATCACACACAGCTCGCGAAGATGAGTTTCGACAAAATTCGATATCGCAGCAGCTGGAATGTATTTTTTTTATATTATATCTAGATCCGAGGCTCGCAGACCGACTGTGTCTCTGTGTGTGCATAGTGATCGTGGAGAGACATGCTGACGGTATTCTAGGCGTGACACGATGTCGCTACCTTCGTCATTCAATTCCTCGAACGCTATTATTAATTATTAATATATTGTTGCTAGTTATTGCTGTAGACCACTCTCGTCTGGTAAATGGAATATTAGTACGCGATAGCACTGAACAAAGAACTTGGTAGTTAAGAATTTCAGGCTCGATCGAGTTTTAGACGAAAATGAAAATATATATTTCTGAATTGGCCTTTTTGTCTGATTGCTGGCCGCTTATTGGCCGGAGATCGTACATAAAGTAACCGTCATCTGGGGACGATAGGGTCCATTCCCAGAATCATAATTCATTCACATATATACAACTCCAACAACCAGGGAACGAACACGGATATATCACCAGGATTGATACCCCCCCGCACAGTGTGGAAATCCCCAATGCCGCCGACCGGCCGATCTCTAATTTGCCGGGTTTCGTATATTATAGAGCCAGCTCCACTCGGGGACGATAGGGTCTCATCCTCAGTCCAGGGGCCATTCTATATATCTAAAAATT
This sequence comes from Undaria pinnatifida, assembly GCA_012845835.1. Classification (NCBI taxonomy): domain Eukaryota; class Phaeophyceae; order Laminariales; family Alariaceae; genus Undaria; species Undaria pinnatifida. The sequence continues at coordinate 16,772,446 of JABAKD010000025.1, read as the reverse complement.
AGACAAATGGGGGAAGAAAACCGAGTTATCTCGGGTCGATACCGCCCCCCACGGTGTGGAAAGCCCAGTTCCATTGGCTAGAATCGCTGGTTGGTTCGAGCTCCACAGCGGCCCCCCACCCTATTAGGAGGATGATAGAGGCTCACCAACCGATGGGGGGCAGTTTCGTCGCACACGGGGGAGATAGGGCCCTATCCCCGGTTCAGAAATCCTCCGAATCTCTACAGCCCCAGAAACGCGGAAACGATAACGATGATCTCATGGGTCGGTATACCTCCCTGCACGGCGTGTACACCCCGACTCCATTGGTTTATTTTTCGTGATTGGCTGGTAGGCTTTGACCCAATAAGCTCACAGTTATTTCGACTGAGTCGGGTTTTCTCGCATATTTCTCGCATACGGCAAACATCTGCAATGCGAGCGCAGTTTAATGAGTTATTCGCATGATAAGTCGCACAAAGAAGCGTTTTTGTGTGTGTTTTTTAGCCTATATCAGGTTGGCGTGCCGAGCAAGCACGCTCAACATGAGGACGAGAAACGTTTGAACAGCAACAGGACCAAACGCAATATAAATGGACGAATTAGAGCCATATGTATGCAGGATTCAGCCCCCCCCAGGTTATAAGCACAAGAAATTTCAAACAAAAATGGGGTGTTCAAAGCAACGGCAAAATAATATGTGGAACTAAGACTGGCACGACTCGAGCGTAGTAACCAACCGTGGAAAAAGTCTGAAATTTGGCCAAAACAGTGTGTATTTGACACTGGCATAATGATCGAATAACCATGGACTACTTGCTGTGCCCGAATAATCGCCTCTGTGTCGCTTATGCGGCACCGAAAAATATCACTGAAAATTCCGATTTTATTCGCTTATCGGGTCAGAATCCTAAATATCGCTCGCTAATATTTTCGCGGGTTTTCTTGCAAACTTATCGCGTAGGGCCAAAAGTTGCTATGCGGCCGCAATTCCTACTAAACGCTCGACCTCGGGATGAATCTATGCAGTTGATGCCCAGAGCGTCACGGTAAAGCCATTCGGGACATATTATATAAGAAGAGCGGTCAAATCGCCATGTCCCGGCATACTAACAGCCATATATATTGCCCACAACAGATGAGAGCAATGAGCGCCGGCTTCTGGTTGGGACACAGGGTGATCTTGAATCGGAATATAATACCCCTTTCCTTTCTGTCTTTTCTCTTCTTTTCTTTTTCCAATTGACTTGCGTCTGACGTGCGTATGCCTAGTGATAGGTACCAGGAGATATTTGTGCAGAAGATCCCTATTTTTTATGATTCTGCTATATCGTCGATTGTTGTGGCGCACAGAAGATATTTTCAAGAAATTCCCTCATACTCTGTACGTATCATGGGTTAATTCCTGGCGAACGAGATGACATTTTCAAGAAGATTCCCATATTTTGTTATACTGTCATCAATTAATCGCTGGCGCACACGATGTATTGACCAGCAGCAGCAACAACAGTCGGTAGCCAGCGCAATTCTTGCAACCACACAACAACGCGTTCAAAACGCTACAACAACGCGTTCGAAACGCTTCTACCTTGATAATCACACCTACCTTTAGAAGTGCATCCACGTTTCGTTTGTGGGGATGATATACATGAAATTTTTGTGGGATATTTGTTATGCGGTCCTGAAAGATGGATGGTGGATCGTGGACCAATACACCCGGAACGACTCCTTGGAGCGGCGATGTAAAAGACTGACGAAAACTTGTTTCTCGTACTGCGATTTTTAAGAGCGACTCCGTTCGTTGTGTTTTGTTTTCTTTTTGTTTTATGGTCTGGCCTGTTTTGTTGTGTTCTCGTACCCGGTACGCTGCTAGCATTTCACTTGCTGTATGCCTTGATGAATTGCGATTGTCTGGTTTACTCTTGTCTCACAGTCTGTGACCACATAATAATAAGTTGTATCTCTCTAGGATGAAGAATCAGCACGGATACTGGGTGTAATGATGGTGTTAAGTAGGGAACGGCTCCCCTCGAAGACAACGAACGCTCGAACAAAGGTGTTTAACTTGAAATCCGATATCGAAAAGCAACGACACAGCAGTCAGTCGTACGATATGCACAATAGGCCAAACGCTTCGAGGTGTGACCATGAAAAAAGGGTGGTGGGGACAAAATACGAAGCCAATTTGGAAATGATGCCAACTTGGAAATAAATATTTTTCCAATACCTGGTACTCGTAGTTTTTTTCGCTTAAGCTCTGCATATGCCAAGATCCAAGAATAACTCGGGCGTATACCGCCCAAAATACAACAGTTTGCGCACTTCTTGCTTGTCTCTCTCAGCCCACGTACCTGATCCCGGCCAGATGCGGGACGGATACCGCAGGGTGAGGGGCGTTTGGGCCGCCCCCCGAAGACGGCGGTCGAACGAAGCGATTTGACCGAGAATTCCAGTTCCGAGAATCGCATATTGAGGCCGAGACGGAAAAAAACTCTTGACCGAATCCCCCAGAAAAGAATAATCATTTACACTGGTATATATTTATGCGGAGATGGATCGGGACTCACCCCAGCGGACCGTGCAGGGTCAATAGGGACGGATGCCCCGGACATGTAGGGAAAATGCTCCGACATTGTTTCCAAGTGTTTTGTCCTCCTAAACGTGGGTGCAGTCCTTAAGGGGTTGAGGTGAAGGATTCATGAGTAGACTACTCGTATCATATCATACATGTGTTTTGCTCATTCTAATTTTTTTTTCGCCAGTTTTTTTACTGATGGTCTCACAAGAAGCGGTTGTCAAATTTTCAGCTGACTTGACCTGTATTTCGATATATGTTACAAAAAAATGTTTATCTTCACATTGCAGGAAGTGCTGGACGACAACCCTCACGTTCTGGGAGCTATCCGCTGGAAGGGGGACCTGCCTTTTCTGTTCAAGGTCATCTCCATCAGCAAGGCCCTCAGCATCCAGGCTCACCCCGACAAGGTATGTGCGAACGGCAATATGGTACCTGGTACCTGGTACACCCACTATGTTTTTGTTTTGCCTTGTTTTTTGTTTTGTTCCTCATTTTCTGTTTTGGTTTCTGGCTGCTCGTATGTCGATTGTTCACCCTCTATTTTTTTTTCTGTTGTCTACGAGTACGTGCTTCGTGTAACATTGTGACTTGTATCGTTCGTGAAAGCACCTAGCGGAGAGGCTGCATGCAGAGGAGCGTTCGGACGTGTAAGAGAATGACAACCACAAGCCGACGATAGCGATGACCCTGTCCTCTCCTTTTCCTATTTTTTCGATTTCGAATTTAAAATAGTTTCAAGTAGCTGGTCTGTCAATTGTTCTCCGTTTCCTACATGTTGGGATCGTTGTCGTTGTGGTTTGCATTTGTGACAGCGCCTAGCGGAGAGACTGCACGCGGAGCGTCCGGACGTGTACAAGGACGACAACCACAAGCCCGAGATGGCTGTGACCCTGTCCGACTTCGAGGGGCTTTGCGGCTTCCGACCGTTCTATGAGATCGTATGGAACCTGCACGCCTACCCTGGTCAGTAGTTTTTTTATTCATTGCGAGCGAGTTCGAGTTTCAATTCTCAACCGCGCAAAAAATAAGGACTCCGTTCGAGTTGCCTGAGGCGTCCGCCAACTACCAACGTACACAAAGTTCACGACAGTTACCAATATGCTGCGCGAGTTGTTAGTGACCGTTGTACTATCTTTTTGTTCGCTTGCACCTTCCGACCATTCTACGAGGCCTCATGGAGCCTGCACGCCGATCATACCCTGGCGGGGGGCAGCTTAACCGTTTTATTTCTTGTCTGGAGGCCGGGAATGTGCCATCAATAGTCTTACTCCTCCCTGACGGTAGCGTCGACAGCTCGACATATCTTGACGCACTGGCAGTCCTCACTATCGCTATTTGTGTTTGTTTTTGTGTGTAGCCTTCACGTTTTTGTTTTTGCCTTTCGCCTTTCGACTTTTCGTGTGAATTAGACGTTCGCCTTTTTATTTATGGTCGTTTTTTTTTCTCGCTGTGCTGTATTTGCGCTCTTGTCAATCCAGAGCTCCGCGGAATGGTTTCGTACTCGGCCCTTAAGGCAGTATGCTCGGCCGGCGATGACGTGGTCCGTCAAAGGATGGCCCTCAAGAAGCTATTCGGCTCTTTCGTGAAGTGCGACAAGAATGTCGTCCGCACACAGGTGAGGCTGAGTTGCATTTTTTCCTTTTGGACCAGCTCAGACCTTTTTTTTTATATTGAAAACAGTCAGGGTTAGTTGTTATTGAACAACAAGAATGCACTACAGCTGTGAGAAGGAGGATTTCGTCGAAACCCATCTTTACAAGTCGTGTGTGATACTCCCGAGTGTGCGTGTTTTGCACGGGTGGGTTCTGTAGGGTACGGGTACTCTCTGTAGGGTACGGGGGATGTACAAAACGCACAGAATAATTCTGTAGGGTACGGGGGCTGTTACAGAACGCACAGAATAATCCTGTAGGGTACGGGGGATGATACAGAACTTTCTGTGCAGATAGGGTATTGTGAATGGACGTCACAGAATAATTCTGTGGGGTACGGAGGCATCACAGCCTCACACAGAACTATTCTGTAGGGTACGGGGGATGTACAAAATGCACAGAATAATTCTGTAGGGTACTGGGGATGATACAAATGCACAGAATAATTCTGCAGGGTACGGGGGATACTACAGAACGGCCTGTGCCTCTCTGTAGGGTAATTACATAGGGTAATTACCCCCGGTATAGGTCTGTGAGTACCCTACAGAACCCACCCGTGGTGTTTTGGATGTGCGCATGTCCTCATCGAAGATGTAGGTCATGTTGTTGGGACCAACTGACGCCGTTTCACTGGAAATAGTCGTATTTCTATTGCCAAGCACCTCCATGTCAAGTGCGACAAGAATGTCGTTTGAGCATCGGTCAATCAAGGTTATTTATTTCATTGGGGGCCAGCTCACCCTCCCCCGCCTTTGTACGCCGCCACCTCTACAAATCTCGACGCGAATAGGTTGCGGCCCTCGTGAGCAGGCTCAAGAAGAACGCCCCGGTTGTAAACGCCGGTCGCCCGGTGTCGCCACCCCCTTCCAAGAACCCCGAACGCGCCCCAGAGCCTATCAGACAAGCTCTCATCGCTCACAAAGCAGCCGTGGCATCTCAAGAAGCTGATGATGCTTCCCGGGGTCCGACCCCCAGTTTGACGCCTAGCACCTCGCTTTCAGCATCTACTTCCTCCTCGAGTTCGAGTTCGGATTGTGTGCCCGCTATACCGGAGGGTTGTGCTGGTGGTGTTGTTGGCGGAGGGAAGATGACACGGAATGCTTCGATGCATTTGGGAGGAAACATGCGAGCAGGGTCGAAGCCTACCATGGTGGGCACGCTTCCCTCGAAGCTCAGCCACGGCAGTCTGGATAGACTAGGGGTGGAGGTGGGGGTGGGGGTGGACTTGGAGGCGGTGGGCGTTGCCGGGGATGACAGTGGATCGTCCCCGGTTGGAGAAGCGCCCGGAGACGAGTGCGCGAGAGATGTGCTGGCGGATGAGACTGCTTCGGAGGAGATTTTTGGGAAGGCGTTTCGAGGGGGTCCGGAGGCGGCGACAAGACTGGCCGCCAGGCTTCAGCGGGAGGTGGGTAATTTGTTGGGTAGGGTAGGGTACGGTGGAGTACGATACACTATGCCGTGCTGTGCTTTGCTGTAGGGTAGGGCATGGCGGTGTAGGGGAGTATACGGTAGGATAGGGAAGGGCAGGGTAAGTAGGGTTGTGTAGGGTAAGGTGCAGGGTAGGGCAAAATAGGGCAAGTGACGGTAAGATTGGATGGGGTAGTGTAGGGTCGAGTGTGGCACGGTAGTTGGCTGTTAGTTGTTTGTTTTGGTATGTTGGAATTGAAAAAAAAAAGTTTTTATTTTTTCTCTCACACAGGATGCGGACTCTCAGCGCGTGATGCTCCGGCTGTCGAAGGAGTACCCTGGCGACCTCGGCATCCTGATGCCTCTCATGCTCAACCTGCTCCAGCTTAAGCCCGGCCTGGCGTTCTTCATGACCGTCGACGAGCCCCACGCCTACCTTCGCGGTGACATCCTTGAGGTGAGATCTATGAACACCACAGATGACTGATTTTCAAGTATCTTGAATATTAAATGAACGATAGGAAGCACCTTTGTCGTGACATGCTCAAGGTGAGATCTATGAATTCAACATGACATAACAGATGACAGATCTTTAACATGACATCTAGGACAGGTTATATCTATCGTGTGTGCGGGCGCGATGCCAGTTGTGGCATGCTCCAACAACGTAGTCTGAGCGGCTCTGACCTCGAAATCTTCCTGTGTTCACCATGTTTCACCACGGCAGAGCCACCGGCTCACCGTGTTGTCCAATATTGTGTACAGTAGAGTAAAAAGTATTGACCTTTTGGCTGGCTAACGTTTATAAGCATAATATCTCTTACGCTTATATATCTGTTGCTAACACATATTTTGGTATCATTTCTTCACCAGCATGTGTTTGCCAACTTTCTTTGCCAACGTTTCAAGGTCATGGCGTGCTCCAACAACGTGGTGCGAGCTGCGCTTACCCCGAAGTTCCGCGATGTCAACCTCCTGGTGGAGATGCTCACGTACAACATGGGCGCCCCGGCGGTATTGCCGGCGGAAACGGTGGATGCTTGCCGTAAGCGGTACACGCCTCCCATTAACGACTTCGAGATTCAGATATTACAGGTAAGAGACGACTAAAGGTTTGATGCTGACATTTTTATCATGGGTGTGTTTTTTGTTTGATTTGTAGCGTTGGTTGTGCGGCGGTTGTACGAGTAATATTATATCTACAGTGTCCCCGCTGTATGGCCAGCTGGCACAGAGGACGGAAGCGTTACAGACCCATCAATGATTTCGAGATACAGATATACTTTTATGTAGGTAAGCCGCGGCCATACGTTAAATCTTCGTTAGCTTTTGATGCTACCCAACGGTGACGAAAGGAAAGCCGGGGATAATCATCACCATCCCCGGCGTCTCCGTAGTCTCTATTTGAGCCACTAAAAGTAAAGCGCAACATGGGCGCCCCCGCGGTAATGCCGGCCGAAACGGTAATGGATGCTTGCCGTAAGCGTTACGCGCCTCCCTCCAACGACTTCGATACACACTGAAATTGCAGGTGGGATGCGTTTTAATATTTTTACGAAAACGTTGGTAAAGATCGCGTGGTCAACGCGTAATGCGGCTTGCAAAGCTGAGGATTGACCACTTGATTGGTGGCAGGGTACATACGCACTGTGGCGTCGATAGTAGTGTTTCCCCCGTGGTTGTCGCGGTGGTTGTACGAGTTGTAGCAGCAGTAGTCGTCAGTAGTCATAGTGGCTTTATTACTGGTAGGGTCAAAGTTAGTCTGAGCCAGACCGGCGGCCCAAAAATATCGCCTTGAACCTCAACAAGCCCCCCACCCGCCCCCCGCTCTCGGTCCCCCCTACTTGAAATACCACCCCCCCGCCCCCCACCTCGAATATCCCCCCCCCCCCCTTAAAAATATGTACGAGGTATGTAATAATTGGCCTCGATTGGCACCGACGCTGTAAAACATTTATATATATTGGAGATGGCGTTGGTTGGCAACGACGCTGTAAAACATGCCAATCACTGCAACCAGGGTACTTTTTTTTTTTTTTTTTGGCGGTCACCAGGATGGTTATCGAGTAGATCATTTTGTGCGGAGTGGTGAATCGTAACTCCGCACAAGGGGATTTATCGCATCACGCAGTGTCAATAAGGTAAGGCAACCACGAGGTAGTTACATAGTAACATCTATTGCTGTCTCTGGAGTGGCCACGCCAGAAAATAAAGTAACTCATTGACGTTGTCATCCATAAACCAGAAAGTAGGCACACGGTGCCGAAGTCCGTCTTACGAGCGGTTCTTGGAAGGATGTAGTTCACCCTTCATGCGACTCGCCGAACACCTCACGGCGCTTTCGCGCTTGGTGCAAGCAATGTCTGCCTTGTGGGTGAAAACCCGACGTGCTTCGTTCCCGGCATAGTAGGGATGCGAGGGTCTATGGTCATACGACTACCCTCATGCACAAACTGAGTACACCCCCCCTCCCCCCGCCCCCCCCCTCCTCCTCGCGAAACTAACCTACCCCCCGCCCCCCCGTTCCCGCCCCCCTTCCCCCCCCGATAAGGTTCCGGCCAACGAACGGTACAAACTCGAGGCGATGGAGGTCCCCGTAGTGATGGTGGCTCTCGCAGGTGGTGCGGACGGTTGCGTCATCGAGAGTGAGAGCGGTAGGGAGATTCAGGCATGTGAAGGAGGCGTGTTTTTCCTACCAGCGTATACCCCTGTAGTGGTGTGCTCTGGCACCAAGGGGGACGGTATTAAGATGGCCTTGGCTCACACGAACCTTCACTGGGGTACCCTGGCTGCCCCTACTCCTAATTCGCCTAGGCGGCGTGGGTCTGCGCGTGCCCCTGTGTTCGCGTAGTAGCGGGGCTGATGACGCCGGTTGGTTGATTGACTGGTTAATTGGTTCGCCGACGCTGATTTTATATTTGGTGGACGCTTAATGGTTGATTGGTTGGTTGGTTGATTGATTGCTTGGTTGATTGGTTAGTCGGCGGATCGGTTGGTTGGTTGGCGGACGTTGATTTATGTGACGCTAATTGGTTAGTTGATTGATTGGTTGATTAGCTGATGCAGTGAACGGGTTAGTGGGTTGATTGGTTGACGCTGATTGGTTGTTTGAATGTTTGATTGATTGGTTGATTAATTAATTCATTGACCGGTTAGCGGACTGACGGATGCTGATTAATCGCCGGACGCTGATTCATTGACTGGGGAACGCTGCTTGGTAGATGAATCTAATTGGCGGGGCTGATACTTTTTCAACGGTGCAAGCGTTTCTAGAGTGGAATGAGGGAGGGAATAAGGTTTTCCGTCTATCGCTCGTTTTCGAAAAAGGAGGCAGAGGGGTTCTGCGTCATTTTTGCTCATCGCGGTGAGGGGAGGCAAGGAAAAAAAAACGCATGCCTTATGGAGGGGGGGCACTATTTGTCGTGCCCCGCCACATCCTCGGTTGGACGGCAGTTGACGGCGCTTTTCGTGGGGGGCGGGGGGTTAGGGTTGCGGTGGTGGTCACCGGTGCTGGGAGATCGCGGTTTGACCCTTTGACCGGCCGCTCTCTTAAGACCAAAACAGTAGTATAGTAAGGCCCAAATAGGCTTTGACAGCGCCTTATACCGTCAGTGCCGTCGGTAGCATGTTATGTGCCGTAGGTGGCATGTTAAGCCAGCGGAAAATCCCTCCCAAGACCGGTCTCCAAGCATATTTGGTGGTGGCTGGGGGACGGAGAAGACGGGGGAGGGAGGGGGGGCGGGGGGGGTGGTGTGATGATGGTGATTATGACGGGAAGACGAAGAATGGATGGAGTGATGGATGGGTGGAGTGTTATTGATTGTGGATATATATATATCGATACTTTCGATATGATTGGCTGGATGGATTGATGGGTGAATGCATAGATGAATGCCTGTGCTGAGGCTGCTTGTTGTCTAGATTTTTTAGGTCCCAGTTGGTGTCGCCGGCTGCCGCTGTCTGCTGTCTTTGGACTCCCGTCAGCATGGTGCAGCTATTATGAAGCAGGGACTAGGGGAGGGGTGGGGGGGAGGAAGAGTGTTTTGTTTTTGAGATGAGTTATTCGTAGCCGGCGATGTTATCGCTGTCGGGTGTGTCCTGTGGTGTTTGGAGGAAGTGGAGCGTTGAAGAGCTGGAGCATGCTCTACGCCTGATCGAAGAGTGAGTGGGGTCCAGGGCTGCATGACATTATTTAGAAAAAAGCCCCGTCAAAGGCTAGAAGGCGTCGTAACTCTCGACTACCTTGCCCCTCGACGTTCTCCCCGTACTGAAGTTTTCGTTGTAGGAGGGGCGGGGGTGGGGGGGGGTTCCATGGAGGGGGCGCGAGGGAGGGATAATTATCCCCGCTGCTTACCCCGCCCTGATTGGTCAACGGTCAGGTGTTTTCCGTGGTTTGTGTTGCACCTTGGTCGATGTTGTTTCCTCGATGTGCGAGAAATCCTCGGCGGCGACCGTCCCGAAATGAAGGGGGTGGGGGAAACAGTTCGAGGAAGGCTTTGGAAGCGATTCGGGGGAACACTTGTCAGAACCCCCCCCCTGCCCCCATTTACGGTTGGCTTTTGTATTATCTTACGTAGCGTGGCGAACGGTGTCGGAAGTGTTTCCTTCGATAATTCTGTGTGGAAACGAGGGGGCGTGTTGGTCAAACGTGTTGTTCTGTCTTTTGGACGACAGTGGGCGGATTATGAGCCAACGGAGGACAGCAGTATCGCGTGGTCTGAGCGTCATCTGGAGACGTAATCGTGCGTGTGTGTAGTATCTACCTGGCGAGGATTGCACTCCGGTTGGGGTGCAGTTCCTTTTTTTGTGGTTGAAGTTTGTTGGCACTCGATTCGACTTCATCGAAGCCTTCTCGGTCGCTTCCATTTCGAAGCCTCTTCTTTTATACGAACCGGGGTATTTCTTTATTGATGCGCCCGTCCCTCTTGTTCTCCTGATGGAACTGCTTGTTATTTATGGCCTCGGCGTGCTTTAGAGTTCTTTTGATCTGGCCAAGCATATAACCTGCCTGTTTATGCCAGGTGCTGCCGAACAGGCATGGTTTTGATTGGTAGATCAGTTTCCCTTGACTTTGGTTATTCGACCATGTTCCAGGGTTAGGGTTACCGTATCCCTAGGAAATTGCTTATGGAAATTCGTGGATTCTTCAGAATGGACTCCAAAAGGATCTTGGATTCTTGAGTGAGGACCTTTTATTTTAGGTGCTGATTTTTGACAATCGCCCTCCTGGGTTGTTCGTGGACTCGTTACATAGGGAAGAGAACCCGAAAGGCTTGTCCCGAATGCCTGAGAAAACTGTGCCTGATTGAAGCAGATGGTTTTGATAGGGACTCTGAATAAGTCGCGGGGACTTTGGATTGAGCGCTTGTGAAGTTTTCGTAGATTTGTGCAAGATGGTTCTATTGATGTTTCGCCGTCGTAGGATGGTGAGATGTCAGGTCAACAAGCGATGACATATCAGGTCAACGGATCAAGATGACGCGTCAGGAAGCGTAGACGGCCTTTTCCTACAGTATTTCCCGTAGCACGTATGATACGTTGTTGTTACGAAACCCGCCCCGAAAGGCGTTTCGTAATGCCGCCGCTTATTATTTTATTCCCCCACCCCCCCCCCCTGCTTTTCTTGGTCAATGATGGCGCTGACTTTCGTTGATCGAACGGAGGACTTGGGTGTCGTTACTGATTTGGGGTTTTGGTACTGATTTGGGGTGTTGGTACTGGTATTAATATTGTACTGGCTGGGGTGTTGGGATTGATTAAGATGTTTGTATCGATTTGGGTGCTGGTACTGGTTTGGGTGTTGGTGCTGGCGGATGTTTTCGGAGATTCATAGTTTTTTTAATATCTGTCTTGCCCCTCTTCGCCGTTTTTTTTGGCCTTCTTCTTTTTTGGGTTGGGTGTGTGTGTGCGAGCTGGCTTGGGGTTGGTCGGTCGGTCGACTGGGTACTCTTGGTTTGGTTGAATGAATGATTGAAGTCGTTTTGGTGTTTTGGTCGATATCGTTATGATCGATCGGATTCTTTTGATGTGATCAAAATCGTTTTGAATGACCGAATCGCATTGATTGGTGGAAGTCGTTTTGATTGGCTGAATTCATTTTGACTGCTCGACGTTGTATTTTGATATGGTCGAAAACGAGTGATGTCGGCACCGATGGAGTCTGATTTGAAGTGGCAATGCCGGTCGAGGCAAGACTAGCTGGGCGGGCCTAGACGGGACAGGACAATATGTTATTCGTTAGTTTTTGCGAAGCTACACAGTAGAGCGCTGAGGTTTAATCCCCCCTTGGCGCCCTTTTTTGTCTTGTTCTTCTGGTCTACCCAGTACATACTACTTGCCCCTTCCTATAGGTATTGTGGGCTACTACCATTTATTCTACTACTATTATCGGTGCGTTCAGCCGATGGTCGGGCAGACGGTTGGGGGGGGGGGGGGGGGGGGGGTCGCGGCAGAGTCGGACGCGGCTTGTTTCACACTGTTGCTTGCTTGGCTAGGGTAAGATATGAAGGTGGTCGGGTGCTGTTGTGTCACAGGTATGATTAACTTGGCTTGGGTGCGTTCAGAGTATCGAGGTGTCGGGTGCTGTGTCACACAAGTGTTTTGTCACACGCGTGCTTGGTTGCCTAGGGGATTGTCGGGATGTGACGCGATCTTCGGGTGCTACTATGTCACACGCGTGTTTGCTTGCTTGATCAAGGTTAAGGTCGAGATATGACGACCGTCGGGTGCTACTGTCACGCGCTCGCTTGGCGAGATGAAGTCGGTGTAGTACCGGTGTACATCTGTACGGCAAGAACTAATACTGATGCGCTGGATCGCCTGTTTGGTCAACTAGGGTGTGATAGATGAAGAATATAGAGGTGGTCAGGTACCGGTTATCGAGTTGATGGCAGGTTGCTTGCTTGGCTTGGCGAAGGTCCAGGATAGGAAGGTTCAGACAAACAGGCGGTTGGTTGCTTGCGCGTCACGCGTGCTTGCTCCAGGCTGGGGTAACTTCGGGCTATGAAAGTGGTCCGGAGCTTGGTACTACCACCTCCGACTCTTGTAGCATCTTGCAAATATCCTACATGGGAGACCGCGTACTGACCCCCTGACTGTCCGCCCCTGACTGTCCGCGCCCAAAAACTTGGCCCAAAAACCCGGACGCTCCCTAGAAGGTCGTTCTCCTAGCACCTTTATTTGCCTTTAGGCGCGGCCCTTGTGAGGCCTCAAGTATCAAGTAGTCGTGGACGTTCATTTTAGTAACGGCTATCGTTTTGTTTTCTGTTTTCCGTGCGGTGAGGTTGGACAACACAACGACAATGAAGTAATTGGCGTTCCTCTCCTTGCTATTTTGTATTTTGTCTTTGATTTTGTTGGTGCCGGGGGGAGGAGGGTTGCCTTGTGCGCCGCCCCCCCCTGATTATTTTTCTATTATACGTCGTCAATAAATAAATGTCTTGCGCTCCCCCCCCCCCCCCCTTTTTTTTGCATCTGGAGCGCGTTCTTTGTCTTCTCCTTGTATTAGTTTTCTCCCGGGGTGGGGCTTGCGTGTACATTAGTAGTTTGGACAGCAGCAGCGAGCAGCAGCTGCAGCAAATACATGACATCTGCTGGGCTCATTGAGTTGGCGTCAGATTGAGGTCTGGGACGGATGGTTATTCGTAATACTACGCAACGCAACTTCAAACACAAGCTTTGGCAGGGCTTTTCAAGGGTCATGACCAACGCGCCGGTGGGGTCAGGAAATTTCACTATCTCGAAGGGCCGAGTCGGGTCGGGCCAAGAGGTGTTCGATTTCTAACCGGTCGGGCCGGGTCAGGAGGTTTTCAATTATCACGGGTCAGGTCGGGTGGCTTTAACCCTACCCCACCCGCGAGCAGTGGCTCGACCCGTGAAATGGCCTGCCAAAAATCGCAATGCGGGGATTGGACACCTTGTATACCACGCCGAATACCCAGGGCCCCCATTGTTGATGGAATTTGATGCTCCGAGGCTGCGTAATATGCGCCATGCTACGGTAGAGGCCTGCTGAATTCCAACAGTCTGACAGTCGGGAATGCTCAAAAGCTGAGGAACTGCTCCATATCTTTGCAATTCCAACTGAGCAACTCCTCAATATCTTCGCATTCCCATTCATTTAGTTTGTTGTTCTTGCGATATACCGTATAACACGGAAGAAAGCAACCCCCGCTTGGATAACATCCCTCCCAGGTACACCCAGTGGTATATTTTTTTGGGTGTTTTTCGACCGTCACTTTGTCACCGCGGTACGTTGAATACCACACCCTCTACGGAGGTGCGCCTGAAAACGTTAAACTCCAAAACTATCACACCAACTGGCGGATAACATTCACCCACAATGCTCACCGAGGTATGATATGGACACCAGCATGGAGGCAACCGTTGAATACCACACCCTCTACCGAGGTGCGTCTGAAAACATTGAACTCCAAAAGTATCACACCAACAGGTGGAAACCATTCACCCACAATGCTCACCGGTATGATATGGACACCAGCATGGAGGCAACCGCTTGGCCCCATCAAAGTGGGCCGAACGAGCCTGCGGGCTGCTCCTGCGCCTCGAGCGATGATCACGCTATTTGTTTCCGGGATCAGCCCGCTTGCAGTAGCGGTACTGATACCACCGATACCACGTCTGCTACTCCTACCGTGCCAAAAGCCCCGGCTACCGGCTTTACTACCGGTAGTGATTTTGTGGCCAGCGCAACACGAACGAGCTGGAAAGTGTTTTGTGTTCACGCGCTGCAGGCGTGTAGACCCCCGAGCGTCAGGCCCCCCCGCAGGGCCGCCGGAGCCCAAAACATGCAGCAATTGCAACACATACTAGAAAACCACTTCAACCACTTCACAAAGGCGCAAGGCGAAAAAAACAAAAGTTGCCTCAACTAGTTTTTCACGTCCGGCGAGAAGGACATGTTTCTAACAGCAGGGGTTCGCCTTATTAATAGGCGGAAAACGTTGCGCGACGCGAGACCGCGTGTTGCCGCGGTCCAAGCGTAAGTCTTACCATCACCGGCATTGCCTGGGAATGGGAAATTCAGCTGGTTTTGGACAAAAGTATCTCACGTGTTAGCACGCCGCCTTTTATCACACCCCTTGTTGCCGTTAGCGCTCTCTCTAAGTTGTCGAGCCCCTCGCTGTCACACCCCGTTGTTACTACACCATCTGCAAGCTGGCCGAGGTCCAATCAACCGTTAATACCGTTAGGACACCCCTTCGCTAGCACCCCCCCCCGTTACCACACCCCCTAGCTACGGGGCTCCCGTGCATGTTGCTAGTCACCGGGGATGGTTAGATAGCACACCCCCCATGACAACACACCCGGTGATATTCTTTTTTCAAGTCAAAATGTTATCACCGGGATGCGCTTTCTTCCGTGGTATACGGTAGTACTAGTATATATGCGAAGCCAATTAGAGCGCTCATCAGGTTACGATTACAACCTACAAACATTTTATTCCCTATTCTGTAGTCTATGAGCTAAAGTTCGAAGATGCCTGCCTGCCTGCCTGCCTGCATGCATGCCTGCGTGTCCCGCTGTCTGTCTGTCTGTCTGTCTGTCTGTCTGTCTGTCTGTCCGTCTGTCTGTCTGTCTGTCTGCCTGTCTGTCTGTCTGTCTGTCTGTCTGTCTGTCTGTCTGTCTGTCTGTCTGTCTGTCTGTCTGTCTGTCTGTCTTGTCTGTCTGTCTGTCTGTCTGTCTGTCTGTCTGTCTGTCTGTCTGTCTGTCTGTCTGTCTGTCTGTCTGTCTGTCTGTCTGTCTGTCTGTCTGTCTGTCTGTCTGTCTGTCTGTCTGTCTGTCTGTCTGTCTGTCTGTCTGTCTGTCTGTCTGTCTGTCTGTTCGTGCCCCTCTGATCCTACTTACTGGGGTAAGCGGCGTCGTGAACCTTTTTTGTAATGTAACCAAATCGCGATTTCCAGCAAAATCCCGACGAATTGGTTGAAGCAGTACACAGCAGCGCAGCAGCCATCACCAACAGAGATCGACGTACGACCCCCCCCACCCCAAAGTGCAGAAACAATAAGACCAACAGAGCACACAAGAGCGAACACTCAACATCTGACAGTGGCAGCAGAGCGAACACACAAGGCCGCAACACCACCGACCACCAGCAGTACATGACTGCCCCACCATTGAACGTCGGAGCACCGGAAGAGTGGGGAGAGCAACGACAGCAACACCACACAACCAGCAGCTAGCGAACGAGTTGCAGGGGCACGAGCACCACAAGTTGGGGGGTGGCGAGAAATCGGGGAGCGAAGGCTGAGTGCTGCAGATCCCCGCAAAATAATTATAACGGAGTGGCGGGAGCCCGGAGGGGGCTCTGGTTCACGTCTTTAGCAACGGCAAGCGCGTGACCGCGTCGTTTTTTTGGCTTGTACATGCGGGACGAGAGACGGACGGAATGGCAAAGGTGCCCAGTTTCGCGACTCACCGAGTGAGGAGCCTCATAATGTTTAGGTGCATTCCTATGGTAGCATGTGTTGTTATGGTGAGAGACACCGCCCTCACATATTCCTTCTGATGGACTCGGCGGAGAGGCGCAAGATTGACTGCCTCAGCGAATGGCAGCAAGCGGGCTCATTGGGCTCGGAACCAAGACCACGGCAAGAGGGGGTACGGGGTATGCTATTATCAATTTTTCGTTCCGGGCAGCGTATCAAACAATTCTATGCTAGCGTGCTTTGCGAAACAACAAACGCAAAGGCTCAAGACTTGCAAATCAATAAGGGAGCCACTTACGCGAGCCCCTCCCAGGAGTGCCTCGTCTACCCTAGCCTTGGTCCCGACAGTGTTTTGCTTGCCGCTGTTACCAATGCTTCGGGTTCGCAAGGGAAATCGGACCTCAGCTTTTGCTTGGATAGTATCAGCACGGCTTTTTACGGCGGACGATTTCGGTTTGAACAGAGGTATGTCGACATTGATTCCCAACGCAAGGGCGGAGGTGCCGTCTTTGGATGGATACATGTTGGCGTTTAGTATCTCAGGGCCCCGGCGGGGGTGTTGTATCTGGATAGGTTTATGTCTATATACTTCTCCTAGCCCAAGGGCGGGGCCGTTATACCCGGAGATGGCGCCGTTCTAGGGGAGCAGGGTGTACGATGACGCGGCTGCGGGCCTATGCTGTAGATCACATTGAACACCGTCGTGGATTATGCCCTTGCTCCCGCGCGAAATACGCGAGATATTCATCGCCATCAACACCAATGTAATGGTGGTTTGGGTTCCGAAGGGGCATGTGTCTACGCCACCCGTGCTGCGATCGCGGTGGCATTAGTTTGGCCAAAACAGTCCTGACGGATGGCGCTCTTCAACGGAGAAACTACCCAATACCAGTGGAACGCCGTTTGTGCTTTATAAGCTATTCGTAGTACACTTAAGCCATGGATTGTTTTGCCGGATTTTACTTTTGATCTTACTCAAAAGTGGGATTTCATCAAAACTTTTACTCACAACCATATTTTGGTTGAGGTATAGAGCTCCTCAAGCGTGGAGACTTATACAATTTAAAACACCCGTGCCGTAGCATTGGTCGTGACATCGGCGCTTGCATTGCGGTGGAGCACGGAGTGAAGGTGGTTAACGTGCCGATAGGCAACGACGCATGCGTGTTGGGTGTCGACATCGATATTATTAACAATGGAGTAACGCGAGGGCTTATGGTAGGAGAGTATATATAAATTCCGAGGCTCTATGCGTAAGGAGCTTCATTCTCCACCCAAAACCTGGCTTTCAGAGCTTTGATGAACAATCCCTTGACCTAGGCATGCAATTTTCCTCATAAATAGTTTGGCCAAGAAATGTTATCCTTTTCGTAGCATGCGTGGGAAGCGGAACAACCCACGCCAACGATGCCGGGTACAAACAGCCGGCCAACCTCGCCACCTGCTCCATGGTGCGGCGGACCAAATACACCGGGCTGTTATATTTTCCCTGGGAGGTGTTCTTCGACCCCAGAGTTAGCGGAACCTGTCTTATAATCACGGACGAGATTGTGACGACGAGTCAATGTTAGCACAGCAATAACAGCATTGACCGAGGAATGGACCCGGAGCTAACCTTGCCCATGTGTCAGAGGGGAGACACAAGCACGATGTGCATGCTTGAACGTCTGCTTGAGATTCCAGGGATAGGAAGATAATGGCCACCATTCAAAAAGCGGAAACGCGGTCCCCATCCGCCGGAGGATAAAAAAAAAACAAAAAACGGTCCTTCCAACAGCAAACCAACCTGATCGTCACCACCTACATGGTGCAGCGGACGTCGTACATCGAGCGGAGACCGGACCCAAAGTTGTCCCTGTCCGGGTGTCAGAAGGCACACGCTGCCCAGTAGCGTGCTTAAGGTGTACGAGCGCCTGCTCGAGCGTCCAGAGACAGCGCAAGAATGGCGTGTCTTCGAACAGCGGACGCTTGCCACGATATGAGAATCTCTTCACGTCAGAAAATACTGCAGACTCACGACGAAGCTCCTCAACTAGGGAACTACTGGCACTCGGTACCGTTACCGTTCGAACGCCATTTGTATTTATTTAGCATGCATACATGTTTCGTTTTATGCTTGGGCGATGGGACTGCTGATGGGGTTGCGCTTGGTTCCCCCCCCCCTCAGGTCTCCTCAGGAGAGGAGCCTGAGAACAAGCACGTGCACCCTTACCGTATCATGCGTGAGCGGAAGAACGGTTGGCCCTTAAAAAACCAGTTTGATCATCACCAGCTTCATGGTGCAACATACCTCATGTATTGAGCGGGCACTGGACCTGGAGCTGCTTCAGCCCGCGTGTCAGAGGGCAGACACTTGCGCCATGCGTAAGCTTGAACTCCTGATTGAACTTCAAGGCGCAGGGAAAGAATTGCCGTCCCTTAAATAGCAGAATAATGGTTGTCATTGAAACAGTCGGCCAGCCTGATCACCACCATTTTCATGGTGCAGCGGGGCTCATACACTGAGCGAGTAATTGGCTCAGAGCTGTCCCTGCCCGTGTTGCGTATCAAAAGGGAGACACTATTGATAGTGCGACATGTAGGTGTCTCAACGCCTGCTCGAGCATCCAGGGACAACGCAAGAATGACCGTCGTTCACAGTGGAATAATGGTCGTCCTTTAAACAGTCGGCCACTCTGATCACCCCCAGCTTCATGGTGCAGTAGACCTCGTACATTTGGCGGATGATCGACCCAGAGCTGTCTCTGCCCGCGTGTCAAAGGGTACACACTAGTGAAAAGTGCGATGTGGGTGTTAAAACGCCTGCTCGAGCATGCAAGGACAGCGGCAGAATTATCGTACTTCGAACAATGCAAGAATGGTTGTTCTTTAAACAGCCAACCAGCCTTGATCACCACCAGATCCATACCATAAACCCTCACCGTAGACACTCGCATCTCTACACGACCAGAACGGTAACATATGTAGCGGACGCTGGAGCTGCCCCAGCCGGTGTACCATAGAGGAGACACTAACGAAATGTGGATGCGTGAACGCCTGCTCGAGCTTCCACGGGCAGCAATATAACGGCGTTCCTTCAACCAGCGGAAGAATGGTCGTCCTTCAAAGAGCCGGGACACCTGTCCACCATGAGATCCGTAGTGGAGCGGGCCTCGTACATCAGGCGGACGATAGACCCAGAGCTGCCCCTGGGCGCGTGTCAGAGGACAGAAAATGCCTAGATGTGGATACTTCAACGCGTGCTCGAGCTGCCAGCGACAAACGAATAATGGATGCACTTCAAACAGCAGAGCGCGGTCTTCATCACAGAGTCGGCCAGGTTGATCATCATCAACTCAATGCTGCAACAGGCCTCGAACATTGAACGGGTACTGGAGCTATCTCTTCTCACGCGTCAGGGGGGCAGATATTAACGCGACGCAGATGCTTGACCGCCTGCTCAAGCTTCCCGGGACAGCAGAAGAAGGAACGTCCTTCAAACAGTGGAAGAACACACGGTCGTCAAACAGTCGGCAAACCGGACAACCAACTCCATGGTGCAACGGGCCTGGTACATGGCACGGGTATGAACCTGGAGCTGTCCCTGCTCGCGTGCCAGAGAGAAGACATGAACGCGATGTGCATGATTGAACGCCTGCTCGAGCTGGAAGGGACAACGGAAGAATGGTCGTTCGTCAAACAGTCGACCAGCCCGATCACCAATCTAACTCCATGATGCAGCGGATGTTGTACATTGGACGGGTAGAAGGTCCGGAGCTGTTTCGGCCCGCGTGTAATAGAGCGAACACCAACGCGATAGCGGTGCTTGAACGCTTGCTTGGGGTTCCAGGGATAGCCGAAATGGCCGTTCTAAATGTACGGACCAATTCTTGTCCTTTAAACACTCGACCAAGCGGATCACCACCAGCTCCATGGTGCCGCGGGCCTCATACGTGGAACGGGTAATGAGCCTGGATCTGCCCCTCCCTTGTGTTAGAGGGCGCATACCACTGCAGTGCGTTACGGGTGTTTGAACGCTTGCTTGAGCTTTCAGGGAAAACGGACGAGTGATCGTCTTTCAAACAGCGGACAAATGGCCGTTCATCAATCAATCAGCGAAACTGACAGGGGTGCTTGAACGCCTGCTTGGGGTTCCAGGGATAGCCGAAATGGCCGTCCTAAATGTACGGACCAATTCTTGTCCTTTAAACACTCGACCAACCTGATCACCACCAGCTCCATGGTGCCGCGGGCCTCATACGTGGAACGGGTAATGGGCCTGGATCTACCCCTCCCTCGTGTCAGAGGGCGCATAATACTGCAGTGCGTTACGGGCGTTTGAACGCTTGCTTGAGCTTTCAGGGAAAACGGACGAGTGATCGTCTTTCAAACAGCGGAAAAATGGCCGTTCATCAATCAATCAGCAAAACTGATCGCCACCAATTCTATGGTACAGCGGATGTCGTATATCGAGCGGATAGTGAACCCGGAGCTGTCCCTTCACGCGAGGTAGACGACAGACACTAGCAGCATGGTGTGGGCGTTTGAACGCCTGCTCAAGCTTCCAGGGACAACTGAGGAACGACTTTCCCTCAAACAGCGGAAGAACGGTCGTCCTTAAATCAGTCAGCGAGTCTGATCACCAACAAGTTCCATGATGCAGCGGCCTCGTACATTGCGCGGGAAGCGGGCCCGGAGCTGTCTCTACTGGCGTATCAGGGGGCACACATTACTGGAAAGGGTGAGATGTGGGTGTTTGAACGCCTGCTCGAGCTTGGAAACAGAGGGGGAATGGCCGTCATTGAAGAAGAAGAACCGTCGTCTTTCATTCGGCGGAAAATTGTCGGCGCTCAAAAAGCAAGCCGACTTGATTGACACCAGTCCCATGGTACAAACAGGACTTGTGCATTGAACTGGAAAAGGATTCGGAGCTGTCCTTTGCCGGTGCATCAGACATCAAATACTAGCAGCGTGATGCAGGCGTTTGGACGCTTGGTTGAGATTCTAAGGAAGGCGGGAAGAAAGGCCGCGCCTTAAACAGCGGAATAACGGCAGCCCTTCGAACAGTCAGCCACCCTGATCACCACCAACTCCATGGTGCAGCAGGCGTCGTAAAATGGGCGGGTAATGGGCCCACAGTTTTCCTTCCCTGTGTACCACAAGGCAGCTACTTGCGCGATGCGGGGGTTTGAACGCCTGCTCGAGCTTCCAGGGACAGCGCAAGAATGACTGCCCTTCAAACAACGGAAGAATGATCGCTCGTTAAACAGCTGGCCATGACAGCTCCATGGTGCAACAGGCTTCATACATTGAGCAGGTATGGGCCCCGAGCTATCTCTACCGGCATGACATTGCGCAGACACTAGCACCGTGATGTAGATGCTTGAACGCCTGTTCGAGTTTTCCGGGACAGCAGAAGAATGACCGTTATTCAAACGGCGGAAGAGCGATCGTCCTTCAAACAGGCAGTCAACCTGATTTCCGCCAGCTTCGTGGTGCAGTGGACGTCTGACACTGAGCGGGAAATGTACCCGGAGCTGCCCCTGCCTGCTAGTCACAGGGCACACACTCCTGAGCTGAGCTACGTGTGTTTGAACGCCTTTTTGAGCTTCCAAGGATAGCAGAAGAATGGCTATCTTGCGAAAGAACGGTTGTCCTTCAAACAGCCACCCGACGTGATTGCCACGAGCTACATCGTGCAGCGGACGCCGTACATTGAGCGGGTAACGTAACTGGAGCTGTCCCTGCCCGCGTGCCAGGGGGCATAATACTGAGTGGTTCAATGTGGGTGCTGAGCATCTGTGCGAACTTCCAGGTACAGCAGAGGAATGACCGTCGTTCAAACATCGGGAGAACAATCGCTCTTCAAATAGCCATCCAACCTGATCTCTACCAGCTCCGTGGTGCAACAGACGTCGTACATCGACCAGGTGATGGGCCCAGAGCTGTTCTTGCCCACGCGTCATGGGGCAGACTACGAAGCAGTGCGATGTGGGTGTTAGAAATCCCGTTCGATCTTCCAGGGATGGTGCACGAATGAACGTCCTTCAAATAGTGCACTGGTGATACGATAGGAGTGGCACTCTTGTCGACCAAATCTATTTCAGACTGACGAATCCACTCAATTAAGGAACTACCTGGTATCGTTGGAACGATATTCTGGTCTGGAAAAATGCGTTCAGATATATGCCTGGGCCATGGGACTGTTATTCATAACGTTGCGCTTTAACTTTTACTCCGCCTCAGGACCAAGGCCACGGAAAGGGGGGTACCCCCTTTTTTCACTGCTGGGGTTTTGAGCCACTCGCACGAGTGGTTCTGTATCTCGCTGGCAAAGTTTCTTGAGGGGATTCGTTTGGCGCAGCATATGGAAACAATCAATTGCGGATTCATGCCACAAAATCACAGCAGCACGAAGGCTCAAGACCGCAAACGAACAGGGGGGTCATTCGCGCGAGTGACCCCGAGCCACTGCAGAGAAATCCCACAAACGTGACCACCTTACCATAGTCACGGCCTCAGGTTTTTCGTCAGGTATAGAGCTCCTCAAGCCAGAAGCCTTGGAAAAAAAACAGGTGCAACCCTTACCGTAGCACGTGTTAGCGGAAGAACGATCCTCCTTCAAACAGCCTGCCTGATAATCACCAACTTCATGGCGAAGTGGGTCTCATACGTTGCGCGGGTACTGAACGCGGAGCTGGCTCTGCCCGCGTGGATCATATACTAAAAGCGGGATTGCTCGCCTGCTCGAGCTTCCAGGGATAGAGGAAGAATTACCGTATCTCAAACAGCGGGGGCATGGCTGTCCTTCAAACAGCCGGTCAACGTGATCACCACCAACTTTCATGGTGCAGCGAACCTCGTACATCGGGTGGGTAATGAACACAGAGCTGTCCCTTCCGGCGTGCCAGAAGCCGACGAATGCTACGGCAAGGGTGCACTTATGTCTTTCTGAGGCTTCTCAACACCTAACCCAAGCACTGAGGCGGAGAAAATAATGAAGAGCAACCCGATGAACACTTCCATAGCTCAGGCATCTAACGAAAGGCGTTTGCGAAACTTGAATGGCGTCCCAAAGAGAGTGGATATCTCCTTATTGAAGTAGCTCCGTATAACTGAAAAATAATTGGCAGAAAATTGATACCCATGTCGTGGCACGCAGCAGCCACTAGCGGTGATGTAGGTGTGTGAACGTCTGCTGGAGCTTCCAGGGACAACGCAAGAACGAGCGTCCTTTGATCAACGGAAGAATGATCGTTCGTCAAACAGCTGCCCAACGTGGGCACTAACAACTCCATGGTACAGCGGGCCTCATCCGTTGAGCGAGCCATTGCACCGGAGCTATTCCTACCCACTTGTCAGGGTGCAGATACTCGCAACGCGATGTGGATGCTTGGGCGCCTGCTCGAGCTTCCAGAGATTACGGAAGAATTGCCGTCCTTGTAACAACGCAAGATTGGTCGTCCGTTACATAGATGGCCAGCCTGATTATCACCAACTCCACGGTGCAATGGACCTCGTACGGTCGGCTAATGGACTCGGAGCTCTCACTGCCTGCGTGTCAGAAGGCAGCCACTAGCGCAAAGCGGGTGTTTGAACGCCTGCTCGAGCTGCCCGGGACGGACGAGGAGCAGTTGCCCTTCAAACTGTAGCGGCAATGGCGTCCTTGAACAAAGATGGTCGTGACACGTGTGGCAAACAGTCGT
Source organism: Undaria pinnatifida (assembly GCA_012845835.1). Classification (NCBI taxonomy): domain Eukaryota; class Phaeophyceae; order Laminariales; family Alariaceae; genus Undaria; species Undaria pinnatifida. The sequence continues at coordinate 16,748,697 of JABAKD010000025.1, read as the reverse complement.
CTAACCTGATGACCACTATCTTCATGGTGCAATGGACCTCGTGCATTGGGCGGGTATTGGGCCTGGAGCCGTCCCTGCCCGCGTGTCAGAGGGTACGCAAGAATCGCGATGGGGGCGCTCGAAAGCGTGACTGAGCTTCCAGGGACAGTAGCATAATGGCCGTCCTTTAAATATCGAAAGATGGCCGTCTTTCAAACAGCCGGAAAACCTGATCGCCACCAGTTCCATGGTGCAGCGGACGCTATGGGGCAGCGGACCTTGATCGTAGAGCCGACAATGGACCCAGACATATCCCTTGCTGCGTGTCAGAAGGCAGTCACTAGCAGTGGGATGTGGATGCTTGGAGGCCTGAGCAACACAATTGTCGTCCTTAACAAACGAGGTGATGGTTGTCCCTCAAACAGCCAACCAACACGATCACCACCAATTCCATGGAGCGGCCGACCTCGTACATAGGGCGGGCAGTGAGCTCGGAGCTGTCCCTGCTCGCATATCAGACAGCCACCAACAGCGCGATGCGGCTGTTTAGGCGCATGCTCGGGGTTCCAGGGACAGCCGTCTTTCGAGCAATGTACACGTGGACATATTAGGTCCCAGTTCGCGTTCTATGCATTTCAGGGCAGATGCATCATAATCTGCATGACCTATAGACCATGTTGCCGGGTGGGGGCCGTATGATCGTAAGATCTAGACGATCTAGCTGTGGTGGCTGGACCATGCTGGCATATCCATGCGGATCTTCCTAACTGACACTTAGGCATGTAGGTCCTAACTCGAACTGTAACATGTAACCGTGGAGACCAAAGGAGCTGCACCGATCATGCACGTTTAACAACCCACTCTGCTTCGTTTTCTTTGTTGTCGAACTGGACCCATCTACCAAGCCGAGTACGAGACGATGTCGGCCCGGACGCTTGCTAGGTCCAGAGGTATAGGCGTGTGTTGTGCTCGAAGAGCCGCGACTCGTCAGTAATCGATCGAACTTACGAAGACCGTGACTCTAGCGACGTAAGTGCCGTGGCGTTGAGGAAGCCTCCCGCCGCGTGAAAAATTCAGAGATGACCTGGGCGATCCAGTTCCGCTACCCTGCTGGGAAAGAGCCGCGACCAGGAGGATCGCCCGCCTCGTAAAAAAAGTGACAGTCTAGGCGCTGACCCACCACCAAGGTAGGCAGACCGACGGGGAAAATTTCTCGGTCGCTCTGCAGTACAAACACAACAAAAGTAAACGCGTACTTATACCGCATGTTTTGTTTCGGTAGATATGTACTACACAGATGCTGCAAAACATGTGCTTGCGACAGATACCGGGTCTAGATTATCTATCGTGATCGTGATCGTGACCTGTCTGATGTATGAAACACGGGAAGAATGGTTGCCCTTCAAACAACCGGCCAACTTGATCGCCGCCAGCTCCATAGTGCTGCGGGCCTCATGCATTGAGCGCGTACTGGACCTAGAGCTGTCCCTCCCCGCGTGCCAGAAGGCAGCCACTAGAAACGCGATGTGGGTGCTTGATCGCCTGCTCGAGCTGCCACGCGTGCTACGAGCGGAGCAGCAAGTTTTGGTTGCTTTTTCTGAGATAGTCGAAGCTGAGTAACTAACCAAGCTACACAATATCGTTAAAAAAAACCAAAAAAACTCTAACGACTTGTGATTTTCGATATTCCCAGGCTGTAGATTTGTTCATCGATCGGGTTGAACTTCTTTTTTCACTATTTTAATAACCAGTGTCTGGGTGAGGTAAAAAGTTTCTGAAGTCAGATGCCTAAGAAATTTCACGTACATCCCTACCGCATAGCATGTATCCTGCCAGGGACCGCGGAGGAATGCTCGTTGTTTGAGGACGGATGTCCGGCGAGCCGGTTGCCACCATGATACAGACCAACGGGCACTCTAGGAGGAGTATCCCTGTTTTCATCCCCAGCAGCGTACGGAACAATTCGATGGCGCCGCAACTCACGAAATAGTTTAACACAAAGGTTAAGACGTGCAAACCACCACTAAAAATGCAGCCGCTCGCGCGAGTGGCCCTGGGCATCTAAAATACGAGGCCCTGAAAGCCCCCCTCTCATCATAGCGTCTCGGCAATGTGGGGATGCGAGGGTCTATAGCCTTACGACTACGGCCATGCATAAAACGACCCCCCCCCACCCCCCCCCGCCCCGCCCACACCTCAGCCTTGATCTACGGTCTCGCCAAACGGTGCAGGTGGGCCTATCCACGGGGCCCGGAGGATTTGCAATGTCGTCGGCTACCGCACGGAAGATGGCAGCGGCCGTCTGGGGCTTAGAGGGGACGATGCTTGGTGCTCATGCTGTGACCTCTCCTGCAATTTCTAAGCATCGGCATTTAGCATAACATCCAGTGTCCGTGCCGATTCTTCACCCTGTATGGAGAGGTACAAGCTCTGTAGACTAGTCACAGGATACGAAAAAGGAATATACGCAAGTTCCATATTAAGGGTATTTGGCCATGCAGTACCAAGCGTACTGGATGAAAAAAAGCGGAACCTATACAACAAGCCAACATAACTACTTACTGTAGGAAACATAGATACTAAAGAGGACGCTTACTACGTCGGCTCGTTTGGAGCCACTACTGAACACGGAAGTTCTTCCTGTCGTGCTCCGAAAAACATCGGCGTGAGTAGAAGATCACGGCGAGAACTGCCGTGCGATCCTACAAGTATGCAATTGTACGACTTCGATAGTAATTATCATATACCTGGTACGGAGTACTGCCTTTGCTATGTTGTAAGCAAGTTGATATTGGCCATTTAGCCTTTCTTTGCGCGATCCCACCCTGAAGTGTGTACACGAACTCTCAACCAAACCAGAAATTACGTGGGCTCGTTTTTGCTGCTGTACTTGCAACTCAATCCCGGTGTGCGATCTTGGTACCTTGTAGAAAACAACAATGGCAGGCCGGAAAAAAAACACATGTTAATACCGTATCAAGGTGTTCACTTCTAAGCTGGGGTAGCTCCCCATGAGCAGACTTTCCTCAGCTTATCATTGTGAAGAAGTGTAACCCGTGTAAGGACCCATGTATGGCGCAAAAAAATCGACGATTGTTTTGGATCTCGTCATGCAATCTCATCAATCAAGTGTCGAGAAAGAGCGTGTAGCATGCACTACTGTACACGTGTAACCATCCATGCTGCACGCGTGTCGCACATCTCTTTACCATTTCCAGTTTGGACACCCCCCCTGCCCGAACGGCGCGGGCTGCTTCATACATTCGTGTGTGTTCTTCATGTTATTTTTTTTTGTCTATCCGTCGACATCCAGCTCATCAATCGCATCCAGCAAGACTCTCTAGAGTTCTCCGTGCCGATTCTATACCCTATAGAAATACAAACTGTGTACCCACAACATAATATACGAGACAGCAGTTTGTGGTCGATGCTGTAATCGTGAATTTTCTTCTGCGTGCGTTTGTTTCTTTCTGAAGGCTAGCGGCCGCCTGAGTCCATGCGGTCATCATTCCAAATCCTGTTCCGTTCTACGTGTAGTAGTACAGAAAACCCAGCGAGAAACAACACACCTATCAAGAAGCGCAGGACGCTTAATATGAATCAGGAAAGCTGGTCCATGCTAGATTTCTTACTTCGGAGTACTTGAGAATGGGTGCGTCCTTCATCAACTTCAGTATAACGAATCCTGGATTTCTTAGTGTCCGGCAAATCTTAACTTGGCTTTCTGAACCCCCTCTTTCCGGAATTTGACGATACACATTAAGGGCTAACGCATCGACCACACAACATAGAGCGGGCTTCTGGCTGAGGGAGTGACTAGTTTACATCCCGAAGTACAATCCAAGGAGCTCTACGACACGTGCACAGCATAATGCCATTCTGTGATCATCTCGCTGCGCAATCACGGCTTGATAGGACCGCGCGTCTCCATTATTTTGATAGCGCTATTTGAGTCCCAAAATACTTGTTGATGCTATTGGTACCCTATACTGCTGTACACCACCTGCCGCTGGGCCTTTTCTTTTCGCTGCTCCTGCAACCGGCCCTCCTGTGACGGTTGCACCAGTGTGTCCCAAGATCCGGATGCGCGCTAGGAAAGGTGAGCACCTAAATTATCCTTGTCTACCCAGTTGAGGAGCTCCCTACCCTAAACAAACAAACACTGAATTCACGACAAAACGAAGTTGAAACCCAACTAACAATATCATGTCCTTAGGTATGCAACGACACCTACCTATCGGTAAGCACAAACATGGGTCTAAGACCAATATCAATATTTGAGCAGCTCCTCGGCTGAGGAGTCCCGTGAGTGAGAAATACTAAGGTTAAGGTAGGGGGGTCTCTTGAGGGGTCTTTTGGTTTTGCAATGGCTCGGGGTCACTCGCGCGAGTGACCCCCCCGCTCGCTTGCGGTGTCAATTTTTCGTGCTGATAAAACTTTCCGATATGAATCCGCTATGGAATGGTACGCTACGCTACACTACGCTACGCTACGCCACGCTACGCCACACTATGTCACGCTACGCCACAATCGCCTTATATATCTTTTTTCAGTGAGGTACAGAGTCACTCGTGGAAGTGGCGCAAACCCGGTAGTGAAAAAGGGGGTACCCTATGGTACTGTTGTAACATGGCGACGTAACTTAATTCGTATATAGTTTTGGAATTAATGAGGCCTCTCGGCTGCGACCAGCCGGAGATTCCCACCCAGGGTTACTACTCCCGCGTTGGTTCTCTGGCGACCAACGTGGCATCTCGTCGCAGAGTAGGTACTCCAGTTAAATAAACACTAACAATACTTTGTCGCTGTCGGCCGTACACCCCGCCGCTACGATGGGCGGGTGGGATGGTCTGTGTTTTATTCTTACCTCCTTGTACTTGTCGTGCTGCTGTCGGGTATCGATGACAGCCATTGGGTCGGCTCACTCTTCACACTTTCCAAGTAACATCAGGAGACGTTCCCGAAAAGGGGACGCCCTGCTGGCGTCCCCTCTTTTCTGGTTTCAGATAACTGTTGTAACATTGCGACGTAGCTTAATTCGTATATAGTTTTGGGATTATTGACGCCTCTCTTCGGCGGCATAAGATCACACCCATACTTGTTTCCCTCCCCCCTTATCTCTATGCCGTCGCGCGTTGGTACCGAATTTGCGTGAGGGTGGCTTCTTTCCCTGATTATCCCCCAAATTCTAGTTGAGTCCTTTATGGGATCGGCTGCCCTCGGTTGTCCCGAGAGAAAACCGCGTACCCGGTAGTGAAAAAGGGGGCACCCTTTGATACCCTACCGTAGCCATGGCCACAAAAGTCGTAACCCCCATCTCAGCACCTACTGCTGTCTCGACCGGTCCCCCTGTGGCGGGTGCGGCGGTGGCCCGACCGCCGGAGCCTTGCAGATCGAGGCCCCAACGATGTACATAATTTGACAGTTTCATGGCATGGCTATGGCATCGTATGGCTGTGGCATGCTGGGTAGATAATCCACTTCTGAGCCTGGTGGTGCGCGGATTTAAGTCGGCACCATAAGTCACTTATTCTGAGCTGAAAAAGGCTCGAAGGTTTTCTACTTCGTATTTACCTACTCCAGAGCAGTCCGGGGCAAGGGGTTCGCCCCGGAGGTCAATGTTAAAAAGCCCTCGGGTTACTAGTTAGAAGCTCTACCGGTTAAACTACTATAGTCACAACACCTGAGTGGTCTATAGAGGATACCTGGCAGCCCTGTATAGTCATCTCGTCGCCAGCTTGGGCCTGTCACGGTACTCCGAGTGGGGGATGCGTGGTTGGTTGGTGTTGGGAAGCGTGCCCCTCATGGGTTCCGGTGTCTTCATTCGTCTCTCCTCATGGCTTGCTGACTAGGCTCAAAAGTTATATAATATGCACTATTTGTCGAAATAGAATGCTAAAAGACAGGCGTACCAGGGTAGGGCATGGTAGTGCGATGAAGGGCGTCCTGCTTGTCCCATTATCGTCACCTACATTGTCGCCCATCTATGATGGCCTTGACGTGAGTGTGACATCTACTATCAAGTGGTTTCACCTCAACCCTGACGTGGTTTCACGTCGAATCTATAAACTATCTTTCTACAGAGACCACTCCATTACAGGCCTTCATGGCAGTGCCATGGCAATTCCATCGCAATACCATGACAAGGCTACGACAATGGCACAACACGCGCCATGACACCCCCGTGACTCCCCACAAGAATGTATACACTGCCTTGGGCTAGCGATAAAAGTTTGGGGTAGGGCAACGGCGCACAAACACAGATTTCCGACACGACACCCCAAAAACTTATTTTTGGACCTCTCAGGGAGGGGTGGGGGTATAAGACACCCACCCACCCCAAAAACGCCACCCTTTCCTATATAAACAACCCTATTACCAATTTCCTATATAAAACAACCCTCTTCTGAATCCTATATAATTAAGGGGGCACAGTTCAAGGGGGGGGGGTACTGCAATCCACGTAGCCCCTGGGGTCGACGTGATCACGGACGGCGACGCTCTACGTACCGCAGAAGAGACACAGAGAAAGAGAGAGAGAGAGAGAGAGAGAGAGGGCGGTCACGATGAGCACTATTTCCGTGGCGGGGGGAACCCTCTTACCGACCCCCTATGATAAAATGGATTGGCTAGGACGCGTCTGCGGAAAGCGAGCGGATGACCCGGAGTTCATTTGCTGCTGCGGGCACAACTTCGGCGACGGTTCAGGAGAGGACGAGGGTAAGGCCGAGACGTGGGTTGGGGAACTCAATACCGGGAAAGCTGCACCTCAGAAATATTCTACGTGTCCTCTCGCGCCCAAGTGGGACTCGCACAAAAGTGTCATCATTGCTTTAGGCCCGAAGGCGATGTCGAAGAGCACGACGTCTACATACGCCATGCTGCACCAACGTACCCCTGATGCGCTCATTTCGCAACCCTGTAGAGTGGGTGTGGAAGTAGTACCCCATGTCCAACCACGAAGAAAGGAGGCATGCCAAGTCGTTGGTTCTAAGCCAAACAGATCCTAAGTTTGTGAGATTCAAAGACATCTTTGACGTAAGCGAGGCAGAAAAGGCAGTGGTGGCAAAGCGCTGCGAAAGGGCAAGGGCAACGCTGTCAGAGCCCCCGTAGCACACCGAAAGGTATCACAGCAGAAGAGAAAGGGTGTCAGAGTCCCCTTAGCACACCACAAAGTCTCATAGCAGACGGGGGGGTAAGATGAGTTCGACGAGTCACACTGAGACGACTCACACTCAGACGATCGCGCAAGGTTGTCGTAGACTTGTCGCAGAAGCATTGAGAAGCAAGCAAGAAGCAAGCGTATGAGAAGCAAGATCTTTGTTTTCGGTTTTGCGGCAACTTGGGGGGGAGTTGTCTCCAAACATTATGCTTCCACAGGCGTCGCCAGCCCATCATAGATTATTGCTCCTATGTATCTCAACCTATCTATTGGTATGTATTATTATCTCAACCTGTCTATTGGTATGTAGAACGTCTATGTGTGGTAAACCCAAGCACGCAAACATTTGCATTGAGACCAAAATTGAGAGAGGAAAGAAAACAAGAGACGCCCAGGAAAAAAGGAAAATCTTCGGCCCTTCGGGCGGGGGGGGGGGGGGAGTGTGGTATGCGGGGTAACTTTCCTTGTGCGCCCTTGGATAGGTTGGGGATAGGACTAGATTTAGCGTTAGAAAAACACGGGATTGCAAACCCACGGAATCCCATAGGATCCCCAAGGACACCGCCATGGGACATTTTCATGGCAATGCCATGCTTTTTTCATGGAATGGTACGGCAGTCAGTGCCACGAAAACTCATGGTAATGCCACGCAAGCCCATGTCACTGCAAATTGTGGCATGCGATGGCACCGCATAATAAAACGTCTTGCCCATAAAACGTCATGTTCCCATGGCATCGTCAGGTAAGCGCTATGGCATTGCCATGGTAGCCCATGGCAGTGTCATGACACCATCATGGAAACCTATATCAATACTATGGTACGGCATGGCACGTCACGACACGACATGGGGACTGCTATGATGCTCCATGATGATGTTAAATGCAGGGGGGGCTACGATTTAAGAGAGCTCGATTTAACATGTACAGGCCAAACAACTTGGCATAGGCATACTACAAGATACATAACGCCCGTTGCGATGTAAGCGGAATAGCGGTCGACTCGGGCTGACACACCGATCTCTTAAATTGAGTGCCCCACTGTAATGGACATCTCCCCTTTTTTGTCGAGATCGTTTGTAGGTCAGGAAGTTTAGGTGCTCCCCCCCCTCTACGGTAACGTGTATCTCCCTCTTATTCCACTTACCGTGCTGCGCTCTTTCTATCTGCTGCCACGGTGACCGGCTCCCCTGTAGCGGATGCGCCGGTGGTCCGACCCCAGATTCTTGCGGGCAGATCCCCACCAATCTCACCGCCTGCCAGCACAGGAGAGAGTCCGTCGGGACATTCGGCCACTTCTACCTTGACTGCCAACCGCGAAGTGCAGGGAATTCACAGCCTGGAAAAAAACAGTATTGCTACTGTACCTGCGGGCTCAAAGCTCTCTGGGAGTGGCCGGCAGTTTGACTGCCCCGCTGCCCCTTTGACCGGACGGCTGCGACGGTGAACCGACCGCCGAACCCTTGCGGGCAGGTCCCTACCAAGTTTTCTTCCCAGCAAAGCAGAGAGTGCGTTGGGGCGTCCGTTGTTACCTATTCATCGTAGATTTGGGCTTGCAGGTCGGGACGGATCTTCTTTCAAGGCCCTCATGATGGAAGAGGGCATGGACGGTATGCATATAGCACATGGGGTAGAAGCATATTGCAGAAGAGTAGAGATCCCTTTATCGTGCTGGTTGAGTATTGCCGATTGCACACTATAGTGCCCGTGAAATCGCTTGGCGCAGATGGGAACAACCAGTGGTCGGAGTATGCGGGGTAATGCTGTTTCCTCTATAGTCTAGACTAGTGCCGATATTTCCGGCTGACACATGCCGGCAATATGGAAGGATCACTACTACTACCGGTCTAGTCTATGACACAAACAATAAATGATGTCCTAGGAAGAAACGAGCTTATTGCCTTTACGTGCTCCCAGACGGTTACACTCAACGATCTCGTTTACCTCGCACAATCAACATCCGCCTCTATATGGATCGCCCACTCAGTGTTCCTCGAGAAGCGGCGGAAAATTGGGGCCCGAGGGTAGCATACTACATGTTCGAGGCCGACCTTCGATTTGCTGCAGCCGGGGCTCGATTGTGGTTAGCGTGAGATCATAATTCATGGTGGGCCCTGCCGGCGGCTACTTACTACATCGCCGGGGTAAGTTTTGGATGGCTCAGGTCCGGGTGGGATCAGCGGATCAGGTTTGAGTGGGATCAAAGTGCCCGATGTTGTTAGCAACGTGCCTTTTTGTGTGTGCGATTGCTGAGACGGCATTATTATCTGCTATAATATCTGCAACCTCCGTCCGTGCTCCTTACGCTCTCGGCTTACCCCAAGTGAAGGCCAGTGTAGACCAAGCAGACCAACTCCGGCAGGAAGTCACTTCATCGCCGTCGTGCGTGTTGGTCGAGTCTACAATCTCCTAGAGCGTCATACAATATGCCAAGGGTATGCTTGTCTTTACGCGGACGTGCCGAGATGGGGCCTCTCCGTTGCTTTTAGTCTACTGTACATACTATCCTGATATCGTTGTCGAAACTCTGGAACCGCCCTTTTTGAAGTTTGGGCTTGTTTTCACCATTTATGTTCGGTATTACGTGCACCGTCTACTCGGAGGAGGCATGTGCTTAGCCCCTTCGGAACTGCACCGGCCGACGATGTTCTTGGGACAATCTACTTGGAATTTGACGAGATATGTTTCTCTGCGGGAGTGACGATATGGGACATTTAAGCCTCTTCTCTCATAATAATACACGATACCTGGTGCAGTAGCGAAGTACCAGTATGTTTGTCCCTCGTATTATAGATGGAGTGAGTCACTGGGTCGAGGCGGGTTCCCGTGCTGCTTGGTACCACCCAGACCACGGTATGATATATCAGCTTTTCTGTACGGTATCATTCTATGACACGTAGGAAAAGGGTCGTATCCCAACCATAGGGAAATACGTTGTAATACAATGACGGTTACTGCCAAAACAAATCGTGACATTGATGGATTTTCCAAACAGAAGATGCCGAATCTTGCATACACGGGAATAAAACACGCCCAGACCCTACTCTGCCACCACGAGCAAAAGGCTCGGCTTGTGCCACCGACGAGTCCCCACGGCTCCGTTTTTAGGGGGGAACGTTTTTCATATAAATGAATACATGCAGCAGCCCCCAACTCAGACCACAGTATGAGCTATCAGCATACCGGTACGGTATCACATTATCACACATAAGAAAATGATCGTATCCCAACCATAGGGAAATACAATGACGTACTGACAGAAAAAATCGTGTCATTGACTGGTTTTCCAAACAAGATACCGATTCTTGCATACCAGGTACATGGGAACATAATAACACCTCGAGACCCTACTCTGCCACCACGATCAAGAGACTCGGCTTCTGCCCCCAACGAGTCCCCATACGTCCCTTCTTAGAGGGGAGCGATCTTCACATAAATAAATTATGCAGCGGGCCCCCATTCAGACTACGGTATGAGCTATCAGCATACCTGCACGTACGTTTTATTTTTTCGCTCTCACACTTCTACTTTCCAGCTTCTGGACAAGCCGTGGTCACAGGTGTCGTCTCTTCTTCCCCCCGGTTCTTGCCTTCAATTTTTATCGCGCATAGGGGTCAGCGATTCCACTGCTCGTCGATTTTCATCGAGTGTTGCACACTCACGCTCTCGCGCTTTCCGCAAGTCAATTTGTGCCCAAGAAAAAGTCCCAACGAATTTATTCGAGTATGCACTCGGCGGGGCTCGAACTCACGAAACTGACCTATAATACCAGACTCGAGGATAACCTGATACGCCACCGGGGCGTGTAGTGGTACTCCGAGTGGGGGATGCGTGGTTGGTCGGTGTTGGGAAGCGTGCTCCTCATGGGTTCCGGTGCCCTTGTTTGGTCTCCCCTCATGGCTCGCTGGATAGACTCAAAGCTTTTACGTTATTCCCTCTACATTGAACTCTAAAAGACAGACAAAACAGGCGCTTGGCACACGGTAGCGCAGGGCAGAGCAAGGTAGAGCAGGTAGAGCAGGTAGAGCAGGTAGAGCAGGTAGTGAGATGTGGGGCGTCTTGCTTGTCCCATCATCGTCACCTACATTATGGCCCATGTATGATGGCGTTGACGTGAATGTGACATCTAGTGTCACGTGGTTTCACCTCAACCATGACATGGTTTCACGTCGAATCTATAAACTATCCTTCTACGGAGGGCACTCCATTACACTAGGCCACCCTGAATAGTCGTAGATGCAGATCACCTGCCCATCAAAGGATGTTAACAAAACATCCAAAATTGGAAAGGAAATCGAAGATGCGGCTATTCGAAACAAAAATGAGGCTATAGATTCTCCCACACCTCGTAATAATGAGGCTAAACGCCTCATTGCAAAAAATACAACCCTATGATGGAGCTCACTACACGTTCAGTGCTCCGACGACGCCAATTGTAGTGGTACTCCGAGTGGGGGATGCGTGGTTGGTCGGTGTTGGGAAGCGTGCTCCTCATGGGTTCCGGTGCCCTTGTTTGGTCTCTCCTCACGACTCGCTGGATAGACTCAAGGCTTATACATTATTTCCTCTACATTGAACTCTAAAAGACAGACAAAACAGGCCCTTGGCACACGGTAGCGCAGGGCAGAGCAAGGTAGAGCAGGTAGAGCAGGTAGAGCAGGTAGTGAGATGTGGGGCGTCCTGCTTGTCCCATCATCGTCACCTACATTATGGCCCATATATGATGGCGTAGACGTGAATGTGACATCTAGTGCCACGTGGTTTCACCTCAACCATGACATGGTTTCACGTCGAATCTATAAACTATCCTTCTACGGAGGGCACTCCATTACAGGCGACCGATAGTACACTATGACATATGGGAAAATTACCGTATCTTGAGGAATACAAGATGACGGTTACTGAACACAAAATAGTGACATCTTGCTGTATTTTCCAAACAAAAGATACCGAATCTTGCACACACAGGGGGATAGAACACCTCGAGATCCTACTGACTCTGCCACCACGAACAAGAGGCTCGGCTTCTGCCCCCGACGAATCCTCATGCCTCCCTGCTTAGGGAGAACGATCTTCAATTAAAAAAAAAATGCAGCAGGTCCCCACTCAGATTACCGTATGGGCTATCAGCGATATCGCACTATGACTCAAAGGAAAAGGATCGTATCCTAACCATAGGGAATGCAATGACGGTTACGGACAAAAAAATCGTGACGTTGATGGATTTTCCAAACAGAAGATACCGAATCTTGCACACACGTGAACAGTCTCGAGATCCTACCCTGCCACCACGAGCTAGATGCTCGGCTTCTGGCCCGGACCAGTCCCTATCCATCCCTCCTTTCTTCGGGCGGAACGATCTTGATGTCAATAAATGCAGCAGCCCCCCCAATCAGACTACGGTATGAGCTATCAGCGTACCTGTACGGTATCACCCTATGACACATAGGAAAAGGATCGCATCCTGACCATAGAGAAGCTATATACTAATCGAAATGTCAGTTTTGTTCAAAAGTCAGCGAATTAAAATATTTAAACTACACAAAACTCTGGGGGGTCCAACCGACGGAAGAACGTGTAGGGTCGGATGCAAGAGGAATCGGTGATCACTTTTCAGGCTTCTCGCGTCTCACGTGCGTCGCCCTGCGAGTGCAGCAGAGCACACGAGTGGAACGACACTCCCCTTGCCAATTGATAGGCCTCCAGTAGAAGCTAGTCTATTGCTGTGCTTTCTCCTACTGCTGTGGTTTCTTCTGGGATGGCGGCCGCGGCGCTCATCACGGAGCAGCGTTGCGGAGCGCGAGCATTCTGGGCGGGTCTACGACATCCAACCTGTTCCCCCCTGGTACGTGCGCTATCATAAACAAGCGAGCGGGACTAATGGACTTCGAATGCGATGCGGATTGGCTGGTCTGCGCGCGGACTGGGTCTTGTGCTTGGTTCCTCGAATGCAGAGAGTGTTGGCGATTGTGTCGGAGTGTCGATGCATACGAACGGGCGACTGAAGAACAAAATATCGCACGTCTGACATGAGCATTTTTGTATGATATCATATGCAACTCTCTGTCTCGCCGATCATCGGGCATGCCAGCTGAGGTTTTTACCCACGAGGTTCGTTTTCGGCTGGTGTTCCCGATGTTTGGAGGGTAGGAATGCTCGTAAAGTTCGTACAGGGAAGAATTCGAGCACTGAATAGGAACATTCGTACACTTGAACGGTACGCACAGATTAGCAGTGTGCAGGACGGGCATTGGATTAAGCAGACTCGAAATTCGTGCCCATCCACTGGTTCACCAGCGCAAGCCGGACGAGAATTTGAATCCGTACGGCCGGCTAAACGGCCACTATAAGACTGGTGCCATAGCCTGCGCCGCTGTTGCAGTGCTGGAAAGGAAAACAATTGGTAGTAGACGGCCACTGTAAGGCCGGGGCGAGAGCCTGTACTGCTGTTACAGTGCGATGAAGGAAACCAAACAAATATTTGTGCGTTGTATGAGGGAAATTACCCACTGCTGGTTACGGATGACCACTGCTGCTGTAAGGTTGGTAATATGGGAGAGTTCTGTCGCTCACAAACGACGCGTAGCATGCGTATCGCGATGCGTAGAGAACCGGACGGAACTTCTGTGACGGCACACACCATCACACACCATGTCAATGCACGAGATATAGCCACTGTCGGTGCCGATGCACGAGATAGCGTCGGCAAAACGGTTCCCTTACATAACAATGCGTATTTGTTTCATCGCGTACTGACGCACTCAATGGTGACGCACCGAGGACACGCACAACGACTTCCGCGATATATCGTGGCAAGATATCTGCATCACCACACGTTTTGCGCCGGTGTACAAGTTTGTGCGCTTGTTCCGCTACACACTATCGGCCGGTGCATAAGTAGCGATCGGCAGGACGTGCCTCATAGCGATGCATACTTACCGTATTATTTACTGATGTATACACTGGCCGGGCACGTCGTGGGTACGTTCAACGCTTGAGGCGACGCCATGCACCAGCAAGCGGACGCCGTCGATTGCAATAGACGCGGTGCACAATACATGAGGCAATACCCACCGCCGATGCGTAACGATGGTGTGTCGTCACACACCATCACCCTCGCCCATGCCGGTGCATGGATAGTACCTTCGTCCAGGCCGGTGCGTAGACAGTACCCTCGTCCAGACCGGTGCCCGGATAGTATACGAACAACGACTTACGCGATTCACTGGTACCAAAGCTATATTATTCATCACACGTTCTCGGCCGGTGCAAGAGGTTGGAGCTTGTTTCGCTACACATTCGTTGCCGGTGCATAATGTAGCGATCGGCGTGACGCGCCTCTGTACCGATGGATACTGGTCGTAGTATTCTGACGAATACACTGGCCACGCACGAAGTGGATACGTTCAATGCGTGAGGCGACGCCAAGCACCAGCAAGCGGGCATTTTGTTTTTTAATCGCAACAGAGGCCGGTGCATAATACACGCGACAATACCCACCGCCAATGCGTAACGATCGTGTGACGGCACACACAATCACCCTCGTGCATGCCGGTGCATGGATAGTACCCTTGTCCAGGCCGGTGCATGGATGGTACCCTCGTCCAGGCCGGTGCATGCATAGTACCCTCGTCATGGCCGGTGTCCGGATAGTACCCACTATATTCCCCAACTAATATCGTATCCGTCGTCGCACCGTTCTCCTTTATCCTGTTCTGTACCGCGTCTAGCTCCCGCGCTTTCCCTCTGCGTCCAAACACTTTTCGGTATATGAAAATAGGTTTCTGGAAAGCTCGACGGGCAACAGGACAATGACGGGGAGTGACAGTGAGGGCGGGCGGTCCATATCAGGCCGACCTCGCTACTTTCAACCAAAACACGGCGAACGAGTTTGCTCAGCTTCAGACCGTGTTGCAAAAGACCATCGACGACTTGGTCGACGCCACGCGTCGATCCGTCCCATGGGAGGGGACGAACGACGCCGGCGGGCTCGGGTCGCCGCTTTGCGGCTCCACAGCCGGGACCCTCCTATTGAGCCTCTACTCTCCCGGCGCCGCTCGGCCCGGTCAGCCGATTGGCAGCGGACCTAGGGGGCCAAGCACGTTCGGACACGCGGGCGGGCTCGGCAGTGGCCCGGAGTGGTACGCATATGGCGGTGCCCGCGGCGGAGTTGGCGGCCCCAAAGGTGTTCTACGGTAGCCCCCCTAACTTTTCTTTTAACGAAATTGCCCATTTCAAAACCAGCTTCCAGTCGTACCTCCTGAAACACGGTGTCCCTCGACACCCCGACGTCATCGATCGATAGACCTTTGCATACAAGAAAGTATGTGGATACTTTTTCTCAAGGGTATCCTTTGTTGTGTCGAGCAGCCTCGGAACATTCGTTAAAGAAAATTGCTGGTTTGAGAAGGGGCTATCGTATAATTAGTCCCCAGCACCTCTTCCGGCCCTGCAAGCGAAATCGCCGCCGGCTTGGGAGCGGGGGTTGGATATCGCCGTGTCCCGAATGGAGCCAACCCCCCCCCCCCCCCCCACCGGACAACTAGGTAGGCTTGCCGTCAGAGCCCCCTACGGACAGATGGGTATGTTCATCTCGGCCCGGGGATCGGGTTCGGCTACGGCGGCGCTTTGGGTAGTGCCGGGGCCACCGGACAGGTGGGTGGGCTCGCCGCGAAACCCAGGGATGGAGTTGGCTACAGCGGTGTTATGGGCGCCCCCGGAGTTCCCAGTTCCCTCTATGGGCAGCCAGGCGAGCTCGCCGTGGGCAGACAGGTAGGCGGGCTGGCCGTTGTCCTTGGGGCGGGGGTCGGCTACGGCGGCGTTGTGGGTGGTGCCGGGGCCCTCGGAGCCCCCCACGGGCAGCCAGTCCGGTTCGCCATGGGCCTTGGGCGGGGGTTCGGACGGGAGCTACGGGCGGGGTCGGAGCCATCGGCGCGCCATCGGTCGCACTCGGTCGAGCAGCCTACGACGGGCCGACGGAAGGAGGTTCGGCCGGGCCCTCCTTGGCGACGGCGGCGCCGCCAACCCCTCCACCACGCTCGGCAAGCAGATCAACAGGGAGCAACCCTACGACCCGGCCGTAGCAGGTGGTCTGCGGGGGCCGTCCGGCATCTATGCAGAAGGTGGCCGTGCAAGGGTACGTGGGGGATACGGTTGACATCTCGGCGCGCGTACACACCATGCTCGGAAGTCCGGACGGCATAGTTTTTCTTGGCCTTCGGGCCGCGCGGTGGGGCCGGCGTCAGCCTCCCGCTGTCGCAGCACAACTGCGTTCTGGGACACGCGCTTGTAACCATCGCGCACCGCGGGTTCCCGCAGGATGCCGTGGATCTCCACGTGACGCGCGCCCGCGTGGAGGCTCTGCGACTTGCGTTCGAGCTCGGAGCTAAGATGTTAACTCCCACGTGATGGAGCACTACGCCATCGCCAATAGCTGAGGGAACCGGGTCAGGCTCGCCGAACTGGTTAAAAAGGACATCATTAAGCTTACTATGGATCTTCGCGCTGTGTCCGATATTTGCGGCCACAACTGGGCCTACCCGCCGGCGGTTACTGCCTTCCCAGCCATCCCGGGACCGCTCTGGCTCCGACTCGACGCCTACATAAAAAGTGGTGGGCTCATCAACGCCGACGTCCTCCAATCCGCTGTCGCCGTCGCCCTTGGCCCCGCCATAGCTGCCGGTATTGCGGACGGCGAGTGTCGACAGTGGTCACGGAACGGAAGGTGCCGGTTCGGGGCCACTTGTATTTCAAGCACGTCGGCCCCGCTCAAGCGGGGGGAAATGGCACTAAGCGGGCGGCCGGGGGGGGGACCGGTGGTGGGTCGGCCAATGGTGGTACTGCCGCTGGGGATGCCCCGGCCAAGAAGGCCAAGGGCAAAGGGAAAGCGGTGACAGCGGGAGGCGGTGGCCGCGGATGAAGCAGCGGCGGCGGTGGTTCTGGCAGCGGCGGCGGTGGTTCCGGCAGCGGTGGCGGGAGTTCCGGCAGCGGCGGCGGGAGTTCCGGCAGCGGCGGCGGGAGTTCCGGCAGCGGCGGCGGTGGCAGCGGGAGCGGGGCGTCGGGAGTGGGGACCTCCACTGGCTCCGCAACGACCAGAGCGGACGAATAGGGGGGCGAGCCTCGTCACGTGGGGTCGAGGACGATCAGAGAATGTACGGAAGTAGCAGCGCAAGATGAACAGCTTCTAACGTCCGGATCGGCGTGTGTTGGGGGCCCAGGTGTGACGAGGATTTTTAACCGATGTGTGTCGATGTTGCGCAACATACTCCGGGTCGCATCGCATGGCAGGGCATCCCGGGTGGAGTTCTTGGGCCAAATTGCCCAGCGGTATGCACAGTATACTCGGGCGAGTGGTAGCCGTTTCGGGTGCATGCGGGCCGTCGAGACAGCCCTGGGTGTGCCTCGTGTGAAAGAAGCTAAGATTCGTTTATGGTTCGGGAACAGGGATTTTTTTCCGAAGTAGAGCAGTTGGCGGCTATCGCAGAACACGGTGCCCCCGTCCACGTTGAAGGGGGCACGGATATCGGCGCCGCCGTGGCATAGTCAAACTATGGCAGTGTAGCCCTACACGCTAACAGCATCATCGTTAAGATCTTTGACGACGTACGGTTTTGACGGGCAGGAATGTTTCCGCCTATCGAAGCGCATACCATCCCTGAGCTGCGGCTGTCTCCGTTGGGGGTGATGTTGTCGCCGTCGAAAACTCGGATCACCCACGACCTGACGTTCTCGGCGTCTCCGCACATCCACAAAGTCACGCCGACGCCGATTTCGATCAAGCCCCCCCAGTAGCGTTTGGTTGCGTGTTACGAGACGTCATTTGGCGCATTCTGTACCTGTGCCGACGATTCGGGCCGCGCGTGCGCATCGTGTAAAGTAAGATAAATGCCACGGAGGCGTTCCGTCAGGTCGGCGTGCAGTGGGGTGGGGCGCCCGTGTTTGGATACAGTTTTCACGAGTGAGTTGTGGCCGACCGTACGTTGCAGTTTGGGTGGCGTAGTTCGCCGAGGTTCTTTTGTTTGTTTTCGGCAGCCCTCGAACATTCTCATCGACAGACGTCGTACCATGACGCCGTGGTGACGGAACAGGGGCGTACCGCGACGTAGCATATCGCGGTCATCCCCCCGAGGGCAGCAGATCGGCCGGCCACGTTGCCACCTAATTGTCGGGTCCCCCGCGGACAAGGAGGGGGGAGAAATAGCGAATTTTCGCACAATACTACGTAGATGAGGCGATTTTGGTGGAAGTACAATGGTGATCCGATGGTCGGCGCCGCTGACGCGCGTCCGTGTCTCTAGCGTCGGACCATTATCGGCTCTTTGGAGAGAGATCTGCGGGGGATCCCACCCTTTTGTCTCCTCATACGATTTGGCAATGGGGTTGTGCGTGCTTGGATGGGACATCGATACGGTAGAAATAACAATTTCCGTTCCCCTCGCAAAGCTGGAGCGATTCGGCGATACGCTAAGCGCGTGGCCCTTGGACCGCAAATTTGCGTCCGAGAAAGAGTTGCGCTCTCTGACCGGTCGGCTGCTGCACCTGTGTGAGGTAGTGCAGGTAGGGAAATATTTTTATCGACGCATGCTCACCAACGTAGGCTTGCATCCCGTCCGTGCATGGGACGCGAAGTTCCACGTAGCACACACGAGCGCAGCGTCGTCTCCACGTATCCGTATGGGTCCCGAGCTCGACGCAGATGTGTCCTTTTGGCGTCTGTTGGTGGCAGGAGGGTTAGGGTCCCCGGCAGGTCGTTTCTCCGCCCCGTTGTACCGTAGTTATATGCAGCCGCCCGCGTTTCCTTGTGGTCGGATGCCTTCGGCGACGCCATGGGGGGTTTGGTTTGGGATCTGAGCCCGGACGAGCGGTGTCGTAGAGTTTTGACTTTGATGACGAGGTGATCGATCGGCTGCGGACAACGCTCCGGGATTGGAACGATCTGTCGATCAACGTTCTTGAGTTGTTGGGCATGGTGGTAACGGCGTTGATATTCGTCACGCAGTCGAACATACGGGCTAGTTACGTACGGGATACCATCTTAATGCGGGGGGATAACACGTCCGCCGTTCAAAGGGTTTCCAAGTACAAGGGGGGGAGAGAACCCCGATCCGGGGCGCTCATGCGTCTTTTAGGATGTCTGGAGGTAGGTAGCGGGTGGTGTTTCGACGCGTTGCACGTTGCTGGGGTGGAGAACACCATCGCTGATGGCATCTCCCGATGGAACCCGGGGGCTATCGACGGTATCCTACACGCGTTCCGGCCCGACGTTGTTTGGCACCGGCAGGTACTGGGCACAGCAGACGTCGTGATATGCTCAGGAGTATTGGCAGCCAGCTCATCCGCCAGTCGGTTGCGCCTTCGTCTCACCGAGCTTATACGTCGGGTTTCCGGTCTTGGACCGCTTTTCGGGGGTTGGTTGGGGAGGCTGAGGATTTTGACACAGCAGTTTCTGATGTAGAGAAGGTTCAGGCGTTGCTCGAGTTCGTAGCTTGGTGTGCATTGGAAGGCAACCAAGCCGGTACTTTTGCCGGAAAAAATTCGGCCCGGTTACACTTCCACCGCGTCAAAACAGGTGGAGTTGCCCGCGTTCTCGCTGCTCATTAAACGCGCTTTGAAAGGTCTGGAACGGTCGCACGTCGCCGCAGGGACTCCAAAAATAGTGCGCCGCCCGATTTCTTGGGACGTACTTTTGGGAGGGAAGGGCTTGGCTTCGTCGTGGGGTCCGAGTGGTCGAGTTCTTTGGATATCTCTGGCGTTGGGCTATTTCTTTGTGACGAGATCGAACGAAATCTTCGCCTCGGGGACCGGAATGGTACATCCCGATGATTTTTTTGACAAGGATAGACGTCGCGTTATACCGGGGGGGGCAGCGATTGGCCTCGTTGCAGTGGCACCAGGCTACCAACATCGAGGTTCGTTTTCTAGGTCACAAAGGTGACCAGGCCAACAGAGGTCGGTTATCGTGCGCACACGCGACGGTGCCGGGGGGGGAGGTTCCGGGGTGGGAGACGGCGGCGGTGCCGTCGCTCTCATGGCGGAGTTGCTGTCGGGTTACCCGACACTGCCGGAAAACTCCCCCGTGTCGTCGTATCGGTATGGTAACAAGGTTAGAGTGTGGAGCTATACGGAGGCCCTCGCGGCACTTCGCCAGGTAGGTGGTAGCGAACGCATGGGACGATCCAAGCGAAGTTGGCTTCCAATCATTGCTTATCGGTGCAGCCACTACGCTGGCGGCCGTCGGGGAAGTATCGCAGAGGGTCATTTAGAGGGAAGGTAGATGGAAGCCCTCAGAGTCCTCCACGGTGTACACCCGCAATAACACGGAGAACACGGGTATAGTATCTCGTAAACTAGCAGAGACCGGGAAGCTGGGGAGGCAGGCACGCCAAGGGACTGTATGGGGCCGAACACGGTAGTATCAACGCGACCTCGTTGGGGTATGTCAATGGTTTGCTGCCATTGAGGGTCTCGGTCGCCCGAGACAGTGTATGTTAGAGCCCCGGCCAGTTGGCCGGGGGGGAGGGGGTGTGACTCTCGGGTCTGGCGGTACAATAGGAGACTACTAGCAGCGGCCAGTGCCGTGGCTCTCGTGTCACGCCAGTGGAGCCCCCCGCCCCACCGTCGCCAAAGAGAACAATAATAAAACTGAAAATTTGAAGGATATTGTATAGTCCGTCCGGTTAAATTTTGCCACGATTTCCGAAAATCACCCTCGAATTTATTTTGAGTGGCTGACGTCCCCCCCAGTGATATACCTTATATCGTAGGAACGCTCTGTTTTAGACTAATCGTTTGATCGGAGCAGATTTTTTTTTTTTTGGTTGGCGAAAAACCGAGATTCCGTCGAGATTTTGTGAGATTTTGTGTGGTTTTACCAGGTCGAGTGTGGGGTCATTATATATATTTTTAGACCGGTTTTGAGAGTATCACGTCGAGGATTCCACGGCTACCCAACTCCACTTTTTTTCGCCGAAATTCTACGGAAATATGGGCAAAAAATCGCATTTCGGGCGAACTCAGAGTTTGGTTTTACCGGGACTTTTGCACCGATAGATTTCGAAAAACTCAACGGATTCGGGCGAATTGGACCTGCACCCAGGACCGTTTCTTTTTTTCTAAAAAGAATGTTTGGAGCGAGATATAGCCTTTCAAAGTTTGGTGTGCTCACACACCACACACGACCACACAACACACCATACCACACAACATACAGCAGCACCATACACCCCCACAAGGCCCCACAAGGTCCCCACAGAAGCCCACACATGGCTGGGCGTCCTCTCGGTAAAAAAAGGAAGCACGGTGGCTTCCAAACAACAGCAGCTGGCCGCTTCGGCGGGAAACCAGCACCTCCGCCAGAACCACTCGCTGCGGACACTCGACCACAACATGACAACGACACATGTTATGAAGGAGACGAAGAAAACCATAGCAGCAGTGGCAGCAGCCAACACAGCAGTGATAGTGACCTCAGCAGCTGCGGCTCGTGCAGCTCGGGAGGCTGACACGGGGAGAGGATTAAATAGCTTGTTGTATTATCGACGGTGGCCACAGCCATGTCACTTGGGATGATTTCCTTCGGCGGTTCGGGGCAACATGTTCCGTTTCGGGGCAATTTCGGGGTAATTTCGGGGTAAATTTACCATTTTCATCGATTTTTTTTCGATCCCGGATATCGACGCCTCTCGGTCTTGCAGTTCTTGCCAACTTTGTTTCACGTGTCAACTCACAAAATTGAGCGAGAATAAGTGGGGGACAGGTTGGGGCAAAATTTAACCGGACAGACCATACAACAAAATACAAATTGACGGTTACTGACAAAAAAATCGTGACAGTGATGGATTTTCCAAACAGAAGATTCCGAATCTTCTTGCACACAAGGGACAAAACACCTCGAGACCCTCCTGCCCCTACAAGCAAGAAGATCGGTTTTTGCCCCCGACGAGTCCTCATAACAGGGTATAATAAAAGTTTAGGATGGATTTTTTCTTTAGGATGGGATTTTTTTTTTGGTCGAGAAATCGTCCAAAACCTTTCCGACCGAGGGTTCCCGACCGAACATATTTTGCCCACTATCTACTAGTCATCGTTGCCAAGCTCATGCCTCCCTACTTAGGGGGGAACGATCTTCATGCAGCAGGCTCCCACTGAGACTACGGCATGAGCTATCAGCATACCTGTACGGTATCACATTATCACACATACATAGGAAAAGGATCGTATCCTAACCATAGGGAAACACAATGACGGTTTCGGCGAAAATATATCGTGACATTGATGGATTTTCCAAACAGAAGATATCGAATCTTGCACACACAGGGACAGAACACCTCGAGATCCTCCCCTGCCACTATGAGCAAGAGGCTCGGCTTCTGGCCCCGATATGTTCTCATGGCTCCGTTCTTAGGGGAGAACGATGTTCATATAAATATATGCGGCAGGCCCTCACTCAGACTATGGTATGAGCTGTCAGCATACCTGCACGGTATCACATTATCACACAAAGGAAACGGATCGTATCCTAACCATGGGAAAATGCAATGGCGGTTACTGACAAAAAAAAATGGTGACATTAATGGATTTCCAAACAAAAGGTACCGAATCTTGCACACACGGGAACAGAACACCTCGATATCCTACTCTGTCACCACGAGCAAGAGGCTCGACTTCTGCCCCCGACGAGTGCCCATGGCTTCGTTCTGAGGGGGGAACGATCTTTATACGAATTAATAAATGCAGCAGGCCCCTACTCAGACTACGGTAAGAGCTATCAGCATACCTGTACGATATCACACTGACATATAGGAAAATGATCGTATCCTACCGACAGCGAAATACAATGACGGTTACTGAAAAAAATAGTAACATTGACGGATTTTCCGAACAGAGGATACCGAATCTTGCACACACACGTAAACAGAACACCTCGTGATCCTCTATTGCTACAACGAGCAAGAGGCTCGGCTTCTGTCCCCGACGAGTCCCCATGCCTCCCTTGTGAAGGGAGAACGATCTTCGTATATACTAAATATATATATATATATGCAGAAGGCTCCCACTCAGACCACGGCAAGAGCTATCAGCATTTATGTACGGTATTACACTACGTATGACACACAGGAAACAGATCGTATCCTAACTATCGGGAAATGCAATGACGGTTGCTGACAAAAACAATTAGGGCATTGGTGGATTTTCCAAATAGAAGATGCCGAATCTTGCACACACACGGGAACAGAACACCTCGAAACCCTCTCTTGCCACAACGAGCAAGAGGCTTGACCTCTGTCCCCGACGAGTCCCTCTGCCTCCCTTCTTAAGGGGGAACGATCTTCATATAGATGAAGGCAGCAGGCCCCTACTCAGACTACGGCATGGGCTATTAACATACCTGTTCGGTATCACACTACGACACAAAGGAAAATGATCGTGTCCTAAGCATAGGGAAATACAATGACGGCTACTCTCCAAACAAATCGTAACATTGACACAATTTTTTCTAACAAAAGATATTGAATATTGCACACGCGGGAACAAAACACCTCGAGATCCTACTCTGCCACCATGAGCAAGAGGCTCGGCTTCTGCCTCCGGCGAGTCCCCATGCCTCCCTTCTTAGAGGGGAACGATCTTCATATAAATAAACGCAGCGGGCCCCCACTCAAACCACGGTATGAACTCTCAGCATACCTGTACAGTATCACACTATGACACATAGGAAAATGATCGAATCCCAACCACAGGGAAACATAATGGCCGTTACTAAGCAAAAAAGAGCGTGGCATTAATGATTCCCAAACAGAAGATACCGCGGCTTGCACACACACGGTAACAGAACATCTCGGGACCCTCCTGCCACCACGAGAATGAGGCTCGGCTTCTGCCCCCCCCGAGTCCCTATGCCTCCCGTCCTTGGGAGGAACGATCTTCATATAAAAGTATATGCAGCAGGTCCCCACTTAGACTACGGCATGATGAGCTATCAGCATATGATTAGGTACGGCCTTCAAAGGCCTGCTATTATTTGATTTGATAGGTAATTGGCCGGTTTCGTGTTGTATGTTGGCGTTGTATATTCGAGGTGGTCAGGAAATGTAAGTTTGACATGCGCCTTGGTTCTCAGTTGCTTTCCTGTGCTCTGTGGAAACAATAAAGCTGTTTCTTTACTACGGCTAAAAATGCAAGTACTCACCGAGGACCTGCTTAATAGGTAGACCTGCAGGGACACTCTGTTTTCCACCCAATGACTTAAGGAATGGCGTCGTCGGCGGGAGGAAGACAAAATCGTTGGTGTTCCTTTTTCTTCGACGGCAGCGCGATTATCCGCCGGGGCCCCAGCCCGCCGGTCATGGGCGAGGCCAGGGCCGAGTGCCATCCCTGTCGCTTTGGTGGCAGACGGGATCGAGCCATCATCCAACTACCATGCCCATCAATGATTCATCTGGCCCTTTGCTTAATCGAACTGCTGGCCACTACAACAGCATCATTATGCAGACGGTTTCACCGTTAGTGCGTCGTTTAAAACAGACGACCCTCCCCTTTGGAGCGGCCTTGTTTCACCCTCCACTCGCGCTGATGCCCTCCGAGAATACAGGAGGTTCTGCCTCAACCCGCCACACGAAGACAACCACCCCTTCAAGCAGTGTAGGCATCCTTTCATTAATGCGAGCGGCTGTTTGAACCCTGAACTTGGCCAACTTGGCCACGATGACGCATACCGACGTTGGCAAACACGCATGGTCTGCTACCGCCAAGACAGGAAATCTTCTCGCCGGAACAACCACAAGAAAAGTCGTCGCCATCATTCAGGTCAATCGCGAGGGCACCACCAGGACCAGTGCCAGATAAACTGTCACAACGATGACCCATACACGTCGGATCACCGTGGCGGAATCCTGCCCTCGCCCGCCTCTTCTGCCCCCGCTCCTGCTCTTGGAACGCCCTTTGGAGCCACCCATAACCCGGGCGGAAACCCTAACGCGCGCCAGCCTGGCACATTGCGTAGCGACAATTGACAGCTCGACGGCGGTACGGCACACCCGGCCTGCCTGTCGACGGCACTGTCGGGGATTCCTCTTTGGTTTCAGAAGATGCTCGTGTACCTGTTGCTAGCCCGTCCAATAACGCAGCAGAAATTACCTCTGTCAAGAGCCCACGGGCTCCTACTTTGTCTGCTGACGATTCTCACGGCGTATTACCCGCGGCGGAAACTAGCGCTTCGAGCATGGTACCCCTCAGCCAGGTAATTGTTTCCACGGCAAGAACGCGCGCTTCCAGCGACGTTCCCCTCGGTCATAGTCTGAGTTTGGCGAGGAGAACTCACGCTTCCAGCGCCGTTCCCATCAGCCGCGGCACAATCTCGGCAATGGGGGTGCACGCTCCAAACGCCGTCCCCACCAACCATGGCACGGGAGCCGGCCCATTGCACGCCCCCCCCCAGGTACGCATCGTGCAGCACGGCGCGTCGCCTTTTTACGCGAACGTGTTCATCCCTCCCTCTCCTTGATCATGCGGCGGCGGTCGTTTTGAGGTGTGGAACGGCCGACCCTTGAACATTTTTTTCTGACCACGAGGTGGCGGTCGGGTTTAGGGTTGGGAAGGTCTAACACTAAAGCACCGAGATCTTTTGCGAGGCTCGATTCTGTGTTTGCTCGCGATAGCGGCGGGCGCTCTGTCCTTTTTTCCATCAAAGAGGAGCCGACAAGATTAGATACCTCGTCTCCCTTCTCCAAGAGACCTAACGGAAAAGAGTCTCCTCGGGTAAAACAGTTATTGCCACCTGCCCGAGTCCCGTTCGAGAAGACGCCCACAGGGTCTACGGGCGCTGCTTCATCTTCTAGCACGCTAACCCACGTGCTTCAGGCTACGTCTGCCCCAGCGGTACAGAAGAAGATCTGACACTGCGCGACGGGCCAGTGGTGACACCACGGCTTCCAGCCTGATCAGCTGGACGTTATTGCCGTAAATTTCAGGAAGAATGGCGCCTTTCGTCAAGCAGAAACAGCTCAGAGCCCCTGTCCCTTGGGGTGCAGGTAGAGCAGTTTCTTGCGATTTTACACCAAAGAGCGAAGAAGCCACGACGCGAGAAACCGTGGGTTCGGACTCGCGTCGTGCTTCCGAGGCCTGGCGTTTCGGACGGGGACACTACAGGCCCAACGTGCCGCGGGCTGGTATTCCCAGAGGGAGACATTGCGGACTCAAACACCCAACGAGGCTACCGACGTGTTGGCACCGTCCGTGTCGGACTATTTTTCGGGTGTAGTGAGGGAGGTTGCTTACGAGTTTCCGCCAGCGAGTGTGGAGGACCCAAGGACCAAGGCTACGGTAGGGGGGGTACCCCCATTTTCGCTGGTGTGTTTGAGCCACTCGCACGAGTGGCTCTGTACCCCACGGATGAAGATGGTTTAGGCATTTGTTTCAGCGCAGCTTAGATCACCTTTGCATTGCGGATTAATTTTGTCAATGTAAAACATGAAGAATACGTAAGATCACATAGGAACAAAAGGGTTACTCGCGCGAGTGACCCCTGGCCACTGAAATAAAAGGCGCAAAAGGGGACCCCCCTACCGTAGCCTGGGTCCAAGGCGAGTAACCACGGGTACGGGTTCGCATTATGCTCCCGAGTCTGATGTTGCCGCTAGGGGACACTACAGGCCCAAAGGGCCGAGGACTGATATTCCTAGAAGGAGACATTGCAGACCCAGCTGTCCAACGAGGCTACCGACGGGTTGGCACCGTTGGGGTTTGACCATTTTCGACCGCAGTTAGGGCGGATTCTCGCGTTTTTCCGCCAACGAGCGAAGAGGACCCGAGGCGAGAAACCGTGGGTTCGGATTCGCGTCGTGCTACCGAGGCCTGGTGTTCCCGGACGGGGACATTGCAGGCTCAAATTCCAACAGGGCATTTGACCCTCCTCTCCAATACTCTACCGGCAGAGTGGTGTTGTTCTGGCAGCCCCCATCCTATTTTTCGCTGTGGTCCCCTTCGTCGTTTGTCGTGAACGACGTGTCATATTCTTGTGCGGAGCAGTATATGATGGCCGAGAAGGCGACTTGTTTTCAAGACCATCGAGCGATGGAGCTCAACATGTCGTGGCCTGACCCAAGCACACACAAACGCATCGGTCGAAGCGTGCGCAACTTTGACTCCGCTGTTGGGGACAGGGAGACGCCAACCGCCGTGTTATCTGGAACCTACGCCAAATTCACGCAGAATGCAGCCATAAAAAACCCGCTTTTGAGTTCTAACAACAAACTTCTGGCTGAATCCAACCCTCTAGACCCAGTGTGGGGCATTGGTCTCCGGGCGGATGATCCCAGGGCCAACAAGCCATGCCAGTGGAGAGGAAAATTTTTCTCGGTGAGGCACTTTCTGCCGTTCGCGAAGCTATTCGCGACACTGAGACCTGGTCGGTGCGCCCGGTCTCTCCTAGTCGGTTCCACACCTGCACTGCGAATGCAATAACCAAGAAATCTCGTCCGCGTCGCGGCCGGGTCTTTAACAGCGGCCAGCGCCCGCAAAGGTCCCCCTTCGGAGTTTCCGACCTATTTTTCGGACGTGGTGGCCGACTAACAACCGTTAAGGTTTGGAAATAGCTTCCGGCGTCGGCCATGACCTTGCGCTGTCAGAACACGGCCCCTATTTCGTCGGGGGTACTGTGACGCTGGATGACGTTTCGTTAACTATGAACATTGCGTATATCAGTTGAGCAGCGCTCGACTCGGGGAGGCACTGGACTCCTCTAGATTTGGGGACCGGCAGCATTGTTTGGGCTCCCAAACGCCTCCGAGGGTGCTTTGGGGAACAATGTTCTGCATATCCTCCGGCTACAAGGCACGGGAGAGCATTGGCAAAGTGGGTACCCACAATGCACGAGTCCAGCGGTAGCTTGAGTTCGTCTAGGCCTATGATTGCACGCTCGAGTACCGCACAGACAGCACCAACGGCAACGCCGACTTTCTGGCCCGCTTGCTAGAACCTACTACAGAGCACAACCGCAGTCGGTTGACAAGCTTCAATCTCGTGGAGTTGACAAACCCCAACCCCGTTGGAGATATCGGTATCTACATCCTACGGATCTGCGGTTTGAGTGGGCTCTTGGCCCGCGTCGAAAAGCACTGCCTTGGGTGGGCTCGTGCCCCGCACCGAAAGCACTGCTTTGGGTGGGCTTCCCCTCACCTCTACCGATTTTCACTATTTGCGCAGACATGAGCCACGTATAAGGATTGACGGCGTTTCTGCCTCTCCGAGGAGATTCGTCGCTCGTATTTCTGCCTCCGTCGTCACTGCCGAAGACTGTACCGGCCGCGGGTCGATTTCGCCTGCCGCTGTCGCCGTTTTCGCTTCGGATTTTGCCATGCCCGTCAAGGGCCGCACGGGCTCCGTAGAAACCCTGGTTCCAGCGACGACCATAGCACAGCCGACTCCTCTATCAAGGATTCTACACAGGAGACAGGCGCCGCCGCGACCACGGGTTCGACCGTGTCAGTCTCTGCCCTGCTTGGTACTCCGGCCCCTTTTGTCGGCGACGATGCGCCGACGAACAGCAACAGCAACCGGTGATGCACTCCTGCTGTAGGTTATGGATTCGGGCCCGGCGGGGCCCCTCGACCATCTGCTCGGAGTGTCAACATCCCACCGCGAGTCCCACGGCCGCGGACCCCGTCAACCGCGGTGACCTCCTGTTCATGCGCCCTTGGATCATGCAAACAACGCGTGGTACGATAGAGGTGCACCACTTTTTTTCTGAGGTTCCTCAATTTGGGAGCTCAAGACCTCTCTCAAAACCTGATTTTGGAAAAAAAATAAAACTGCTACCGAATGAAAAATCCCATCGCCTAGGTGCACCACGACATTTTCATGCAGAAAAAAGCCCAATTTCCGACGATTTTGGGTTAAGGAGCCCCATTATTCAAAACCCTCTCCAAAAAAAGTGCTACATTTAGCGTAGCATGCGTCAAACTTGTCATTTAACGGCCTCTTGCCGCCTTGGCACCACGCGCACGTTGCGCACTCTGGAGCAGTTTTATTAGTGGATTGGCATGAATGTGTGCACCCGGTGGTGGCTTCACCACGGCTTGAAATGCCAAGCGCGGACAACCCCACGACTGACTGTCCGCTGGCCAATCATCTCCATGCCTATACCGGAAGCTCCAGGTGTCGCCGTCAGTGTTGTCTACGTCGGCCCCCTCCCGGTCACGCCACAAGGCAACAACTACATCTTGAGTGTTCACCGATCGCTTCAGTCGTCGGGCCGACATGTTCCCCATCACTGCCGCTGAGCTCATCGCGGAGGGTACAACCTATATTCTGGTGAACCAATATCCATTCCCTTGTGGGGGTGCCCGCGCACCATACTCTCGGACAAAGGCCTGCGGTTCTGCTCCAAGCTTTCACAAGCTGTATATCAGCTGTTGGGCGTGCGCAAGCTTGCTACGAACCCCTATCATCCCAACTATAACGGGAGCGTTGAGCGGGTGAACCACACTATGGCGAAAATTATGGCTATAGTCGTCAACGAGCGGCAAAACGATTTGGACTAACATCTGCCCCACGTCGAATTCGCCTACAGAAATTCCGTCAGCGCAGCGCCGTGCCTGGCGCCGAACGAGGTCCACATGAGCAGATTCTCACGCCTCCCCCTGACGGTTTTCGACCGCACTGGCGTCGTGCGGCACAAGAGTCTGGCGCGCGACCACCTGACCTATTGCGACGTGGTCACCGACCGACGAAAGCGCGCGAACGACATTGTTCGCGCACACCACGCCCTCACCGCTTCTCGCGTTAACCGCAGAACCCCCGCCCTCACGGACGCGCTGCGTCCGGCCGATAACTTCGCTGTGGGTGGTTGGGCATGGGTGTACAACTCTGCCTCCACCATCCGCCCGGGTGTGAAGGCGAACACAGACGCCAAGGTGTTTAAGGCCAAAATCGCGCTTGACTGGACGGGCCCTTTGAAGGTCCTGGCTGTCGGTCCCTGCTCCGCCGCCGAGACCCCGAACGGGTCGTCACTCGGCAACAACCTCCTCTATTTAGACGTCCCTTCCGACCTGCCCGGTTCGGACGCTCGTCGGCGTGTGGCGATTGAACGCTGCAAGCCCTTCGCCAACCCCCACGATAGTGGGGACATGCCCAAATCATACCGGCGGGGCTGATGCAGTATGTGCTCAATATTTTTTCCAAGAAGTCCCTTCCGTACCACATTACTCAAGACGATGTTTCGCCCCCCCTCCGACAGCTGGAAGTGGAGCGGATCACTGACCATCAGTCGGTCCGGGGACGAGGTGGCGTATTCGCGGTGCTATGCAAGTCGCCTCGGTGGCATATCAAGTTATCCTCGAGCCTGGTATAGGTCAGTTTCGTGAGTTTGAATCCCCCCGAGTGCACACTCGTATATATTCGTGGAGACTTTGTTTTGGGCACAAAATGACTTGCGAAGAACGCGAGAGCGTGAGTTAGCAACACTCGATGAAAACTCGACGAGCAGTGGGTTTGCTGAACCCAATGCGCGATAAATAATTGAAGACAAAAATCGGAGGGGAGAAGGGACGACACTTGTGACCACGGCTTGTCCAGAAGCTGGAAAAAGTGTAAAAAAAGCAAAACAAGACCCTTTGGGCGGGACTCTCTGAACCTTCCTGGGAGCGGGAAACGGGCCTCCACGTCTCCTGCCCCCGAATTATACGTTATTGGGCCGGCGCGCCGGACCAGCGCCGCCAAACCAACTTCCTCTACTGCCGAATGCGGATCGGGGCGGAACAGTGCGAGCTCTCCCGCAACAACGGGGAGCGTTTCCTAGCGCCGGGCTACGCTTCTGTGGTACCCGCGCCGATTAGCCTCGCCGCTACCACGACACGGTGCTTCCTAAGAGGCCCCATTTTTAATACAAGAGAGACGATGGGTTACGGTGCCTTGGAAAAATCAGCGCGAGCACAACCGAGGACAAGGTATACCTGGCCCGCTTTCTGGACGACCCGGGGCCGATTAAACTTGCTCTTCCCCCGGCAGGCTACACGACTTCAACGGGAGCCGTACGAGGCTCTTGGTGCCTGCAAGTTCACATCGCCAGCGTGTTTCCTCGTGGGACCCAACATAACGTAGATGAATCTCGAGGCGCGACCGTGGCCAGTTGACTTTCAAACCACCGCCGCTCATCGATGCTTCTCCACTTTTTTCTGGGTTATGGCGTTTGGATTTTTTACCTTGAAACTATTCGCGGTACTTCGAGCGTTTTTTTACTGGGTGTGGGGCGGTTCTAACCATTTTTAATTAGTCCTGCAGCCCCCCTCCCCGCCCTATTCCGGGTAAGGGTCCTGGTGTTCACGCCACTATCTGAGGCGCAAGACTGCCGGTTTTTCGTGTATGTTCAATTTCGCCCTGCGGACGCGGCCCTAAGCCCAGAGCCGGGAGGCGACCAGGGTACCCTGTTCGTGCATAACGTGGTACAGGGCTATATATGGGACTTTGTGTTATCCTATTTTTTTTTCATTGTTGTACTTGTTCTAATCGTTTCGGCTAAACATTCCTTCCCCTCGCGGGGATGTAGGTGGTGTCACCTTCCATTCCGGGTATTTGTCGTTTACTCACAACCCCCGCCATGCCAATGGTCCGCGGGAGGTTTTTGGTTTTTGGCATGGCTTCTCACTTGTATTAGCGCCTGTTATCCCCTTCATTTCGACACATGTTTGCCTTGTCATAGTGCCTTTTCTACGGTTTGTTTGTCGTAGAACCTTATCTCGCCACCCCTCCCTCCCCCCGCCACACCGGCGGTACGCGACAGGTTGTTAATGGGTGGTTTGCCTTGTTGAAGGGCCTGCGTTTCCTTCAACGGCTTTTCTTCGGTTTTTCCTGGCTCCACAGCCAGGCCGCTAGAGGTGTAGGAGTGGGTTTTGAGGAGCAGCATCTTGGACTCATGGTCTAGTTCGCAGGACAGGAGTTTTCCCGAGTATCGCAAATTTCTACATATGCGGTTCATCAGAGTGGGCGGGTGTTAAGGTACGTCCTCGATGGGCCTTCTTTTATCTGATTTAATAGGTAGTTGGTCGGTTTCAAACGAAAGGTTGGCCTTATCTGTTCGGGGTAGCCAGGAAAAAAACCGAGGCACCTCGGTTCTCAGTTGCCATCCGGGGCTCCGTCAAAAACGTATAACTGCTTCTCTACTACTACTACTACTATTACTACTACTACTACTACTACTACTACTACTACTACTACTACTACTACTACTACTACTACTACTACTACTACTACTACTACTACTACTACTACTACTACTACTACTACTACTACTACTACTACTACTACTACTACTACTACTACTACTACTACTACTACTACTACTACTACTACTACTACTACTACTACTACTACTACTACTACTACTACTACTACTACTACTACTACTACTACTACTACTACTACTACTACTACTACTACTACTACTACTACTACTACTACTACTACTACTACTACTACTACTACTACTACTACTACTACTACTACTACTACTACTACTACTACTACTACTACTACTACTACTACTACTACTACTACTACTACTACTACTACTACTACTACTACTACTACTACTACTACTACTACTACTACTACTACTACTACTACTACTACTACTACTACTACTACTACTACTACTACTACTACTACTACTACTACTACTACTACTACACTACTCCTCCTACTGCTGCTACTACTACTACTACTACTACTGCTACTCTCAGGAAATTGAGTACTCACCGAGGACCTGCTTAATAGGCAGACCTGCAGGGACACTCCGTGTTCTCACCCAAGTACTTACGAAATGCCTGTACGGTATTTCACCATGACACATAGGAAATGGATCGTGTCTAACCACAGATAGGTAGGGAGACACAATGACGGTTACTGACAAAACAAATCGTTATATTGATGGATTTGTATACCGAATTCCGCACACACACGGGAACAGAACACCGCGCGACCCTCCTGCCACCGCGATCAAGAGGCTTGGCTGCTGCCCCCGACGAGCCTCCATGCCCCCTTTCTTGAGAAGGAACGATCTTTATATATATAAAATGCAGCAGGCCCCCACTCAGACTACGGTATGAGTTGTCAGCATACCTGTACGTTATCAAACTATGATACATCGGGAAATGATCGTGTCCTAAAGCCACACGGAAATACAAAATTACCGTTACTAAGAAAACAAATGGAGACATCGGTGGATTTCCAAACAGAAGATACCGAACCTTGCACGCACACGGGAATAGAACACCTGGCGACCCTCCTGCCACCACCAAGAAGAGGGTCGGTTTCTGCCCCCGACGAGTCCCCATACCTCCCGTCTTGGGAGGGAACGATCTTCATACAAATACATGCAGCAGCCCCCCACTCAAACGACGGTAGGAGCTATCAGTATTCCCGTACGGTATCACCCTCTGAGACGTTGGAGAAGGATTGAGTCCTAACCATAGGGAATTACAATAACGGTTACTAACCAAAATAAAATCGTCACGGTAATGGATTTCCAAACAGAAACTGCCGAATCTTGCACACACACGGGAACAGAACACCTCGCGACCCTCCTGTCACCACGATAAAGAGGCTCGGCTTCTGTCCCCGACGAGTCCATATGCCTTCCGTCTTGGGGGGAAACAATCTTCATACAAATACATGCAGCAGCCCCTCACTCTGACGACGGTACGAGCTATCAGCATGCCCGTACGGTATCACACTCGAGACGTAGCAGAAGGATTGAATCCTAACCATAGGAAATTACAATGACGGTTACTAACCAAAACAAAATCGTGACAGTGATGGATTTCCAAACAGAAGATACCGAAGCTTGCACACACGGGAACAGAGAACACCTCGCGACCCTCCTGTCACCACGATAAAGAGGCTCGGCTTCTACCCCCGACGAGTCCATATGCCTCCCGTCTTGGGGGGAACGATTTTCATACAAATACATTCAAGCAGCCCCCCACCCTGACGACGGTACGAGCTACCAGTATACCCGTACGGTATCACACTCTGCGACATAGGAAAAGGGTCGAATCCTAAACATAGAGAAATACAGTGACGGTTACTAACAAAACAAAATCGTGACACCTTGATGGGTTTCCAAACATAAGATACCGAACCTTGCACACACATGGGAACAGAACACCTCGCGACAGTCCTGTCACCCCGAGCAAGAGGCTCGGCTTCTGCCCCCGACGAGTCCCCATGTCTCCCTTCGTAGGGGGAAACGATCTTCGACTGATTCTACGATAGCCCCCCCCCCAAACTGGTGATTTTCTTTAAGGAACGTTTCCCGCCTGCTGGACACCAACAAGGATGCTATGAAAAAGACATCTCCATGCATTTCCTTGCTTCCAAAGACTATCGAACGATGGCGTTGGTGTGGCAAGGGGCACCTTATTGCACGAGACACGGCCAGGAGCCGGTTTCAAAAACCGGCGAGTTCGTTAAGAAAGGTTGGGGGGGCTACAGTAGAATGACTCTTTCATGTATACTAACGCAGCAGGCCCCCACTCATCCTACGGTATGAGCTATCAGCACACCTGTACAGTATCACACTATGACACATAAGAAAATGATCCTATCCTAACCATTGGGAAATACAATGACTGTTGTTGACAAATGAATCATGACATTGATGGACTTCCAAACAGAAGATACCAAATCTTACACACACGGCAACATAGCACCTCGCGGCCCTCCTGTCACCACGATAAAGAGGCTGGGCTTCGGCCGCCGACGAGTCCGCATGCCTCCTTTCTTAAGGGGGGAACGATCTCCCATGTAAAACTGCAGCAGGCCCCCACTCAGACTACGGTATGAGCTATCAGCATATACCTGTTCGGTATCACACTATGACACATAGGAAACGGATCGTATCCTAAACATAGAGAAACTCAATGACGGATACTAACGAAAACAAAATCGTGACATTGATGGATTTCCAAACAGAAAATACCGTATCTTGCGCGCACACGGGAACATAACACCTCGAGGCCCACCTGCCACCACGAGCAAGAGGCTCGGCTTGTGCCCCCGACGAGTGTGCATGCCTCCCTTCGTAGGGGGAAACAATCTTCATACAAGCAAATGCAGCAGCCCCCCACTCAGACTACGGTATAAGCTATCAGCATACCTGTACGGTATCACACTATGACACATGAGGGCAGGACATAATCAGGTACAACCTGTCATTTGTACGCATGAGACGGTCACCTCCTGTGTTTTGCCCTTTGAATATGTTGGAACGTCGTCCAACTTGTGTGGTTTCACTCTTTGTGAGAGGAACAGCCTTTAGCGGTGCTTGGGTCTAATCGGTCATAACAATGGAGTCGTTCTACGGTATGATATCTCCCCCAACTTTTCTTTAACGAAATCGCCGGTTTCAAAACTAGCTCCCGGTCGTATCTCCTGAAATACGGTGTCCCTCGACAACGACACCCCAACACCATCGACCAATAGGCGTTTGCACACAAGAAAGTATTTGGATACTTTGTTTTCAATCGTATCCTTCCTAGTGTCGAGCAGCCATGAAACGTTCGTGAAAGAAAATCTCTGGTTTTTTGGGGGGCTATCAAAGAATCAGTCGATGGTGCCTTCATTTCGAAGCCGTTCACAGTGTATTGGGGAGTTCTGGGTGACTTTTCGTGTTGTCTGTCGTTTTTGTCACTTATTTCACAGGATGCACCCGATTCTGCACGAAACCGTTTGGATCCAACCGGTACTGTCTTCTCGTTCCTGAACAGTTCATTGCAAGGACACTGTGCGAGCTCGTTGTGCTGCAGGATCTAAGGAAATGTCACGGAAGTTAACGGAGTTCGCGTCGTATTGTTTTGCGTTTCGCTGTCTGCCTATCATGACAACCCCCTCTTCTTTTTCGTGTCGATATCTATCAATTGCCACCACAACCCATCGGGTCTGGCTGGGGAAGCCTTTACAGCTTAGTTACGGTCTTTTTTATGCACTTAGTGCTTTTGCATTTTGTAATCTTGGTCTCGGTGATTATCACCGTCCAGGACCATGCTAGGCATTAAAATCTGCCACTTCGTCCCAATGGCGGGGTGTTCCCAATTTGGACTCAGAGCATTGTCGCGAAAAAAAGATAATGGTGTAAAGTGCAGAAACTGGATCTACGCAATTGTGCAAAATCTAAGCAACCACGCAGAATCATACGCAGTACAAAAACACTTGCCATGGCTAGGCCTATAGAGTGCCGGTACGTCCGAACGCAGTATCGTAGCTTCAAGTCGTCCATTCTGAATTTAAGGGATGTGTGATATCACGTTATGTGTCTCTCTTTCTTTGTGTGGTTCCGGGTCGCGTAAATTGTCACACACGAACACATTGAGTTCAAGAGTAGATAAAAAACGCATGAATGAACTTATTAACGGGCTCAGAGAAGTAAGTTCGGGAGCAACGAAACTGCAGCAATCGAAGGCGCGGAGGTGGATCCATGAATTCGACCCAATAGGACAAGTACACCGAGGGCCTATCCCTGTCATTGTTCGGCAGGCACTCTCAAAGGGTGCTTGACACAGGTACGCTCGCTGTTAGACCATAATGCTGTAGAATCCGATCCATTCCTTTCGAGTACTCGTAGAAGGTTCGCATAGCAATCGTCTTCGAGCAGGTGTTGAGATCAAAAAGATCGTAAACGGATTACCGAGCACGTAGCTTGGTATCCTACTAGGGTCCCTACTATCACAAGCACCCCTGCGGGGCCCCTGGTCGCCGGGGCACTCGTGCTTTTAAGATGAAGCGCAAGGCCTACCCTGCGACAGTTGTCTAACAATCGCTCGCCCCCAACCTTCGCCGCCTGCACTCTACGGCATACGAGAGTTGAAGAACGTTTGGGATAGACAGCCGTCCCCGGTCCAGCAGGAAATGGAGAGAAAAGGAGAATAGTGAGGTGTGCGTACGGCCACAGCCTGGGGCAGAAGTTACTTGAATATCATATATTCTACTCCCGCGGTCGTCCGCGGTGGGTGTCAGTTGCTCGCGGCCCTCACCATATATCCTACCCCCGTGATCCTCCACGGCGGGCGCCAGCTTCTCGCGGCGCATCTCTTACCCCCACGACCCTACACGGCGGGTGTCCGCTGCTCGCGGCCGCCTATATATGACCTCCCACGGCCGTCCTCCACGGCGGGTGGATCCTTGCAACGGCCAGAATCTACCGTTCCACGCCTATCCAGCATCGACTGCAATGCCGTCTTGACCATCTTAGACAGAGGGCCAGCGCTTTGAGTGAACACCTCGCTGGTTTCTAACGGCGGCGAGGGAGGCGGCTTCTCGAGCGTTGCCGAGAACTTGATCGTCGCCGTGTGTAAAAACTAAACCGTCTTTGAGCGTGTAGCGCCGGAAACCCGCTGGGGCTCCGTGTACGGTGACGGTGACGGCTGTGATGGCAGAGTATGTGACGTATGTGACTGACGGTGAAGGGTGTGACGGCGATCGCTGTGACGGCGACAGCTGTGACCGTGACAACGACGACTATGACTGTGACGGTGGAGGGTCTGACGATGATGGTGGCGTTTGTGGCGGTGACCGATGGGACTGTGACGGCTGTAACGGTGAAGTCCGTGACGGGTGACGACAACGGAAGTGACGGTAACAGCTGTGGCTGCATACGATTCTCCAAACCCCGCCGACAATGGCAGCGTGTCTGCGTCTATGAACGCCGTGTCGCGCGAGCGCATACCTCCCGGTGACATCGCCGCTAAAACCGTTCTACGTATCGGCCGGTGATGTTTGCAGGCCTCCATCCCACGTACTCCATGACAACCCCCATGGACGTTTATAGTATCTACATGGTGGCTAGCCCCCCCCCTACTCAGCAGGGGAGCAACGTGTACCGATTATCCTACGTCGCCGCTGTATCCAGGTGAGCTTGGAGGATTCGAGGTCCTCTGTGCTGGTGTCAGCGCCAGATTCCCTTTATCCCCGTGTTGCCAGGTGCTCGGGAACAGGACACCTAAACCATCCGCGAGAGCCCATTGCATGGGCGTTGTGGCCTGTCGGTACTCGATCATAGCGGCCACAGCGCAGGGTTCGCGACAGTAAGTGTTTTCTTTCACTACTACCGCTTGGAAGGATTCCAATAGTGTTTGCCCAAAGATAAATTGAAAATGAACCCTTTCCACCCGAACTTTGAAACACTTGTGCCGCGACCGGCACCCACAGTTGAACCCGCGTTCAATCGTGTGCAATACGACGCAAAAAACCTCACTGCCTCCTGAAACATTGCGAAGCGTTCTATCACTGTCGGCAGTGGCCACGCGTGGTTGCACGCACATGACCATCTTTCGCAACTGGCCCACCTGCCTGTTTTACCGACACCCCCCCTCAGCGCTGCTCCTTCTGCGCGTTAACCAGGTATCCCCTCATGAGTGGGCTCGCTGCTGAGTTTCCACGTTGCTCGATGGGGTCCCAATCACTGTGCTTGCCGAGGTGCTCTATAATGGCACATTTCAACTACGACACCTGCTCGTCATCTATAAAAGCTTTGCGTACTGCGTCCTATACTTGTGCCCCGGTCTGTACTGCGCGCTGCAGTCCAATCCCACACCGGGGTGCGTAACGGCGTTCACCAATTTGATGCTGTTCTCGTGCGAGTCCAGCCAACACAACCACTCGAAAATGTTCACGTCGGTTGCGGTCATCCAGTTATTTTTCGTTCGACGTTTGTGCGGGATGGAAGGCGTTAAAATTGTCCGCTACTCAACATTTCCGCTGCTGGGCGATCTTCCCTACCAACGCCTCCAACGCCTCTGTTACTCCCTCTTTTAGATTACTGTCCACGATGTTGACGGGCGCTCCGGCAGTTTGGGCGGCTCTGCTTGAGGGGTGCTTGCATGGGTGACAGTGCGCGTGGGAACCTACGTTAATTGCCTGGCCCTCTGTGCAGATATCGCGCGGGATCACATCATACGCCTGAATCGTCCCGTAAGGGAGCGTATGCAACGCTCTTTCTGCGTATCTCTAGCGCCAGACGGGTGGGGGGTCGCTTTGTCACCCCCTGTTCCCGTCTCGGAAATGTACCTCCACCGCGCGCATGCTATGGCGCAAGTACACGTAGTCACGCACGCCGTCCTGGTAGTGGGGGATCCGAACCTACCCGCCGTTGGTAGCGTGAGCGCCTGGTAGCGCAGCCGATCTGCGGAAAACAGTACTCGCGCACACCCGGGAGAACAATCACGACATCTGCTCGACACTCGGTCAAGTGTTTCCCGACATGGCTCACCATTACCTGGGGCTTGAAACAGTATGTTAACGGCCTTGCGTTCTCTCCCGGCGTAACGGCCACTTTTTAGCTAAATACGCCCACCCCCGCCGACCCTTCGCAGTGGTACCCTGACAAGAACGGCAGCTGCCGTCTTTCGCATGAACCCATCGCGGGTCCTTCCTTGGCGTTCTCGGAAAATACAATAGGGTTGACCGTAAGCGCTGAAACACCGCCAGCCGAAGACAGATGACCTCGGCCCCTCCTGCGCTAGTGATTGCGTCCGCCAACAGGTTATCTGCCGTTCCATCTCAGGGAAAACCAAAATATTTGGTCTATCTGCAGCTTGGAAAGCCTGCCTAGCGTCTCGTGGGTGGGTGGGATTTTTGATCGACCCTGTTTAGAAGTGTCCACCACGGAACGGTTGTCTACGCCCATCACCAGCTGCGCGCGGCGGAGTTGTCCCTGGTGCGCTCGGCCGCACTTTGTCAGAAATTTGGAGCAGCGCAACCATATATATTTCGTTGATGTGCCGAGGTAACCACTCGTGCGGAAACCCCCCGCCCGCGGAGCACTCGCCCTCTGGCAGGCACAGCTCCACCCCACTGGTCGGACGACGAGTCGGAAGCGGCCACGGTAGCTGGTGAGGCGCAGTAGCGCGGTTTGTACCGCGGACCCTCCTGGACCGTTGCTGACAGGCTGCACCATAAGTTGAGCTCCGCCCACATGTCGTTTTCACTGCTAAACTGTACAACCCGTTCGTTTGTCTTCACCATTGCCGCGAACATGTAGTACGTCCACAGGGACATCGGCCGGAGCATGAAGGACATGCTGACGCACGTTTGCCCGCGATTTTATCCAACATCTTAGGGTTAAACGAATACATGGCGTTGCCGCTGCTGCTGTTGTTGTGCTGCAACAAGGCGTGTCGTACGAGTGAACCGGGTAATGGGAGAAGTTTATCGACCGCGCGCAGCTAGCGCACCCACGCAACGGGTGTTTCGTGGTCGACTAATGTTGCCCATGCTACTCTGAGTGATCCGTACTCTACGAGAATACGTCAGCAGGCGCGTACGTCTCGATCGAGTTCAAGACATCGGACGAAGGCGCAACAAGGGAAGGTGCGGGAAATACGGCCCGCACCAAACGCGATGAACTAAATTAAACCAGAAATAGCACAAGGCGTGACACCCCCCACGCTCATTAATCGTCATTTTCACTCTAACCAATGGGTATGGAGGGTACGAAATGAGAGGGAATGATTCCATCTGAAGGAATAGTACGAGCATTCTTGTTCCTTGTATCATGAATGGCGTTGTTGGCTGGTCGAGGCGGGGGTCCCCCGGCTGTTTGGACAGTCTGTCGTTAGGATCGTCGACCGCTCGTCCGAAGGGCATGGGAACTCGCGGACCAGAGCCGAGACTCTCGCTTGTCCTGACGATGGGATCGAACATCATGTATTTCATGAAAATATTTCAAGGACGTCAGCCGTGAGTTCGACGAGTTTCGGGTCAATACTCATCTTGCAAGCTGCGTTGTTGGTACTTACTTGTAGTATACTAGACTATGTGGGTGAGTTTTTTCATAATGGGAGGAGTCATATTGTTTTGTGAAAAAAAACACATATAGTCTATAGTCTAGTCTATACGAGTATAGACTATACTCTAGACTACATATTTTATAAAAAAAACATTTCAAGGACGTCGGCCGTGAGTTCGACGAATTTCATTTATTATTCTATTAATACCGTCTGGTCGTTTTGCTGTGTATCTTTCGTTTGTGTTAAACCAAACTACGTAACCGCCATTTTCACCGTAACCAATCAATGAGGATGGATGGCACAAAACGATAGGATATGATGCTATATGAAAAGCTAGTAGGAGCATGTTTATTTCTCGTACCACACATGGAGTGGGTGGCTGGTTGAGGCGGGGATTTCCCTGCTGTTTGGAAGGTCTGTCGTGAGGATCGTTGACCGATCGTAGGTGGGGCATGGGAACTGGCGGGCCAGAGCTGGGACCCTCGCTTGTCTTGACGATGAGATCGAGCATGAGGTCGTCTAGTCTCTTGGCTACGCATCTATTGTTTGGATATCTTGATTCAAAAGGCGTAATCGTCATTTTCACCCTAGAAAACAAACCAATGGGGACGGATGTTACGCAGTGATAGGATACGATATGATATCATATGAATATACTGGTACGAGTACATCCCTCGTGTTATAGGTGCGCTGCTCGAAGCGAGGGTTCCCCTGATGTTTGGTAGGTCTGCACTGAGGACCGTCGACCGCTCGTACGTGGGGCAAAGGCGCTGGCGGGCCGGAGCCCACACTACTCGCTTGTTCTTACGATGGGATCGAGCATCAGGTAAGATCTCACGGTCCGGTCTCTTTGTTGTGAATCTTTTGTTCGGATATCTTGAAACTAAAAAGCGTAACCATCATTTGCACCCCAACCAATGGGTATGGAGGGTACGAAATGATTGTATACCGAAGTATGGTTGGACATGATGTAATAGTACGAGTACGTTTGTTTATCGCATCATAGATGGAGTGGGTGGCTGGTACGAACTGCAAGAGGGGGTCGGTGTGAATGAGGCGGTCATCGGAGATAGGGCGATCGAAATCGGCATCACACGAGAGAAGATGCGAATATGGCGGCATGGGCGGCTACCGCCTTATATAGCAATGGGCCCTAATTAAGGCGATAGCCGTCATCTTCAGAGTGACTACCACCGTATTTAGGGCGGCTACAGCCCTATCCACGGCCCACGTTCGCCTCCACATCTGCACAAAACCTCGCTCTGGTGCTGCTTTTGAGCGAGGTATAAGCAGCATCACACCCCTCCTGCTGTGGTAGCTTCGAGAACACACGAACCTCTAGCGCACAACGAACAGACGGGATACGCACAATGCCCTGTGCAGCAGGCTAACAGTGTTTAGTTCCAGCCCTCACCCCAGAGCGCCCTGATGGCCACGATTTTCGCGGAAAATACGGCGGTCGACTGCACGGACTCTGTGGTGAAGCCGACACGGACGGCGACAACCCAATGCAGCGAGTCTCGATGCGGTAGGCGGAATGGCAGAAACGCTGAAAGGTAGTCACGTCAACGAGGCGAACGTTGACGAGATCGAAGATAGCGATGATGATACAACGGGGTGCGGGGGCGGTGCCCCCACGCCCTACATGGAACTTTCGTCGCACTGCGTTTCTCAAGAGAATGTGGCGGAGGCATGCGGCAATGGCGATGCCTCCTTCTTTTTGCAGTTGGCCAGCGTGTCGTACATCAACAAAGCGAATGCCTCCAAGCCATTACAACAGGCAGGCATAAGGCAATTTTGTGAACCTCAACAGAAAAGAAGGCACAAATACCTGGCTTGGATGGCCAAACCAGCGACTACCTCACGTCTGCCCGTGCTCGTCACAGGACCTCGTGCTTGCTCGTGCCCGACGTGGGGATGCTGACCTACACGCGATGCCTTTCTCGAAAGGACTGCGTGCAGGCCCTTCCATCCCCAAAACCAAACTTGCTCTATCCCAGTTCCCGATACAGACATGCCTCGGTATGTCTCCAATAAACCCTGCTTTGTCCGTTACTTCGTTTGCGGAGGCCGTTACTTCGTCTACGGACAAAACTACCCTTTATTGTATATCTCTCGAATTGCATTGTCATTATCGTTTCCTGAGTCGTGGGAGAGAGAGGTTCCTCCCCTCGGCCAGATACCTGTATCGCAGCTTCCTGCGATACCCTGAGTATCTCGACCACCCTATTTTACTGTCTCTCTCCCTACTATGATACCGGCCGGGTTCCTAACTAGTACGGCCTACAGTTGTCTCGGATGACCAAGCCTCCGAATGGTACGGTACCATTCGACTCCTCCAACACCGAGGTAATGTGAGACTACTGTTTCCCGTACTCTTAGTTATTTTCTACCCCATACTGTTCCTTCCCCCGGCTGTCTCTCCTTTGCCACCTTTGCCCTCGCAAGCTTACGTGACACCCTCGTGGAATCGTCTATGTTATTACGCGTGTACGCCTTGTACGCGTCGGACCTCCACCTCCCCTCTCTCTGGATCACTCGTTCCGATATGTCTCCCCCCGCCGCAAGCGTGGTCGCTCCTCCGATACGCAACGAGTGCAGGGCGAACTCATCGGGATTCCGACCTGACTTCGCCACCACCTCCTTGATTGTTCGTAAGGCACGGCCATATCTAACCACTCTTACGGCCTTGCCACATCGATACGAGGCAAGGGGGGCGTGGTCGGGCAAACCAGGAAAACATGACATCAACTCCAACATAAGGGCAACGGCCCCGCCGTCTGCCCTAAAGGACGACCTCGGCCCGCGCACCTCGCTTCGAGTCCGCGCGAGCACACTTCCGACCTGTCCCTGATCACTCTTATGCCCCTTAAACCGCACCTCTACCTTGTCGGACTGTTGCCCCCGCGTGTTACCCAACTGTGTGCCGTTGGCGAAAAACGCCACGTCACCCCGCGTCAGGCAGTGCACAGGGTGCACCGCCCCCGAATCCGCGGCGAACATTTCGTCCGATCGCGTCAGCAGGGAGTAACTCAGACACAAACACAACCACAACACTTTCCCCTCCGGGCCCCACGTGGGAATGAGGGTTTCCCCCGCGAGAAGCATACCAAAAGACACCGGTAAGCGTGCGCGGCGTGGCGTTCCTGCCGTCACGTGGGCCCGTGCAATACCTCTGAGCGCACACTGGACCACGGGAGCCGTGATCGGCAGCTCCACTCCTACCCTCAACCGGTGGAAGTACTGCAC
The DNA here is from genome assembly GCA_012845835.1 of Undaria pinnatifida. Lineage (NCBI taxonomy): Eukaryota > Phaeophyceae > Laminariales > Alariaceae > Undaria > Undaria pinnatifida. Next base: position 16,704,534 of record JABAKD010000025.1, on the reverse strand, counting down.
CGCCGCAAATTTCCCGGAAATCGTATTCGCCAGGTTACCTTCCGACGCACAACACCACGATGCAAACTCGATCAACGCCCAGGCCTTAGAACTCTCCGAATCACTCGACGCCAGAAACTCCTGACAACCCATCAACCTGCGAAACGTACTCCAAGATCGGCGACCAGACTCGTACGTACGCCTAGTCGAGCTCGCAACTGAGCCACCGACGTACTGGAGGCCAAGATGTCGGTACAGAGATCCGCCCCCGCTTCCCCCAGGTGCTGCTCCTGCCAATCGATGTCGGGACGTAGCGCGTGGAGGTTGGGGGCGATGGTGGGACGATCCCACCGCGATATACCGTCCGCCAAAACATTCGCAATGCCACGCACGTGTTTGGCCCTAAAGCACCAGCCACTGCGCATTTCGAGGCAGCCGAGTATCCGCATTAGTGCGCCCGCCCTCGGCTCGCGTCCCCCCCGGCATCGATTGACCCAGTGGACGGCCGACATATTGTCGCCCCGCATTAGGATACTCTCGCCGACATATTGGGGCGCAACCCTGGCCTCTACCGTAAACGCCCATGCCGTGACCACCATGGCCAGCAATTCCAACACGTTAATAGACAAATCATCCCTCCCTTGTACATGTGACCGGAGGCGGTTCTGTGTGTCTTCATCGAAATTGATCCTCCACCACAGCCCCGTCTCCAAACAAAAGCCCCCCATCGCATCCCCTGAGGCGTCGCTAATGAGCGTGCGCGAATGGGGCTGCAAATAAAAACTCAGCAACGGGGCAGAGAGCGTGCTGCCCCCCCCCGTACCCATCGCCTTCGCTACCATCAACCGCCAAAACGAAAGGCCGTCGTGGAACTCGCCCCCGAGGCGAACGTGCGAGCGACTCGACGACGCACGATCGCCCCCCCCCGGACCCCGGACTCTCTCGTGCCAGGCCTGTACGGGGAGCATGCCTAACTGATTAAGCATGCGCCGCACGAAAAACTTGCCCGGTCGCACTACTTCGCACACGTGCAAGAGCTTCCCCATCAAAGAACGCAACTCGGATTCCGGCGCGCTACGGCGCTCCCTTGGCCACCCCGCGAGCAACTCGCGAAGCTGGCCGAATTTTCCTTGCGGCAAAGAAATCGTCATCGCTACTGTATCGAGCTCCCATCCTAATACCTCGAGCCGCGTGTGCCACGAGGACACCTTCTCCGGTGCTAGCAAGGGCGGGTCACCCGCTTGTCGTTCACCGAGAAGGCGACCGTGGTCGGATCCCATGCTCTGGGACGCCCGCACGCACCGGTCCCCTACAGGGGAACACTGTGGCTCTACCAAAACTGCGTCATCGACGTACATTCGAGTAAAGAACGGCTTGGCTGCCCCCCCCCCATCCCCCGGAGGTACCAGGTACCCCGGAGGTAAGGGCACGGGGCATTCCCCTTCGGCAGGCTCACTCACCGTGACGTGACTCGTGACCGCCTGGCCAAAGGGGGTGACTACCGCGTTACGGAATGTTGTGTGGACGTGTGCGTGTTCAAGAGCGGCCGAAAACAAACACCAGAATCCCGGGCTATTCCGCCATCCAAACTGGAGGCGCCTATCGACTACGACCAGGTCGCGGAAGGCGTACCCGAACAGGGGGCAGTGAGCCCACTCGACGGGAATCTGCCGGAAGGCGTCCTTCACGTCCATCTTGCTCAGCAGGATGCGCGTGGGGGTGACCGACGGGCGACGCAGATGTAGAATACGCCAAATTATACCTCGTAATACGTGGCCTAGTTTACAGGGAGGGGCGGACGAAAAATCCGTGTCGGCGTTGACGCCCGGCGCGGATGTCTCAAAGGTAAGGTCGTGAATGATTCGAATCTTCGAGGGGGACACCGTCACCCCTAAGGGTGACACACGGAGACCGGGAATACGGTCGGCCGCGTCCCGCGGGAAGACGAATGCACGGCCGAGCCGCACGTCGTCCGCTATCTTACAGAGTATGTTTCCCTCGTACGGGATGATCGATCTATGATTACCATACTGCAGGGCGGCACCCAAATCCCCTCCGCCGTCTACCGCTACCGGCACCCCGTGAGTGATTATTTTCACCAACAAGTCGATCTGCGGAAAACGCTTAGTATACCCAAACCAGGCCGCCACCCGACCTGCATGAACGCGGGGAACGGGTAACTGATTTTCTAGGGCCATCATGCACGCGAACTCCCCCCCGTGGACCGCCAAAAAATGGGAATAATTGCTCGCTACTCGCTCTAGCGCCTGTTCTACCCCCCCGGTTCCAGCCACTGCCGTCAACTCATGTACCGACTCAACACACACGCGGACAAGTGCCAGCCCACCTGCCGTTGGCCCCGTCGTCGGGCGACGAGGCCCGTCTCCCTATCCGCGCCCGGAAGGCGTTGCCGCCAAGGCGACAACACCCCGGGCGGCGGCACTCCCCCCCCCGCTGCTCCCGGAGGCACTGGATCCCCCGCCCGGTTTGGGGCGGCCGTCCCGTCCGCGCCCCGCTGGCGAAGGGCCACCTCCTCCGCCGGTACGGCCGTTGTCGTTGCTTGCTCGTCCGCTGGTCCCGCCGCGGCCGTTGCTCGGCCGGTACTTCTTGTTGGCGGGGTGGGCGTACACGCATTTTTCGCCGAACCGACACCCCCCGTGCCTCCGTCCACGCGTAATAGTCGCCGAACCCGTTGCCCCTCCCCGAGGTCTGGCGGTCGCGCTTCTCCGTGCGTCCCGCTCCCGCCGTCGGGGACGCCGCGGCGCCTAGGAGCCCCCCCCCACGTATATAGTTGGTGAGCGCCGGCCACGTCGGGACCACCACGCCTGGCATGTTCTCGATCGCCGGGGGTGCGGCCTTCGCGACGGCCACCGCCGCGGTGAAGAGGCGCTGGCAGTACTCCTTCATGTCGGCGTCGACCAGGGTAGCCATGAGCGCCTTGTTCTCCGGCAGGACGGCCTTGAGCCGGTGCTTCCGGCAGTGGATCCGAAGGAGGGAGAGACCCTCCCGGAGTCCGTCCCCCAGCATGCTGAGCCTGTCCACGCCGTCCTCCGAACACACCCCGTTCCCCACGACCGCCAGAATGGCGTCGACCATGATCTCCAGCTGCTCCGGCAGGAACATGTTCGCGGCCAGCCGGGGGGTGTCACCCTCGGCCATGTACGCCCCGACGCGGAACCCGGTGAAGGTGTTCAGCTGGTTGGTCGTTTCATCCGACGCGAGCGCCACGTCCCCCAGCAAGGCCTGCATCTCCGCCCGCTTCAGGTTGTACACCGCCGGTTTTTCGCCGATGGTGATCCACACCTTACGGACGCCGAGGATGCGCCACGCCGCGAAAAACTCCTTCTCGTCGGCTCGCCTCCCCGTCGGAGGAAGCTCGTCTGCCTGGGCACCCGGCTGCTGGTACCCCGCGATGGAGAGCTGCATCTGCTCGCACATGTCGATAGCGGCCTCCCGGTCGTCAGCCATGGCGGCGACCTCCTCCTGCGTCGCGGAGAGTTGCTCGTGGAGTGCACGGAGTTCCTCCCGCAGCTCGCCGACCGCCGCCGCCAGCCCGTCCGAGTCGCGATCAGTTTGGATCTGACGAATAAGCTCGGCCAGCGACGCGAGCGACACTCGCGCAGTAGGTGCCGGCGGCGGCGGCCCGCTCCTCGCGGCCGAGGCGTTGCCGCCCCTGCCCGTTGCCCCCGACCCCCGCCGACCGCCGTTCCTCGTTGCCGACGGCATCTGGTTGCGCCACTGCGTATCCGTAAAGGCGGGGCGAGGGTTTGGGGTAAGCAAGGAGTGGGGGGGGGGGAGAGAGGGCGGGGTCATTATTGGTGAAAATATACATATTTCACCAGCGGGGGTTGGCCGAGGTCTGTCTTCCCCGACCCTGTGCCTCCCCCCCGCCCCCCCTGCCACCCACACGTGGGTGTGACCTCTACCACACAGCCCCTGGGCGGGTACCTCAGAGCACGTGGGCGTCGCACACGACGCCAAGAACAAAAACGTGGAGACTGTTGGGGGGGCGTAGCAGCGTTGTGCCCCCCCCCCCCCCCATGCCTACAACCCCTTATTGAGATAGTTGCTTCTGCCTAGGCCGCCGCCCTGTCCCGAATGTGCTTATCAGACGGGGCGCACGGCCCCACGCCGATCGACGTGGGTTGTGCGTCCCGTGGCGAGGGATAATCCCCCCCGACCAACACGAATTCGGGAAACAGGGACGGGCTACGGCAGAAGGCGGTTACCTCGCAAGGCGTTGCGTATGAGTATGTCTTTCTCGGTCAGTGTCTATGTTATGCGCTCGGTTCCCCCATTATACGTGCTGTGTGATGGTATATATATACTATACGTGTATATATTTATTTATTCTGGGGTTGGGGTCCCCCCCCCCAACAGTCGCACGTCGACCCCCCACCGTATGTGTCGCAGATTACCAGGATCCCAGCTCTCATGTGTGGGGTTGGTAACCTGAGCAGCGTCTCGACGCCCCCGTTAACGCCACGTGGGGCACCCGAACACTCATCGGGTGCCGTTTTTTCTGCTTCTCGGTGCTGTCGTTGCTTTTGGGAAATTGCCACACGTAACCCAGTACCGAACCTAGTTAGCGATAAAACAGGGGGTCACTCCCGACCGTCTGTCATATGTCCTGCTCTGCACTGTGTCGTACGCCGGTATGTTTTCCATCGTGCGTTCCCGCACGTGCCAGATGGTACAACTCCCTCGAGCCATACCGCTCGCTGTCTAAATCAGACCAATCGATGCGATATACATATATATATAAGGTGGACTACCCGGGCCCTCGCCTTTTTCTGTTTATTTTTCTCTTTGCGCAGGTGGTCGTACCGGTATGTTTTCATCGTGCGTTTCCACCCTGGTCGGGACGGGGGGGGGGGGGGGGCAGTCCCCCCCCCCCCCCCCTCCCCCTCGAGCGGTGGTGCCCGCTGTCTCCACAGCGAACCCGCTCCTCGCTGTCTCCACAGCCAACAACTCACGGGCGTTCATGCATCAAGTGTTTTCATCGTGCATTCCAGCCCAGCTCAAGCCGGAGGGAGTCGTTAATTTTCACTCCCTCTCGGGCAGTAGCGCCCGCCGTTTTTCACCGCGGGCCTGCCCCCCCCCACTGTCTCCACAGCGGGCGGCTCGTGCGTAATAAGGAAATAATTAAAAAACGGGGAAAACTTATAGGGGGATATAGGCCACGGGCCCCCCCCTTTTTTCCTTCTCTTTCTTTCCTCTACGCAGGTGGTCGTAACGATATGTTTTCATCGTGCGTTTCCACCTGGGTCGCGAAGGGGGGTGGAAACGCCCCCCCCCCCCCCCCTCGCGCAGAAGCACCCGCTGTCTCCACAGCGAGCCTGCTCCCTGCTGTCTCCACAGCAAGCAACACCGTGTCGATCGTGCATCGATATGTTTTCATCGCACGCAGTACTGTCTCCGCAGCCGACCGACTCAAATTGATTCTAGCTGCAATGTTTCGACATGTTTCCATGATTATCATGCACAGGGCTTGTAGCCAGACCGTATGTATCCTAAATAAGGACATAATTAAAAGACGGGAAAGAAAAAAGAAAGAAAAACTATAGGGAAATATAGGCCACAGCCCACCCCCCCCATTTTTTTCTCTTTCCTTCCTCTCCGCAGGTGGTCGTATCGATATGTTTTCATCGTGCGATTCCACCTGGGTCGCGAAGGGGGGTGGGAACGGGTCCCCCCCCCTCGAGCAGAAGCACCCGCTGTCTCCACAGCGAGCCTGCTCCCTGCCGTCTCCACAGCAAGCAACACCGTGTCGGTCGTGCATCGATATGTTTTCATCGCACACGGTAGTACTGTCTCCACAGCGAGCCGACGCAAATTATTCTAGCGGCAGTACTTCGGCATTTCCATGAGTGTCCTGCACAGGGCTTGTAGCAGGGCTGTATGTATGCTGTCTCTACAGCAAGCCACACCGTGTCGGTCGTGCGTCGATAGGTTTTCATCGCGCACAGTACTGCTGTCTCCGCGGCGGACCGACGCAAATTATTATAGCGGCAATACTGCGGCATTTTCCCATGAGTATCGTGCTCAGGGCTTGTAGGAGGACTGTATGTATGCTGTCTCTACAGCTAGCCACACCGTGTCGGTCGTGCGTCGATAAGTTTTCATCGCGCACAGTACTGTTGTCTCCACAGCGGACCGACGCAAATTATTATAGCGGCAATACTGCGGCATTTTCCCATGAGTATCGTGCTCAGGGCTTGTAGGAGGACTGTATGTATGCTGTCTCTACAGCAAGCCACCCCGTGTCGGTCGTGCGTCGATAAGTTTTCATCGCACACAGTACTGCTGTCTCCACAGAGGACCGACTCGACATTATTATAGCGGCAATATTCCGTCAGTATCATGCCCCGGGCTGTAGCAAGACTGCATGTATCCCAGTTATTCTGGCTGCAATACATCGACATGTTTCCATGAGTATCATGTACGAACGTACGTACTCGTATGTATGCATTTCTCTGTCTCGTTTCCATATACATCCGCGACCACACGCGGCAAGGCAAAGGAACGCCACGGTTAACAAACCACCCTTTCATTGGGTCGTACTCACACACACGCACTCACAGCGGCCGTATTTCTAATAAAACTGGCTGTACCGGCGTCCTGGGGCCTCCCCAGCCTCAGCTGGGTGGTGTTAGATGTACTCGTGTAATGTGCATAAACCAATATGTCTCCATCGTACACTGCCGGCGACTGCATCTCTCTGCCTCTCGTCGATACTACCACGTCTATACTCGTGTTCTCGTGCGTACGTGGGCAATACCACGTACAGGTCTTTTTCTTTTTTCCTTTTTCTTTTTCCCTCTCTCTCATCAACGGCCCGCCTCCCGTTACTGGGGCGCGGGCGCCGCTCCCACTCAGCGTCTCTTCGCCTATCGTTAGATAACACCCTATCGTCAGTCGGCAATCCCTACGCATCCAAACATACCGTGTTGTTTCTGGGACTCGCTGGTTCCAGTCCTTGCAGCGGGTCTCTCCTGTTCGTGTCGCGTCAGCTCGCTCCCCACGTTCAGCTCGTTGTCCAGCGAAGGGGCCGGAGCAGAACAGAAGGCACAGAAAAGAAGGCACAAATACCTGGCTTGGATGGCCAAACCAGCGACTACCTCACGTCTGCCCGTGCTCGTCACAGGACCTCGTGCTTGCTCGTGCCCGACGTGGGGATGCTGACCTACACGCGATGCCTTTCTCGAAAGGACTGCGTGCAGGCCCTTCCATCCCCAAAACCAAACTTGCTCTATCCCAGTTCCCGATACAGACATGCCTCGGTATGTCTCCAATAAACCCTGCTTTGTCCGTTACTTCGTTTGCGGAGGCCGTTACTTCGTCTACGGACAAAACTACCCCATAAGGCAATTTTGTGAACCTCAACAAGCAAACAGGGAACGTGGAACTCCCTGAAAAATTGTGTCGAACCATTCTATATGTAATAGAATGCCCAATGATACGACCGTAGCCACAAATCACCCTCCAAAAGCCCATATGGGGCTACCAACCGCAGGTTGGCTCAAGCCGAGTAGCTTTGATAAACATAGCTGTCCGTACGTTGGGCAATGATTATGTCCAACCAATCGTGGTCAGTTTCACCACGACCTAAGATCCACCACGGTCACTGACCGTGAACAATGGTCATTTCTCAGCCGTGTCATCACCAACGCATCTTCAAGCAAACCACGTCCCAGGCGTCATACCGCTACTTGCGCATGCAACATGACGAAACCCAGACCGCACACGAAATGTATCAGTAGAACAGCCACCCGTAAAACGGAATTATCAATCCCGGACATGCTCTGTCCATACACAGCCTAGGCGATGAACAGCCAGCTGTGGCTGCGTCAGGCGCCATTAGCGCCCTACGCAGAATCTCCAAGTCAGAAAACCTAAAATTCAAAGAATAGATAAAACCGAAAATCAGCAAAGTAGAATGCGCCCCCCCCCCCCAAACCATCATATGATTACAAACGCAGCCCATACCGCTGTACGAGCGCCCGCTTCTGCTCCACCTTCAGCCGCAGCGCCTTCAGCTCTTTTCGCAGAAGCGCCGGCGCGCCATGGAACACGCACGGCGTTGACCCTCAGGTTGTCTCCGCTTCCTCCAGCCCTTCCCAGGCCACCGTGACGACAAACTCGTCGCCACTTGCAACCCGCTCGATGGCCGAGATGCTCCGGATGTGGTACTCGCCCTGGTTTTCCAACTGCACGAAAGCCTTGAGGAGCTTGCTGGTGATCTCGTGCTGATCATCGACATATACTCGCATACTCGCCACGTGGACGTCGCGCAGTTTGCCTGTGACCAAGTGCTGCACCGCATACACGTGCTCCTTGTTGTCGTTGGCAACACGACACGATCCGGTTCAAGTGCTCATGAGCTCACGGTGCTTGCCCTGCCTGGACACTTCGGCCAGAACGTAATAGCCTACCGTCAAATGCGGCAGCGCCTTGCCTCGACTGCCGCGAACTCGGTGGTGACGACGTTCGGCGTCGAACGCATTGCAGCACCCCTGCCTGGAACTCCTCTTAAGTTCCCACCAGAGAAGCCACCAGCTGTTGCGACGTGTTTTTTTATCCGGCTGAACTGAAAACTCTCGTCGCCCCCCTCGATTTGAGCAATAAAGGTGGTTCGCGGCTCACGCCCAATCATGACATGGTAAGGGATCGCTTGCATTCTCTTCCGCCACGCCGTGTTCAATGCCCATTGCACGGCCGGTAGTACCATAACCCACTCGCTGAGCGTCCGCACCCCCTCGGCGAGTGTCGCTGTCGCTCCATGGATAATTTCGCGCATTATGAGCTCGACAGTTCCGTTGGTCCACGCGCTGTTGGCCACCGAGAACTAGGTATGCTGAGCGGGACCGCTTGTGGACTGGTGCTGCTGCGTGGGGGTCTGGCCGTGGCTCTGGCCATGGACGCTTTTCCTTCCCTGCCTTGCCCTGTTGGCATTGGGGGCAATCCCACTGCTTGTGGCCTTGCTTGCCACACACAGCATTGCCGTATCGACGGTTCCGCTTTGATTTGACAGCAGCAACATTGACACTCGCGCATGAGTCGTGCTCATTAGCAGCATTTTCGTGCGGCTTGGTCGCTGCAGCAGCCATGGGCCTACCATCACTCCTGTCATGCCATTTTGCCGTTTGCCGGCGTACATCATCGGTGACCTCAATTACAGCTTGGCCCCGTTGCTGCATGGCAATTATGTTGAACAATGCGTCATGATAATGTATTACGGGATCGAATCCCATCTTCTTCCTTGTTAGCTTGCGGCGCTACTCGAGTGGCTCGATTCCCGCTCAACCAGCAATATACAATGCTTCAGGGTGTACTGACAACCGTCGGGCAAAGCCACCTCCGTGAGCCCGCTGTCAGCAACGTATTTCGGCGGGGCACGTTTTGTATGAACCCCTTGCCATCCACCGGCACGCTTCCATCCATTTTTCAGCACACGGAATATTTGGCGGCAATTATCCTCATCCCTCGTCTGCTGCACATCAACGCCAACAAACGTTTTGAGCCCTTGCATTAGCTCCTCCTGGGAGAGGTCGACCGAGGGCTTGTCATTTTATAACCCATCAGCCACCATCGTTTGGGTCGACGAATCTACCAGCTCTCGCCTCCTCGTGACAACACGGTCTACTCTATCTTGGCTTGTGATATGCATCTGCTGCTCGTACTCAGAGTAGGCAACAAGAAAATCGCACATGTCTTCGAAGGTATCAGCATCATCACCAAACTTAGGCGGCCTGTTTCCCCATATCGTCACCTTCGTTTCCGGCTTCAGATGGCTCGGAGCGCGCGGTGAAGTACAATTCAATAATAGCTCGTTCGTGATCACACGAGGGATTGCCATGCTATCGCTCATTGACCTTCTTTCCCCTCGTAGGCTGGGAGCACATGTGAAAAAAATGCAATAATAGTTCATTGGTTATCACACGAGGGAGTGCCATGCCATCGGCCATGAACCTTTCGCCCCCTCCTAGGCTCGGAGCGCGTGTGAGCACAACGCAATAATAGTTCGTTCGCTTTCACACGGGGGAGTGTCATGCCATAGATCATGGAACTTCCCGTCCATCCATCAAGAGCCACTAGAAACGCAAACAGGGACAGTGAAACTCCCTACAACATTGTATCCAAACATTCTATTTGCGGTAAAATGCCCAATGATCGACCGCATCGGTACAGGACGGTGGGAAATGACAGTATATGGCATGACATGAAGTAATAGTACGATCATGTTTGTTTCTCATACCGTACATGGAGTGGGTGGCTGGTCGAGGTGGGGGTTCCCCCTTTGTTTGGTAGGTCTGTCGTGAGGATCGTTAAACGCTCGTACGTGGGGCATGGGAGCTGGTGGGCCGGGGACGAGACTCTCTCTTGTCCTGATCATGGGATCGAGCATCAGATATTATTTCGCCATCTGGTATATTTGTTGTTTATCTTTCGAATTGCGTCGTCATTATCGATTTCACGGTCGTGAGATATATATATATATATATATATTTCTCCCCTATGACCAGATACACCCATCGCAGCCTCCTGAAAATTCTTATGTACCCCGCCCACACATATACCGTCTATGTCCCTAAAATGATATCAGTCTTATTCCTAACTATTACGGCATACCGTCGTCTCGGGTAACCAAGCCTCGGAATGGTACCGTACCATTCGACTCTTCCGATCTAACTTAAACCTAAAATCAATGCAGCACATATAAAAGTACGGAATCCCGGCTATCCGTACCTCCCACCCTCTCGCCCTCCCCCATTCGAAAGAAAACACAGGGGCAGGCGGGTGGGAAAGAAATCACTCAAATGCCTGGCTTGGCTGGCCATTCCAGGGACTACTTCGTGTCTGCCCACGTTATCAGCAAGAGCTCCAACTCGCTTGCGTTCGGCGTGCCATTGCTAGCCTGCACGCGTCGCCGAGTTGAACCCAGACTGGTTCCGGGGGCTCGTCTACCATTAGTTCAATACTCTGGAATCCCGATTCCCGACACAGACATCCTCCATTCTCTCTATTAAACACAATAAACATCGCTTTGTCTGCTCCTTTGTTTTGTAGCGTGCAAACAAATCCACCGTTTGTTGCTTATCTTTCGAATTGTGTTGTCTTGTCGGTTTCAGGGCCGTGGGAGAGAGATATTTCTCCCCTTTCACCAGATACACCCATCGCAGCCTCCTGCAACTTCTTACGTATTTCGCCCACACATACACCGTCTCTCTCACTAAAATGATACCAGCCGGGTTCCTAACTACTACCGCATACAGTCGTCTCGGGTGACCAAGCGTCGGAATGGTACGGTACCATTCGACTCTTCCAACTCCGAGGTAGTCTGATACTACTGTTTACGCACACTAGATATAATTTTTACCCCGGCTGTACGTTCCCTCAGTTGTCCATCGTCCATAGGCTTGCCACGACTAGCTTACGTGACACCCTTATCGAACCTTTTTTCATATCGTGCGTATACGCCTGGTACGCGTTAGGACGCCACCACCCTTCTCTCTGAATCATTCGATCCGATATGCCTCCTCTGCGAGCGTTGTCGCGCCCCTAATGAGCAACGACAGCAGAGCGCACTTAGAGCGATTTCGACCTGACTTCACCACTAACTGCACAATTGCTCAAATAGCACGCCCGTACTCAACCGCCCTTACAGACTTGCTAGAACCCAGGAGGAGAGGGGGGCGTAGTCGGGTAAACCAGACAAGCATGACACCAACTCCACCATACGGGCAACGGTACCACTGTCGGCCCTAACGAACGACCTCAAACCGCGAACCTCGATCCGTATCCGCACGCGTACGCCTACAACCGGTACCTGGTGGCCATTGCGTCCCTCAGGACGGGCGTCTAGCTTCTCGGTCCGTTGCCGTAGCATGTGCTGTTTGTGTAAAGAAAACGCGGCCCTGCTCTGTATCACGTCATCAACGGGGCGCGCCACACCCAAGTCGGCGGCAAACTTTTCGTCCGACGTTGTCATACCAAAACTCAGAAACCCAGCCACCGCAACTTCACTTGCACATCTCATTGGGGAACGACATTTCCTCCCCCAAATAAAAGCAAACCGAACAAGACAGGCAGACGAACACAGAGAGAAATTTTCACCGTCACATGGGATCGTAGGCGCGCACACTCACAGGTCCACACAGACCCCCCCTACCACCAACGCATGCTACGGTAGGGGTGCGCCATTTGGTTTTCGAAACTCTTCCCATGAGGAGCTCCCCAACTTACCTCAACCCCAACCCCAACCCCAACCTCCAAAAAAACAAAAAATGAAGGTGCAACCCGACGAATAATGCCATCACCTACACTAGGTATGCCACATACTGTGTTGTAATATAATAATGCAGTAATGTTTTCCCGACGCTGTTCGGTTAAGGAGCGTCGTCAAGTAAACAAATTAGCCCAAGGCAATCAATTGCTACCTCCGTGGTAGCACGCCCCCCCCCTCAAAACACACACTCTCACACACATGTTGAGAGCACACCGGACCAAGGGGGTTGTGACCCGTAGCTCCACTCCTTCATTGCGACAGATATAAGGTAAGGCAGCGAATTTTCAGACCGCACACCAATGTATCTTCGCCACCGGCTACCTGGCGAACGATGCCTAACGGCGAACTTCATCGATGCCCAAGCCTTGCGACTGTCTTAATCGCTCAACTTCACCACGACCGGTAACCCCTTAACCTGCGGATTGTGCTCCAAGACTGGCGGCTAGGCTCGTACGCGCGCCTAGCGGATCTCTCCACTGAAATTGTCGGGAACTCTCCATCTGCCTCCGCCGCTGCTCGAGCAGCATCTACAGCTCGCAGTTCGGATGGTTTTTCAGCATTCCTCAACCGGTAGCTGCCTATTCCCAGCCTTGCACAGCGGTCACCAGGTTGGCCCGCTCCCACCCTCCCCTTCGAATGCGTCGTTTGGGCGACATCCTCGGCCCGTAGCAAGACCACCGCCGTTGCCACGCGCAGGGTCCGTACCTCTCCTCCCTCTAAATGTCGCCTTGCCCCCACGACGGGCCGTCGTCCTCGAGCCCCGCTATCCTGCCATTCCTTGTTGCCGATGGCATCTCGTCGTAAGAATGGATGCGTGTCCGAATGAATTAGGCGGGGGAAGGGGGGGGCGGGGAGGGGGGGGCGGGGGAGAGGGGGATGAACACCGCGTTCCAAGGGTAAAGAAGGAGGGGGCGGGGCTTCCCCCCGCGCCCCCGTAACGTTGATGGCGATGTGTTCTCTACACGCGCGATCCATGTCAAAAATAGGGAAAAAGAGCAAGATCGGTTAAGCGACGTAGCAGCGCCGCACCCCCACGCGTACAACCAACTAGTTATTGTGCTATTTTTTTTGGCTATCACAGCACTGGTACTGCCGACGGGCCGAACAAGCCCACAACACCGTCTGTCCCAGGGCAGGGGAATTGCCCACCCGCAACAATCTGATTCGGGAAACAGGTAAAGTAGTAGGATAGTTCTATCACTAAAAGCACTACCTACGATATGCTTGGCTTCGCTGTTCTGTATCACTATGGTACGCTTACTTGCGTGTTTGGCTTTTCTCGTCTGGGACCAATTCCTACCGCTCACTTCTAAGGACTAGACCCGTAATTCCACGCCTACACAGGGCGGTTGTCTCTTTTGAAAAGCGTGACACAGAAGGGTGCACAACATAGAAGTCGTGTTATATATTAAGGAGCTTGAACAGCACAATGGCTGCAAATTGGACAGCACAACGGCTCGAAAGTTGAGAGCCAGAAGTAGATGTCTTCAGTGTAGAGCCCTCGTTAACCTGAAAGGTAACGTCGCTTTGCGTCGATGATGAACAGCGCAACGACGCACTATCAATTGCTAATGGGGTAGCACTCTCCAGCCGCCGCGGTGGGCGTGAGATCTGTCGTTCAGAGGCAAAGACAGTGCTTGTGCGCTACGTTTTCTGTCGTGTGTTTGCCTCAATCGACCCCAACGAAGAACTTACTTGCGGGAGCAACGTTCAAGATGCAGAGTTACTCGACCCTCGAGCACTCGTGCCCCGCAACTCCACGGAGGTGTCTATCCTCATTGGCTTCACAACAATCAACTCTCCTCTTAGTAGGTGGCATAATTTTCCTATGTGCCATACTACGATACCGTGCGGGTATGCTAATAGCTCGGACCGAAGTCTGAGTGGGCCTGCTGCATTTATTTACATGAAGATCGTCCCCCCCTGAGAAGGGAGGCATGAGGACTCGTTGGGGGCAGAAGCCGAGCCTCTTGCTCGTGGTGGCAGAAAGGTCTCGAGGTGTTCTTCTCCCGTGTGTGCAAGATTGGGCAACTTCTGTTTAGAAAAACCATTCATGTCACGATATATTTCAACAGTAACCGTCATTGTATTTCCCTATCGTTAGGATACGATCCTTTTCCCATGTGTCATAGTGTGATACCGTACGGGTACGAGTCATTCTACGGCAGCCGCCCCAACTTTTCTGTAACGAAATCGCCGGTTTCAAAGCCAGCTCCCGGTCGTATCTCCTGAAATACGGTGCCCCTTGCCCCCACGACGTCATCGATCGATAGGCCTTTGCACACAAGAAAACATATGGACAATTTGGTTTCAATGGTATCCTTCCTTGTGTCGAGCAGCCATGATGATGATGATGATGAAACGTTCGTTCAAGAAAATCGCTAGTTTGGGGGGGGGCTATCGTAGAATCAGTCGTACGTTGATAGCTCGTACCGTAGTCTGAGTTGGGGGCTGTTGCATTTAAGCTATAAAGATCGTACCCCCCCAAGAAGGGAGGCATGGGGACTCATCGGGGGCAGAAGCCGAGCGTCTCGCTCGTGGTGGCAGGAGGGTCTCGAGGTGTTCTTCTCCCGTGTGTACAAGATTGCGGATCTTCTGTTATGATAATCCATTCATGTCACGATTTGTTTTGTCAGAAACCGTCATTGTACATTTCCCTATGGTTAGGATACGATATTTTCCCTATGTGTCATGGTGCGATACCGTGCGGGTATGCTGATAGCTCATACCGTAGTATGAATGAGGGTCCGCTGCATGCATTTATTTACTTATATGAATATCGTTTCCCCCTGAGACGGGCGGCATGGGGACTCGTCGGGGGCACCAGCCGAGCGTCTTACTCGTGGTGGCAGGAGGGCCTCGAGGTGATCCGTTCCCGTGTGTGCAAATTCGGTATTTTCTGTTATGAAAATCCATTGAAATCACGATTGTTTCTGTCAGCAACCGTCGTTGTATTTCCCTATCGTTAGGATACGATCCTTTTCCTACATGTCATAATGTGATACCGTAACCGGTCGCCCCGGTGGCGTAACAGGTTGTCCTCGTGCACGGTTTCCACGCCAGGGGACAGAGGCACACGACGGGTGCCGTGTCTCCACGCCAGAGCGTACGGACAGCTTCAAACGTTGACCAGGGAGGTCCAACGTAATGGACGATAAAGCAAGTGGTCTGCTTCTGCGGGGGGCGATTCTCCGAGTCGCTCTAACTAGACAACGATCAGGCCAGCCAAGCTTCCCTATGACGAGAAGCGGCGAAGTATGAACTCGTCCTGCTGGGCATGTTCTTGGGTAGAGGAGGAGCTACACCCCATGCTCCCAACACACAGGGTAAACTCTTGGAGCCGCCCCGTGGCCCATGCTTGACGCCTACAGATACGGAGTGCTCTAGGCGTGCGGGTGTGCGAGCCCACTGTCCGCTCTGTGTCTGTGTGGTGTGTGTCTGCCTCCCCGGCATCTTGCGTTCGCAGAGTCTCCGCTTGAGCGCCACATTTATTGTTCCTGTAACCAAAAATATTTGATGCGGACTTTGCTGGCTTCTCCCGACGAGCGGCAACTTTTTTTTTTTCGAACAACATTATCAACATGCAGCAGCACGCACTTGATCGCGGGCTGGGTGGTGTACGACAGCGCTTGACTGTGGAAGGGGCTCGCACGGCTTGCACCCAAGGCAGTTGCACCTCTCATCTACGCCGAGCATGCTGATTGATGAAGATGCTTTTTGTGACCAATGACCAATCTGGACCAATAATAAATTCCATCTTCCTCAGTGTGTTGGTGGGGTTGACTTCGTGGATGACAGACGGTATGCAGTTCGTCACTTCGATGTCACATCGCCACAATGTTTGTCGCTGTTCTTGTTTAGCTACACGGATGCCATAAGGCAGTCTAGACATTCGTTATGACTGTTGTATACCGTGCAGACTGATATCATGTAGTCTATGCTGCTGCAACTCTCATTCTGGAGTCGAACCATGGTATGGAGTACGTAGCTGATGCTCGACCGGGCGGAAGAATATGCGTTTTATTATATTCAACACCAGTGGCATCGGCAGCGTCGATGGTTTGATGAATGATGCCGCTATTTCGTTGTTCGGAGCCCCGGAGTGATTACAACCCTGGGGGAGTGCCAGCCCTTCCTCTCGTGTCGAGGGAATACAAATTACAGACACAACAATCAACCTCCTGGTCATGATACCGCACGCTGTCCTGCAGCTTTTTTATGATGCTAGGATGTTTGGAAGTATGGGCAGGGTGTTGTTGCAGCACGGAGAAACGCACAGCAGCAAACATCACGGGAGGCCTCCAGTACATGGCAAGAGGCCCGGAGAGCGGTTTCCAGCCGGGACACTGGGTGCAGACGGCGTGGGCGCCTGCTGTCCCGTTGCTGAGTGGGTGACTCCGGCGCGGTTTTCTGTATATCTTTCTGGTGTGTTGATGTGCTCAACTGATGAGAACCAAAAAACAAAAAACTGCTTAAAAAGGCTCTGATGATACAATGTAACGATGTTTGATGTTTGTGGATAGTTTGGTTGGGTTGGGTTTCTTGCCGGAGCTGGGGGAGAAGCGACCGAGGAAAAACAATACCAGGTATGAAACAGAAGTACACACCTCGGACGGCAGGTAATCGATCCCAACACGTCGCGATCTAGATCCCTGAAGGCAAGATATATTCCCAATCAACAATACGTACCAGTAGCGCGTTATGTTGTCGGGCGGACCTGTGTAATCCGCGTGGTCGGCGGACTTCCAATACGAAGCGGTCGTTTGGTGGACGGTCGGCGGTCGGTCGTTCTTTCTCTTTCAGCCCGGCCCAGCGATAGAAACATCTTTTTCAAACAGGCGCAGGCGGCATAAACTATACAAAAATAATGGTACTTGTTTTTCAAAAAACACGTACAATAGGTAAATTCATGGCATAAGCTTCACCGCTGAGCACCCTCTAGCTGGCAAAAAGCGTGAGGAAATATGGGCCGTAAGTGAGACAATAATACTGAGTGAACCGCCACGAGGCACGTACCTAGTCTATACAAGGTATTATACAATCCCTACCAATACGCCAAATATAGACAATGCTCCTGAAGTGGAATGTCAGCCACTCCACAGCAGTCACAGAATCGAACTCACCGCTCGCGACATTTGATGCAAGGATACAATTTGTGAATGTACGCGTGGGCAATGATTGTTCAACGACCACAAACATGGTAAAAAAACACCACATAACATCCAATTCCTCAAATTTTGGCTGCCCTCCAAACACCCTCAAAAGGAGCACAACCGTACAACGTGGTTTCAGGCGAGGTATCTTGTATGGCACCAGAAATATTATAAAAATAAAAATACACTCCAGCTGTGAGATCGAAGATATTGTCGAAACTCATCTTTTCAAGCTGTGTGATACTCCGATCGCGCGTATTACGGGTTGTGTGTCCTCATTACGGATATAGGTCGGCGACTCCCCTTGGAACTACAGTGTAGCTATCAGGGTCAACAGGGTGATGTTAGGCAGTCTGTGCGCGGAAACTATGAAACCCGTTTCTGAGGGGGACAAAATCTGACAGCTAGCTGTGGAAGGAAATGCATCAGTTTATCAAGTGAATCCTGGGAGTTGAATATCCGGTGAGGGGAGGGCGGAGTTTTGAAGGACGTGGGGGCCTAGTTTTGATTAAAAGGGGGGCGGGAGGGGGGGAGGGGGGGGAGGGGACGGGCGGGGCAGGTCTATTTGTGCGTGGAAACTATAAATGTTTTTTGTGAGGGAGGGGGAGGAATGTGGCGGGGGGGGCCGGGGCCGGGGGGGGAGGGCTTTAGGTCGCATAGATGTAGGGGTTTGCTATACGCGTGGTGTTAGGTCTAGGCGATGGTGCGGGTGGTGGGGAGAGCCATTCCACGATAGGGTTGCAGCAGAACGTCCCTGAGCTACTCACATGAGGAACGCAATACCTCACCCCCAAATATCATACATCGATATGCCGGGATCTCCGAACTATGCCAGTTTTGTCAGTAGAATCGAAAACAAATCGCAAATTTACGAACCCGCCCTCTCCATTCCCGACTAAACAAGCTCAACCCCACACCGCGCAAAGCGAAGTTTGTTGCGGAAGCGTAACACAAACAATACCCTACAACGGAAGTCTACGCCGGTATCTGGATATCCTGCGTTATATACAAAATAAACTAAAAATTAAAAGGCGATGCCGGTCGAAACCATCGCAGCTATTGATAAACCGTACAAACGCTATTAAAATGCATGCCAGTGCGAAATATAAACGCAACAATAATGTGTGATCCAGCAAGTGAAGTATCATACCTGCCGTACATGTTGTCATGTTTGTGCGTCATCCAACACCACGGCAATTGCTCGTATACACATGATACAAGAACGTGCACACCACAAAGCTCAACCAAATTAAATAGACAAATTTCACGAAATACAACCAAGCACGATACGCACTCGCGACAAAAAGAAAAGCCTGTTCGAAAATCAGCTATACGAACGACAGTTCTTCCGTACGGTTGGAAACCTCCAAAGGGGCGTGTAGCTGAAGGGTCCGCCTGCCAAGCTGTACCTTGGAGCTGACGCCGCCGGAGTCGCAAATCCTGGCAGGCTAGGCGGGATGGTTGCGTCAAACGCGCTGAGGCCCCTCGAGCACGAATGCTTGCCCTGGTAGGAGTGTCGTGAAAGAAAAAATGGTAGTGTCATGGATAATGTGTGATGTCCTGGCACGGTGGTTTGAGAGGCTGTGCCGTCGACATTAGTCGGGGTGATGGCACGGAGCGAGAGGATAGCCTGGAAGACGTTTGCTTCCGAGATGTAGAGAAGATGTTGAATAGTACAATGGCGGCGCTTAATTTGTCCAATACACACAGATATAAACCGCAGAGTTGCAGGAGCCCACACGACGGCTGTTTCCCAGAGATGACCAGGACAGCCATGATCCGGAACAAGAGAGAGCCATGAGCTACCTGGATATCAAGCGGAGAATCCTACGGAAGTGATTCCCCCGCACACATACGTACGTCACACTCGAACCGACACATATGAGATCTACGATACACAAGAGCAGTGCTACTGAAGGTTGACTCATAATGACTACGTGCTAACATTTCCATAACATTCCCCTTCAATGGAAGTTGCACTAACTCGTACCAACCTGATGATGATTAATTCAAGCTGCCTTTTCCCGGACACCCCCGGCGGCGTCTGCGGCCACTCCGGTGGCACCTTCATCTACCTCCTCAGAGTCGCCTGCACAGTACCACCGCTTGCCTTCAAGATTTTTCGGTGCGCTTATGGCGACTCCTGCGGAGATGTCGCTTGCTCCTTTTCGCTCGGACGGATCATGCATCCGGATGGTTGTGGACAGCGGAGCGACCGACAACTACCACGACCCTGCGCTTACATCAGGAGTGCGGGCCCAAATGTACGACGTCGAAGACCTTTAGGTCCCTCACACGATCGTCGTCGCCGGCCAGCATCTCCTCAAGGGCGTAACAACGGGGACTATCTTCGGCGCCGTCACAAACGACAACGGAAATGACCGGCGCGTCTCCTTTCGCGTCGTTTTGGTGCCGGCCTTGGGCACCAACCTCTTCTCCGTGACCGCGGCGATGCAGAACGGAGTGGCGACGTTGTTTCATCCGGCCAACCCCAGATTGGCGTCGGGGGACGTGGTTATCCCGATGCAAACCTGTGGGGTAGACGACACGACCGGAAAACTCATATGCTCCATCGAGGTGAAACTAGGGGGTGGCGCCGGGGGCCAGATGGTCCTTGGACGAGCCCCTGACGGCCTTGCCATAAAGTCGGAGTCCGCTGAGCTGTGGCACCGGCGCATGGGACACATCAACCACAAGAGCTTGGACGTCCTGAGGACGGAGCTGGCTAGCGGTCTTGACTACACCGGCGACCTTAAGAACTGTAACACCAGCCGACTCGGGAAGAGCGCACAACAACCTCACTTCAAGCAGGCCACCAACAATGTGTTACGCACTTTCTAGCTTGTATCCGTCGACATCCTGGGCCCCTTCACCGCTAAATCTCTGGGCGGGTTCAAATACGCCGTCTGCGGGTTCAAACACGCCGTCAAGTCCGTTAACCAGCAAACCAAGTGGAAGGAGGTGGTGCTCATGAAGGACAAGACTTGCTCTGTGGATACCCTTGCGGTATTCGTCAAGGAAACCGTGATTCCTACCGGCGAGCGCATCCATATCCTCCGCGGGGACCGTGGCACGAAATTCACGAGCGCGGAGTTCCGTCAGTACTGTCAAGACGTCGGCATCAAGCTGGACTTTGCCTCTCCGAACAGCCCTCAGCAGATCGGAGCGAACGAGCGTGCGGGCCGGACGAGTTTGAGCATCGTGCGCTGTTTTCTCGCCGACTCGATCGACACTTCCGAACTTCATTTGGGGGGAGCTCATGAAGACGGCCGTCTACCTGAGCAACCGAACTCCTGACGCAGCTTTGAAAAACGGGACGCCGTACAAGGCACTCTACGGCAAGGATGCCTATCTCGGCCATCCCCGTGTGATTGGGTTCCGGGCGTTCGTGCACGAAGAGGTCCACACCAATAAGCTGGACCATCGCGCTTGAGAAGGCAAGATCGTCGGATTCAGCGAGGAAGCGAGGCCTACCGGATCTACACCTCTGAGACGCGACGTGTGCGGGTGAGTCAAACTGTTATCTTTATTGAGACGCCTTCTGCCGCGCCCTCGTTGGACGCGCGCGGTTTTGACGACGGGGAGTTCACGTACGACGGCCACGACGACATGCTAAGAGACGTGAGAAACTACACTTCCAACCACTCGGCTGATTCGCTCTCTCCTGAACGTGCCGTTGGGGATGTCGTCGGGGATCTATCTGCAATTGAGCTTCTCAAAAAAATTGTGAGACAACCAACCGTGATCTTGGACTTGCACCTGCTGGATTCACTCCTGCCAACGATGCGCCTGGGACTTCTGGTGGTACGCCTGAGGAAGATACTCTGCCCCGCCATGGGGAGTCAGTCCCCCGGTGCCGGTCAACGATGCGTCTTCTCCTGGATCGTCACCTGGTCCGGCGCCGCTGCTTGGTTCATCGCCCGCTGGTTCTGCTCCGTGTGGTACTGCGCCGCAGGGTGGTTCTGTGCGTAGACGCGGTTCGTCTCGTGGTCGACGAGATTCTGCGCCGACGCCTGCAGTCACCAGGTCTGCTTCGCGTGGTGGACCTGCGCGGGGAGGCATCACGCAGCGCGGTGGACGTGGCAGCGGGTCTGCACGTGGACGTGGTACTCGTGGTGGACGAGGTTCCACGTCGACGCCTGCAACCACTAGGTCTCTTCGGGCGTACCAACTGCAAAGACCATCAGCGAGCTTGGGCGTCTCTCCTACGCGTTTTCCGTGAAGGGGGAGTTTCCCGAAGACGCCCACAGGGACGACACATTTGGCTGCACGGAATACGCGTACGCTGTGGAAACAACGCAACCGAATGTTCCATGGACAATGAAGGAAGCGCGGGCCACGCCCGAAGCCGCCCAGTGGAACCCAGCAGCAGAACGCGAGATCGCGAGTTTTAACGATCGTCAAGTTTACAAGCTTGTTCCGCGCTCTGCCGTTCCCGGTGGACGGAGGCGAACCAGTTCGAAATGGGTGTTCAAGCGCGAGGCGGACGGCTCCTTTAAAGGCTCGTGTAGTGGTTCGAGGTTCGCACCAAGTTTCTGCCTTGACTCTGGCAGCATCTACGCCCTGGTGTGCATGATTCAGAGCGTGCGGATCATATGCTGCACAGCCGTGCACTTCTTCCTGCTTCTACACCAGATGGACGTTTCAACTGCCTTTCTGTACGCGGATATCCAGGAGTTGGTGTTCGTCGAGCAGCCGCCTGGTTTCGAGGTCAAGGACAAGGATGGAGGTGAGCTAGTGATGCAACTAGAGAAAAGCCTCTACGGGCTGGTCCAAAGCCCCGGGAACTGGTTCAACACCATTGGTCCCGCCCTTGTCGAGATTGGCTTTGCTCCACTTCAGTCCGACACACGTGTCTACTTGTACGATCACGACGGTGTTCGAATATACTTGATCCTCTACGTGGGCGATCTCCTTCTGGCCAGCAACAACTCTGACGCCATTGCGATGGTGAAGGAGAGGTTTAAGCAGCGTTTCAAGATGGTCGACATGGGAGCGGTGTCGCTCGTCTTGGGCATGGAGATAAAGCAAGACCTTGATCATGGCACTCTCACGATCTCTCAAGAGGCTTACTCCAAGACCATCCTGGAAAGGTTCGGAATGTCGGAATGCAAGCCGACCAACACGCTGGGGTGCGGTCCCGAACACTCCAACCAGCGGCCTGACGAGAGTCTGCTGAGCGAGGAAGAAACAAAGCGCTGCAAGGGCATCGTGGGGTGCCTGATGTATGTTTCCCAAGTGTTAAGGTACGACATCATGTATGCCGTTGATCAACTGGCTCGCTCGATGGCGAAACCCAGCAAGATCCACATGGTGGCGGCGAAGCACACTCTTCGCTACTTCGCGGGGACAACCGACTTCAGCATTATGTACAAGAGGGGAGGCTTCAAGCTTGCAGTCTTTTCGGACTCCAACTGGGCTAACAACCCGGACAACGGAAAGTCCACCTCATGCTGCTTGTGGATGCTGTGCGTTGCGTCGATTGGCTTCAAGTCGGGGCTACAAGGTCTGATTGCCATGTCGACCATGGAGGCGGAGCTGGTGGCGTCGGCTTTGGCGAACCTTGAGATCTATTCCTTTCGTGAAGAAATCGATGGGATCCCCGCCCGCCAGGTGCCGAAGCCCGAAAAGCTCTCTGTGACATGTACGCCGAGATTTCTGGGTGTGAGCGTCGAAACGCTCGTTGAAGGCCTTCCAGGCCGCTGTTCCATCCGCCGCCACTTCGTGAGTAAGGACGGTGGCGTGCGCAGTCCCGGAGGTGACAAAGAAAAGGGAGAACAGGCGACTGTTAGCCTAGTCCCACTTGGCCCTATCCCCCTCGTCCGGCTCAGGTTCCGCAGGGCTGTCGGCCCCGGCTAGGATGGGCTTAAGATCCGGCGCGAAGAGGTTAACTGCGTTCCGGAGTTTTGTCTTCCACACGCGAAACTCCTGCTGGTCCCAACGGCGTCCAGCAAGCGGTGGAGCCCAGGGCTCGATGATTCCGCCATCGCTGACAGCCAGGGTCACACTTCCGGGCGCAGTCAGGTTTTCGGCACACGTACGACGCCCCGAGAGCCTGAAAAGGGTCGGCGCGCCTAAGAAGGATACGGTGCAATGCTACACAGGGGTAGGCTTCGTTCAGGTCGCAGCTCCGTAGCTCACGTCCCACGTCCGATGTTAGCTATCCAGCGTTCTCCCAGACCACGCTGCACCCCGTCGAGCACAGCTTATGAACAACCGCAGGTGGCGAAACTGCGGTGTTGAGACGACGGAGTAGCCAGCTCCGGCCTCGTGCTGCAGGTAAACGGGTCAGGTGCACTGCTGAGACTTGCTACGCGTCTTGCAGCGTAGACGTATGGCTGCTGCACGGATGCAAACAGGCCTGGTCAGATCCTCAGCCTTCACACGCACCGACCAAAAAAACAGCACGAGGAAGATATCTTGGACAGGCCTACCTCGCGTATACCACAACGCGCAGGTATACCTCGCGTATACTACAACGAGCAGGCAAATTTACGTGAGCGGGTCACGTAGGTGTAGCGGCAGCAGCAGGCGGCTACCAGCTAGCAGTCGCATCCTCACCCTACACACGCTATCAAGCCAGCAGCTCGGTACCTGGGAGATATCTTGGATAGACTACGCCTCGCGAGAAACCACGTGCAGGCGATTTCGGTCGCCAGTTACAGACGCAAAGAACACCGAGAACGGTGCGCCGCGCGCAGAACTAACAACTTTCACAACCCTATTCGCCGACCGAAATCAACGCCTAGAATTTGTGCTCCCGAATGCTTCCACAAACAGTAGCGTACCGAACGTGAAGCCGAGAGCCCAGGTGATCAGTCCGGGCGCACTAAGCAAGCGGTTTCACTCAGTGTGGCCTTCAGCAGAAAGCAGACTCCGGCAGTAGTTTCCCGCGGAAAAAATTCCAAAAATATCCTAATCCTGGAGGATCCAAAAACATCCAAATCCTTGAGGACGGGGGTGCTCTCCACAGCACTCAGCGACAGCAGTAGACGCGCAGTCGTCGCAGGCCCCCACTCACACACACGAGGTTTCGTAACCTGTCATCGATAATGTGTGATACCCTGGCACGGTGGTTTGAGACGCTGTGCAGTCGACGTTAGTCGAGGTGATGGCACGGAGCGAGAGGATAGCCAAGAAGACGAAGTGCGTCCGAGATGTAGAGAAGATGTTGAATAGTACAACGGTGGCGCTTAATTTGGCCAATACACACAGATATGAACCGCAGAGTTGCAGGAGCCCAGACGACGGCTGTTTCCCACAGATGACCCGGACAGCTATCATCCGGAATGATCCACAACGGAGAGCCACACGAGAGAGTGGGTTAACTGGATATCAAGCGGAGAATCCTACGGAGGTAATTCCTCCGCACACATACGTACGTCACACTCGAACAGACACATATGAAGCCCACGATACACAAGAGCGGTGCTACTGAACATTGACTCATAATGGCTACGTGCTAATATTTCCATAACAATCAGGGCGCGGACTTCAGCGAGAACGGAGTTGAGAAATTATTGAAAACGATATGAATATATCTTGTACTACGATACGTATGCTGTGTGTGCTGGTGCGGTGGTTGCTGTGCAGAGTGAAACGACGCCAAGATGCGAAAATTATATCAACGCACCTCCAACCCGATCCCTTGGGCCTATTGATCCCAAGCCCGTCATCGGCAGTGTCCATTTCTTGCAGACTCTTGCCGTTGTAGGGCCTGTTCCTGCAGGAGAGCAACATGAACGAGACTGTTTATGCATAACGTTTGCAGGTCGTAGGCTGGCGAAGCTTCACTAAGTTGTCGTATGCGTGGCCAACTGCCAGCACTGCTGCCGCTTTATATTTTTTTCGGACTGCATCATCGAAAACAACAACAAATGACGCTAACGTCGGATGGATCGTGTCTGCGACTCATTCATGTCAGCTTGAAGTGCCTCCATGGCTGGCATCATTGTTCGGAAGACATGCCGTGTGGCCTTGTGTAGGAGGTCGTGCATCAGGCTTTCGGCGAAATCCTTCTTAACTTGCTGCCGCTCCTCCTTGCCATCCTCCCCCTGCTTCTTCACCACCATCAGCACCTCTGCCTTAACCAACTTCATCAGCTTCTCCAGGTCCGTCGACTGTTCGTTGAGCTTTGTGTTAAAGACCCCAAGGTCCTTACTGGCCTGGAGCTTGGTGTACACTTTGGCCAAGGGAATACCCTTGACGATAAGCGTTTGCGCGCAACGAACGACAACGAAAACAACAACGACATACAGCGCTTAGGCTTGCGTCAACGCGTTCTGCTTCATGCTGCAACTATTCGTGCATGTAGTACCTATTTCCTGGTGTTGATTCATGACGTATACTGTAGTGCAAAGGTACTGACCGGCTTTCCCGTCGAGGAGTCGGCCTGCTTGAACCTTTCGATAGCATCGTTGATCACCTGTCACGAATTGCAAGCAACAACGATTGATCCGCGAAACATGGGTAAACACGTAAAGCGGCAGATCCTGGGCACCATATAACAGGACAGAACCGCGTGTAAAACGAACAATGCCAATCCATCCAACACCTAGAAAGTACCAACATAACAGGGAGTACAGCAGCAGCAACAACCACGACGTTTCAAGGGATACGTTCAACTAGTACGCAACACGAATTTCGTGCAAGGCGTGTCTATAGAAATATGTGTTTGTACTCTATAGCACCTGCGTACTGAATGGGGTGCGGACTCCACTATGCCGTGTTCATCAGTTTCAGAAAAACGGTACCAGTAGATATGACGACAGATGCTGAATGTGCGCACCCTAGCCGCCTTCTCCAGCTGGGGTTTGACCGAATTCGCATGCATTTTGTGGCTTCGGGCATCCACAGACGCCAGCGGATCGTTGATGGCCGTTGCTAATTCCTCTTTTACTTGTGCGCGAACGGCTGTGTTCGCGGCGGGGGTAACAATAGATGACGCCGTCGACACGCAGAATGTCGTCGCTGACATCTTCTTTTTCAGGCCGTCTCTTACTGAAACAGCCACTGCCTCGTACAGAGCGGCCTGGTCAATGACGCGAGGAGCCCTTGGCGCCCGCCCAGTGCCGTGACTAGCCGCCGTAACACGGGATCTGTTCGCTGAGCTTCGCGTAATCCATTTGAAGTTGCACGATGGGGTTAAACCCGGTGTGGTCAACTTCGACGAGGCACGGGTGCGGGTCTGGTCCTGGGCACCCTTACCGGCCGGGGTGACCTGGGAAGCACAATCTCGCGTATCCGCACCGGTAATGCCGGGCCGGAATCGCCGCTCGCCCCACCAGTCGCGTCTACGGCCGTAGGGGTGACACCTGGGGCGGGATGCCCAACATCAGAGTGGGGAGCACGAGGGCAAACACAGGCAGGAGGGGAAGGCTACTGGTGAAGGGGCATCTGAATCCTTGGAGCGGGCACAAATTTCCCTGAACACGCGTCTTTCGTGGTCCTTACATAGTTGTACGATTTATCCGTACGCAAGCCATGCTGTCGTCCAGGCCGGGGATATGACGCAGAACGGCTAAATCTACCCCTCGGTTACATTATGTTCTACGAACTAACTGTACATCCTGCTTTGCACATAGGTACGGTATGTGACAAAATCGTGCACTACTGCTGCGGTTCCAGGTGCTCTCATCGTTCGCATCCGAAAATATGTTTTAGTTGCCTTACCAGCGGCAGCTTCCGCGCCAGGATCAGCTTTCGCCGCCCCTCCGGTCATTAAACCTGGGGGGTATGGCGCGGATCAGAGTGAGCCATGCGAACGCGAGCATATGCAGGGAGAGGGAGCGCGTGTGTTTGGGGCGGGAGGGCTCTACTCAGTTTGTGCCTGGCCGTAGTCGTATGACCGTAGACCATAGACCCTCGCATCCCTACTATACCGGGACGGAGCACGTCGGGTTTTCACCGACCAGGCAGACATTGCTTGCACCAAAGCGAAGCGCCGTGAAGCTCTGGGTGAAGAAAGACGCACCGTGTCTTTGGTCTGCCTTGCTTGGTGATGTCCTGTCTTCCGATCTCCGAGCATATTTTTGAAATTCAAACTGTTTTTGCGGGTTTTCATGTACCGGTGTGGCTATCGATTCTTGAGCAGACTGCTCAATATCCAAAAACGCCGAAGGGCCACTCTACTTCTGCTGCTGTTGGTGGGCTGCAAACAGGTTTTGCTGCGGGCCAGGGGCAGGGCCGGTAGAGCTTTCCGCACCTGTGGCGTGGCGTGGGAGCGCTTTTGGCGCGTTGCGTTTGTGTGTGGGCCACAGCTCGTCAAAGAACGTGAGACGAGCCTTCTGATTTCGAAAATTGTTTGCTGGCTGTTACGTGTTCGTAGCAAAGAGCTACATTTGCGCCGCTTCGGGCACTCTTGATGACGCGTCAGCCTGTCTGCCGTGGGCAATCCCGCAGAGCGTCCTCCAGGAACCCGGCAGCCTCTTCGGGAGAGTGCTTTAGTGTTGTGGATGCCATCTGGTGTGTCCGGGATGCCCTGTGGAAGGTGATGTGTGCTTCGATGTGTTGGTGTCCTGGCTGCCTGGTCGATTGTTCAACTTTTTTATGTGGGATTCTACTACCTGGTATGTTTTTTTCCCTCGCAAACTGGGCCATCATCCTACATTAACCAAGTTATTATTTTCTTGATTTTCTTCCCCCCACAGGCCATATTACGATTCAAAATCTTTAATGCAAGTAGCTTATTGTATTCTTTTTCACCGCCGTTTGTTGTCGCCGGCGGTTCTTAAAGGGAGCAGAGTGTGTGGGTGATATGAATGGCGGGAGTAAAATTATTCCCCTTCCCCCCGTATTGTCAAACTTGCCAATCCCAGAGTATGTCAGATGAGTTGCCCCCTATTTGCAGAATCCTGCCGAAGGTAGCTTTACCGACCGAGAGGCCGAGAGGCTTGAAGAGTATAGACGCTAACCTTGTACTAGTTGGTTCACAGCTTGGAGTGCCCCCGGTAGGGGAGCATCAGATCACACAACCTACACACAACCCACCGAAGCAGAAGCGTCAATCGTCGATTTAAAATAATAAACAAAATTCTTTGTAACCGCCATTCTCCGTATCTGATTAGCTAACGCGATATCAACCCAATATGGCATCGACTGCGGAGACTAACGAACACCCTCCCTAGTTCTGCACATATGTGACAGAATGTTTCTAAAGAGATGAGAGAGCATTCATTTCGTAATTTAATAACTGAGAAGGTAAACAGACCTGGTCTCCCAGAAAAACCCTAACCAGTTGCCAGCTTACTTAACGATGGCCAAGGCGGACGCAAAACACATGTCAACTATATGCCCGCCTCACCCACTGCCCACAATATACCTTGGGGTGGCTACTCAGCAAATATTTCGCCTGCATGATTTAGGCAAGGTCTTTATCGTCATCTTGACCGAGTCGAGCAAATTTCTATAAAAATATCTATGCCGATGAATTCGTCAGAAACTCGGCATGCGCGTTGAAAAGTGCAACCACTAAATCCTTTGTGAGGATGTCGCCATGTTGTTGCTCCGAACTGATCAAGTTCATTTCGATTTTACCTCATCTTACCAGACCCCCCATAAAGTGATGACGCACTTCAATATGCTTACTGTGGGCCGAGCCAAGCGAGTTTTCGGCCAAAGATTTAGCCCCTTCGTTGTCTTTGAATACAACGATTGACTTGCCTCGCATGATACGGCTGCAGGAGCTCCAAACCGTACACACGAACAGTGCCTCCTTATTCCATCCCCACAAGCTACGTATTCGGCTTCCGTAGTAGACGAGGTGACACACCTTTGTGTCGTTGACTTCCAACATACACAGAAACCACCACACATAACCACCGCCCCGGATACCGCCCGTCTATCATTGTCCTTCTCGGCAAAGTCGGCACCTACATACACAGACACTCCTATTAAAAGTCTCTGGGCCCGAGTAAACGTAACACCTCGTCCTGTCGTACAACGCAGATACGAGAGGATCTTGAGCACAGCATTCCAGTGCTCCTCTCCAGGGTTGTGGCTATGACGTGCCAACACTGGAACAGCATTCGCGATGTCCGGCCGCGCCATGTTGACAAGTCACAGAACGATTCCAACCGCCTCCCGATGAGGCCATTTTCCTCCGGGTTTATCCTCCGTCCTTGAACCTAGCTCAATCAACGGATTAGCGTGGATCGCTTGTTTTAGTGGGATATTGTTTTTCAAAACGCTTCTGTACTTCCTCGACGAAAGCAGTTTGGGGCATTTTGATGGCCCCGTCCTTGAAATTTCGTTCGAATGCGCAACCTGTACATACATACCACGACAGTTCCCCGACCATATTAAATTAGTCGGGAATTTGTTATTCAGAGCGTCGTGGAACTCAGCAACCTCTTTCGACCCCCTTACCACAAATAGGTCGTCCACGTGAACCGCAAAAATCAGAATCACGGTTTCATCTTTCATCAGGCGGAGCACGCATGGATCGGTCTTGCACTCCTCAAAGCCGTAACGTACAGCTGTATCTACGAGGAGTGCATTGAATATGCGCCTTGATTGCTTCAACCCGTACAAGCTCTTATTCAAATGAACAACCTGCACATACTTTTCTCTAAAAGCAGGTGGGAGCCTCATGTAAATATCACAGTCGAGGTCAGCGCGTATATAAAAGCTTGCTCCACGTTCAAGTGGTAAATGAGCAGATCGCACTCTGCCGCCATCTTGGTTAGTAGTTTGATAGACGAGGGGGAGGGAGTAGGTGAAAACGTTTCAAAGCAGTTAACGTCTTCGGTTTGACTGTGGACCAACGCTACCAGTCCCGATTGCGGCTTGACGACTTCGCCACGCTTGTTACCTTTCCAGGTACGGACAAATTTACAATCAATTCCCTTGTGCCCCGCGGGCACTTCAGCAACATGGGTGAATGTGCCGGCGTGTCAGAATTTATGGCGCTCTGTTCGGTCAGACTCAAGCCACAACTCCCGTGTTACTCAGATTTCTCAATAGCTGCATTTGATTCGGCGGGGGCTTTCTCAACTTCACGGGTTAAAGTTCCTAGGGACACAGAAACATCACAGTTTCCTGAATTTTGTGGAGCCTCCACCAGAAGCGCCCAAGCACCCTCCGGGACGTCACGTGCTTGCTGACCAAGGGCACACACAGCTTCATCGATGGCCGCCATGGCCATTTCCTGTAGACGTCGCGTCTCGCCTCTCGTGTGCTACTCCCTGGGTCGAGAGGAATCCTGACCAGGAAGGAAGTCACGCGATTCATGGGCTGCCCTTCCTGATGAGCCAGCCTCTGGAGCACTGACTATACTCTCTGCGGTTTGACGAACTCGATGAGTTCTCTTCGGCACCAGAGTGCGTGGGCACGATCTCGGCACCGACCTCTGCTTTCGCCACTGTGGTTGGAGCTGAAAACCGAATCCCTGTCCCGTGCGGTACTGCCGTTGGAGCAAGATTCGCGCCCGCCATCGCTGGTGCACTCGTGCAGTATTGTCTCCGCTACCCGCGTAGCTTCGATAAACTCGGACTCATCGCCCTCGTCTTCGTCGTTATCGCTCTTACCCCCCTCAGCAGACTTGGCACAATCTTCGATTTCACCGACGGTAAAACGGCATTCCGCTTCTTGAGGTAGGGTAGCGTGGGATCCGAGGGGGGTAGAATATGCTGCCAGGTTACGTTGCGAGTCGTGATAACCGAGTTGTTCTTAGTCAATACTCGCACAGAATCCCGGGCGTGGTTTCGTCCGGAGCCTAGATAGAAACATTCTTGTGCATTGGGCTGCGACTTGTTCTTTCGCTTGGCTTTGTAGTAGCCAGGCTTGAAGAATGACAGCCGATGACGCCGAGGTGGGCTGCCATGCCATACCTCGTGCGGCGATTTGCTGTCCGGGTTGAAGGTCGTTGCAGAACACGTAAAAAGATGGCACGCCCACGACATGGCCTCCGTCCATAAATAATCGGAGAAAGGAAGCCCGACGTTCGGAAATGGTGTCGGAGCTTGTATTCTTGGAGCCAAAGCTGCGGCTTCGATCAACCTTAACGCCCGCTCGGCTACGCCGTTCAACTGTGTACAGCTCGCAGAGATAAATCCTTGGGTAATATTATACTTCCTACGAAGTGCACCAAACGCTCCTTCCAGGAACTCCCCACCATCGTCTGACCTCATACCTTCCACATCAGATGAAAACCTAGTTGCGAGGTTGTCGGCTAAAACTTGTCTGAACGTCTCAGCCGCGTCTGATTTGTGGCACATAAAGTATACCCACATGATGAAACGATTTCGGCCCTTCGACTCAACTGGTTTCGGCCCGCTCGGGTCGACAAACACCCTCCCGAGTTTCTTATCTTGTCGGACGTGTGTCGAGCATCAAATGAGCTTTCGGAGCCGTTTTGCCATCGAACATCCTTTGCATTCGTGCAGCGTCCCTTTCAGAATAACGTCAGTTTGCTCGGCTGTCTTCCTGAGCAGTGCCTCATGAATATGGCCATGCGCACAGCAGTGGAAGGCGTTAATGTCAACAGGCGACGTGGTAGGCGTGAGCCCCAGAGCGATGAGAGCAAAGACATGTCGGATGGCGGCAACGGGCAAGCATGGATAAAGAACAAGCTCCCAAATTTTAAGAAGCATATCGATGTTCCTGATTTGAGCTGAAGGGTACATGCATCCTTGTCGAATATAACGGAGTGTCCCAGGGTGGCCGCTGCTCCTGCCGAAAACAGGCTGTGCTTGAAGGTAGGTACGTGAGCGACATTTTTTTCCTCTCACTACACGCACTGCCCGCCCAGCGGACAGGAGTTCTACGCGAATATCGCCGAAGCCCTCTATAGGAAACGAGTCTCTAGTTGCAGTCGGCACGGTCCTATCACATTCGACGAAGTTAAATATGCAGTCTATGTAGACGACGGGAAAGCATGCATACTTGCTCCGCAGTTAGCAGCGAATGAAACAACTTGTTTTCCTGCCGTATCATTCATTTGGCTGGCTTCGTCTGTCTCCGCCACGATAGCATCGGACTCCAGAAGCTCTTTCGGATCGGGATCCGTGTGAAAGTCCGCGAAAACGGCATCTTCTTTCCCTGATGGAATGAAATTCGTTGAGTGACCATTCCCCGTACAGATGGCGCAGACATGACCTGGATATCGAACCTTCCACTGCCCGTGCTTGTTGCAGAGCGTGCAATATTCCTTGGGCGTATCCTCATCGGGCTTCGTCACTGCTGTACTACCATCATTCGCACTTGCTGCTCTTCGAACACCGCTTGCTCGACCCTCGAAAGTGTTTAATCCTCCCCGGTTGCTGCTTGCATTGCCTCTGCCACGACCTCCTCGACCACGACCGCTATTGCCGCCGCGGCTACTATCATTACGGCCACTGCTCGCGGTGTCACCCGCATGGAGCGCGTGGCCAGGAGGCTACTTCTTATTCAGTTTCTCCGATTGAAGGGTAACGAATGGCTCCCTCACAACTTGCTCAATGCGGGCTAGGGTGATCGGAGTCAGCGCAGATTGAAAGTGTCGAACTTCATGCTCGTACTCGTGAGGTAGGGAGTCCAAAATTTGGACACAATACATTTGATCCGTGATGGCGATTTCCCGCACTAACGATTGCGTCCGGATATCAGATAACGCTGTGATGTCTAGCATCGGGTCACTCGTTGGGGCGATTTTATATTGCTCGTATTTCTTAAGCAGCATGGATGTCTCGCCCGTCGTTTTGGGCGCATGTCGAGACTCGAGCTGTCGCCAAACATCAGTCGGGCGTTTGTGCCGGTTTATAAGGATTTTATCGGCCTTCGTATTTAAACTGGCCAACAGGATCTCCCATGCAGTCGTACTCACGCGAATGTCGTCTAGCGTGTGACCAGCTGCTACGTGGTCAGCACTTGTAAGTGTAATGTCCTCAACAGGGACACCCGTCTCGCCAATAAGACCTCGAGCCCTGCTGTGCATGTGTGATACTGTGTTACATCTCGAGACCACCCGAGAAAACCAGCGTTCGCGACTAACTTTGGCAAAGTAGTTTTTAACCCACCTGAACCGTCTGGGTCGACGCCTGCCCCTCTCACAACCAGCACCTCCTGGGACTCACCACCAGCGCGTAGGTGCCTAGCCATCCCAGTGCGTTAATTGTATGCTTGGATATGATACGGACATGATGACGGTTGAGTATAGTAGGGGCTTCCAGTGGTAGGTTGCTACATCGTAGCGGCATATCGGGATGGTGGAATCATTTTGGGTATTTCGCCGTCACTCCTCGTTGTGCTTCTTCTACCGAGTGAGTCTTCTCCTCTCTACGCTGCGCCTTGGCTAGGAGCAACTTAACAAAACCGTCACATTTATCCCCTTAAAATAAAGTATAGTTTCCACGCATAGATTGAGCTGCCCCATCCGCCCCAACCCCGCCCCAACCCCCCGCCACCCCCATGATAAACTGGTGTTTTTTTTTTTGGTTTTTTTCCCCAAAACCATCAGATTTACCTCCTTGAAGGATTTATAGCTTCCGTTGTGAAGGTGTCGTGGTACCGGAAGGTGGGAGGGAAGGGACGCAGGGGTACCAGCTTCGCTTGGAGACAGCACCGGTTCTTCTTTATAGATTTCTCATTATTGGCGTTGAGCTATGACAAGCTCGAGGAGACAGGAAGAGGAGGAGGAGGAGAAGGAGGAGGAGAAGGAGGAGGAGTGAGAGCACGGGGGTGGCGTGAAGCTCACAGAGTTCGCTTCACCCCAGCTTTGCTGCTGCGCTCTCTTCCGGACCTTTACCTATGGAACGTGCAAGGAACGTTCTCCTGGATGTCCTATGTTCCCATGAGCGCTTAACGCGCTTACTTCTATCTATCTTGTCCAGAGGAGGAGCGTTCCATTTCCGAGAACGCTCTTGTGGTACAAACTAGCTAGATTCTACGGGTTATCCGCTTCACTCAGAATATTCCGTTTAAGAGAGCCTTCTTGTGGCCAATAGACTATAACTCTGCGGACTATCCTACCGAATCTATTGCCAGCTATACTGACACCCTATAACATTAGCCCACCCTGAATAGTCGTAGATGCAGATCACCTGCCCATTAAATGATGTCAACAAAACATCAAAAATTGGGAGGGGGGTCGAAGATGCGGCTATTCGAAACAAACGAAATGAGGCTATAGATTCCCCCACACCACATACAGTGCGACGAGTGTTTGCCTTTGTAGTTTTGCTTCCGCCTTCTACCGCCGATGTAGCCTGCCCACGTTTCGTGCACAACGACGAACCATGGCGTTTCCGAACCATGTCGAGGTTTTCTATCGTGTCGTTCCCACCTCGCCTTATGCGATTGGTGACAACATGGATGCTTTCCGCGTTATTTTGCTTCGTTTTTCGCGAGGCATTACCTCCTTTCTTGTTGCTGTTGGACTTTCCTTGTCCCTTGGCATACTTCCTTTTTGTTGTTGGACATTTCTTGCTTCTTGGCGTACTTCTTCCCACGACTGACGTCGCTGCACTTTAGCCCCAGCCACTTGGTATTACGGCATTTCAGCTATTGCTACTGTCTATGGTCCCATGTTGGTATTGGTGTCGGATGGGGATTCGCGACCGCTAGGTTCAGGTGGTGAACCTACAGGGTTGTTGAGGCAAGAAGGGGGGGTGGCGGTATTGGTGTCGGATGGGGATTCGCGACCGCTGGGTTGGGGGGGAACTGTTCGGTGTTCACTGGCAACGGAAACAGAATCAGTCGATGGTCATCCGTGGTTGTGTCGTCGAGGAAAGCTGAACGGCCGTTGGTGGCAAGGATCCGGTCAATGGGGGGGTAGCTAAAGAGCTGGGTCGGGAGCGATAAACCGCGGGTTTGTTGTGGTTGCGGGAAACCAGGGCACGCTGGTGGGTAAACGGAAACGTTGGCCGGGAGGTACCGTCGGTGGCCTGGAACAGGCGGGATGGTTTGGGCCAGGGTAGCCGTGAAAAAGGGGCGGTAGGGGGTCCATCGTTTGTCGAAATGGGAACTAACCAGACCTTGAGCGGGAGGGCGGTTGCTCCCTCCAGAGGGTCGGCGGAGACCGGAGCAAGGCGGCTCTGTGGTAACACGTCGGCGTGTCCGAGTGGTTAAGGGGATGGATTCGAAACCCGTTGTGATTTCACGCGCAGGTTCGTGTCCTGCCGTCGACGCCATTTGTGAAGGTGTCGTGGTACCGGAAGGTGGGAGGGAAGGGACGCAGGGGTATCAGCTTCGCTTGGAGACAGCACCGGTTCTTCTTTATAGATTTCTCATTATTGGCGTTGAGCTATGACAAGCTCGAGGAGACAGGAAGAGGGGGAGGAGGAGAAGGAGGAGGAGGAGAAGGAGGAGGAGGAGGAGGATAAGGAGGAGGAGTGAGAGCACGGGGGTGGCGTGAAGCTCACAGAGTTCGCTTCTCCCCAGCTTTGCTGCTGCGCTCTCTTCCGGACCTTTACCTATGGAACGTACAAGGAACGTTCTCCTGGATGTCCTATGTTCCCATGAGCGCTTAACGCGCTTACTTCTATCTATCTTGTCCAGAGGAGGAGCGTTCCATTTCCGAGAACGCTCTTGTGGTACAAACTAGCTAGATTCTACGGGTTATCCGCTTCACTCAGAATATTCCGTTTAAGAGAGCCTTCTTGTGGCCAATAGACTATAACTCTGCGGATTATCCTACCGAATCTATTGCCAGCTATACTGACACTCCATAACACCATGCACAAATTGCCCTCCCCCCCCCCCCCCCCCCCCCCCCCCTCCCCCCCCCCCCCCCCTCCCCCCCCCCCCCCCCTCCCCCCCCCCCCCAACCCCGTCCCTTTTGATCAAAACCAGGCCCCCACGTCCTTCAAAAACTCCGCCCTCCCCTCACCGGTTATTCGACTTACAGAATTCACTTGATAAACGGATGCATTTCCTTCTACAGCCGTCAGATTTCGTCCCCCTCAGAAACGGGTTTTATAGTTTCCGTGCACAGACTGACTAACATCACCCTGTTGACCCTGATAGCCACACTGCAGTTGTAAGGGGAGTCGCCGACCTATATCCTTAATGAGGACACACATCCCGTAATACGCGCAATCGGAGTATCACACACAGCTTGCAACGATGAGTTTCGACAAAATCTTCGATCTCACAGCTGGGGTGTATTTTCATTTTTTATAATATAGACTAGACTATAGCCTATTTGTACGTCTTTTGCTTGTCTTGATACCGGTGACTCCACTACCCCACTATTGTCAGCTCAACGGGTAAGCCCTCCACGCTTCGTGGGGATCAACAAACGCGGTAATAATCGCGTACCGTACGCGGTATTAGTGTTCGAAGCAAAGGGTGTTGAGTAACGTGGGCTCTTCTGCGAGAGAGAGCTAGCTGGAGATATCGCAAACACAGCCCTGCCTGTGAAAGGGAGCGAGCTGGGTGGCTTATTTGAACCATGCCTGAGGGTGAGGTCAAAATGGGCGTTGTGGACGTGAAGGTGTTGGCAGAGAGAGCGGGGAGTTCTCAGCGGGCCAAGATGCGGGAGCTGGAAGAGCTGCTCGCAATACGGAACCAACTGGAGAAATAAATCGAGGGTGGTTTCCGGTATGGTTTCCGGACCAAACACCAGATTTCGGCAGGACGGGACGAGTTCTACCGAATCGAAGGTTAAATAGAGGAAAACGAACTCGCGAGTACTCGCAACTTCTCCTCGAGCTCTCCAGCTTCTCCCTACGACTGGAGCAAACGCGAGGCATTTCACAGCCACCTCAGGTGCCTGAGAGGGTAGCGGGCGTGGCCACATGTGAGTTACAGCTCGTAATCCCAGTACTTGAGAATGGGGGCGAGAGCACTGCCCAGCAGCAGCCGCAGGGGCAGCAGCAACCAACGGTTTGAGACGAGGGAGAGGGGATGGCTCGAAGATTTATTTGGTTGTGAAACTAAATTACGAGCAGTATCTTCCGTGCTCTGTGGGAGCGCCGGCTGCTGAGCCCGTTGATGTGTGGGCCCGGGTTGCGGTCGGCACAAGGTGGCTGGTTGCGGTGGAGGACTCTGGGTGTGGGAGGCGCGGACACCCAGGTGGAGAATCCTTCCCACCGTTTGCACCAGACTAAGCAACAACCACAGGTCAAAAATGTCATGAACAACTGTTTCTGTCTGGGCTTTGTCTTGATTCTTGAGTACGACGGTAGGTAGTGGACTTTTGCTGCGTGAAAATACATCAT